>CM068387.1:32842921-33442921 GCA_034770075.1 Aralia elata | reverse complement strand
CACAGGTTCCCTATCAGATTACATGCAGCGTAAAGGTATATCCCTATCCTAAACACAAATCATGAATTCGATCACCATGAAGAAAACACAATCACATGCTATTATGATCAGATCTAAATCTATACTTCATCTCTCAAGTTCATATAGATTACCAAGGTAATTGTTGATCAGAAAATTAAGCAATTAATCACAAACCATAATAGACAATTCCAAAATAGTTAACAATAATTAACAAGGAAATATATTAAAATAAACTATGCAATAAGATCCATTGTAATCTTAAATAGAAATTAGTTCATGAATGAATTAATAGCTACAATCGACAAGTAAACCATCATCCTAGAATGACAAAATAAAAAGATAAAAGAAGAAAGGAAAAACTCTTTTGAAGTAATCCTTGATATCCTCCTTAGCCTCCTATCTTAATCTTCCTTCATGATAATCTCTTGCGTCAAGCTTCCAATCTTTTTCCAAATCTAGGGTTAGCAAAAAGTAGTAAGATCTCCTTTAATGTCAGCCTTTTAATGTGTTTTTATAACCTCTATGTAGTTTGGTAGACATTGAATCCAATTAAGAATCAATATGGCAAGACCCAAGTCAAATAAGATAGCAAAATTCAGCAAAATGCGTTTGCTCTCTGTCCTCCAACGCCCCGACGCTCTAACCTAGCGCCCGGACGCTTTACATTCGATTGTAAAAAATTTCGTGCTCTTTGATTTGATAGGTGGCTCGTCCCGTAACTCTTCCCGGATAAAAAGTTATGGCCATTTTAAGCTCACTAGTCCAAACAGGAATTCAACTCCAACTAGCTTTACTTTGACACACTGCTTGGAGACCAAAACGAACTTGGATTTTTGCAAACCATACCTTTTTGAAAAGCTTGAGACGTCCTCTACAAAATCATTAAGATCATTTTCATATTCCAAAACTCAAACATAATCCAAACCTCTATTGAAGCTCTGGAGGTCAACTTTTCTAAAAGCTGAAAATTGCAATGCTTCTCCAATTTGACTAAAATGCAACCAATGACTTCCAACTTCATTTCCTATAGAAAAATATAAAAGCACATAAACATGAATAAAAAATACTCGAAAACTCACAAATCATCAAGTTAAAACTACTCAAATTATAGGTATAAAACCCACTCATCAATAGGTCAAGATACGCATTCAGGTAATCTTATGGGAGATTCCAACGAAGAGTAACTTAGTATCCAGTTAAGAAAGGGGTAGACTAGGCACACGATCAGTAGAGATCTAGTGCTAGATATGCCCGAAAAGGAGTATGAAGACGTTAAGAGGAGGTGTCTTTGAATTTTGTATATCAGACGATGTATATATATATATATATATATATATATATATATATATATATATATATATATATATATATATATGTAACGATGTGAATCTCAACTTTTATATAAGTAGCGGGATATCTTTTGTAAATCCCATTGTTCTAATTCACGTATTACTTGTTGTGGACCATTGATAATTGTTGTTTGCCATTATCTTTAATAACTTATATGCTTCATCGTAATTCTTCTCCATTAAGGACCCACCTGCAGATACATCGATATTGGTTCGCATTGTATCATTCAAACCATTGTAAAAAGTCTGAATCTGCAACCACCTTGGGATGTCATGTTGTGGACATTTCCTAAGTAGTTCCTTAAACCTTTCTCATACTTCGTATAGAGATTTAGAGTCTAATTGGGCAAATGTTATAATATCTGTCCTTAACTTTGCAATTTTAGCTGGCGAAAAAAACATAGCCAAAATTTTGTGTGCAAGATCAAGCCATGTAGAAATTGAACCTGCCAGTAGCGAATGTAACCAACTTTTCGCCTTACCACGAAGTGTAAAAGGTAAAAGTCTCAATCTAATTGCATCCTCAGAAACTCCTTCATACTTACATGTATCACAAATCTCAAAAAAGTTAATCAGATGCTCATTCGGATCGTCACTAAGTGATCCTCCAAATTGTACTGGACTCTGGATCATCTGTATCATACCCGGCTATATCTCAAAACTACTAGCTTGAATTGCTGGTCTTCGAATGCTAGATTGAATATTCATCACTAAAGGTGTAGCATACTCCTGCAATGTTTTTTTTTCTGATGCAATCATATTCTCTAAATTTTGCATTATGAAGCAATATCAAAAGTATCTATAAAAGAAACAAAACAAAAATATGTGTTTAAACTAAAATCAGATTAATTGTAACTGATATTGGAAAGAAAGAGAAATAATTACTAGAATTATTCCCCGGTAATGGTGCCAAAAACTTGTTGAGCTAAATCTATACTAACAATTTATATACAAGTATATACGGTCAATCAAGTAATAAAGTGAAAGTAGAGTTGTCGATCCTACGAGGAATAATCTAATAAATTAATTTATCAATCCAATTACCAACCTTTGATTAACCCAATTCTATTTAAACGAATGAAATCACCAAAACTAGCAAAATCAATTAATGAGATTAACTATGAATAATAACTATTAACGAATTATCAAGATTACAATTTCCCCCGATGATGTACCCAATACACCTACTCTCTATTTAATGAGACAAATGTTGTAAATTGCTAACCAAGAATTCATAAATATTTATCTAACTTTTTCAAGATTAGATAAGTGTCCTCATTACTAATTAATTCACTATATTCCTATGTGAATAATTAACAATGAAGCAATGATCACCAATTCTTATACAAGTTCATTCGACAATTGGGTATATTCTTATCCCTCTTGTAAATTGGATATTCACTCCTTAGAAGAATAAATCCAACACATGTATCATATTCCACACCCAATCTAGAATCAATATTCCTATATCATCTAGATCGATAGATTAATTGTTGGCCACACAATTATTACATGAAACACAAAATATGATAAACAATATTGCAAATAATTGATCTTAATTAAATAGAGAATAAATTAATTAAATCCAGTCATCGGGTTCTATTGCTGTAATATCCTGGATAGTTATGAGACTTGTAAATAAGGTCTCAAATATTGAATAAAGGTTAAAGTCAAAACCTAGATTATTAACAGAGAAATGTGTAGAGAAATGACTCAATATTTTCTTTGGTTTTGAAAGAACTTATATGAATTGAGGACGTATTCAATAAGATTATGCGATGAAATAAATGTCGTAAGAGTTCAGAAGTTAACCGAACTTGAGCGTTTCGGTAGTAGTGGTTATGATGATGGAATCCTTATAAGGGTTGAGTTTAAAACCTAGTTTTGAAGAAGATGATTGTGTAGAGATGATTAAACACTTTAACCTAATCTCTGTGTTAGAAATTAAATGTGTGAAACAATATGTAAGGGATTGAAACCCTAGAATTGATAAGGTGGTAAACAGAGATATATGGGTATACAAACATGTATAAGCTAGATGGGGTTAGAGAAGTTACCCTAGAAACTTTCCATAAGTAGAAAGTTTAAAGAAGCAATGACATATTTGTGTATTATGATTTTAAGTGATCAATGAAGATGGATTTCTGCGATCTAATCAATGTGTTATGTGATACGATATAAGAATTAATGAATCGTAGAGGAAAAATATTTTCTTAGAAAATAACGCGGGAAACACTATTCACGCGAGAAACGCTTCTTCGTTCATTTCGAATTTTCACATTCCCGAATAGCGTTTATATGGAGTATAAGAGCGTATTTACTATTTAAAAATACAAGAGGAGAAACTTTCCATAAATGGAAAGTTTGAGAATTTTCTATAAAAGGAAAGTTGTGGTGTATAGATGTCCAGCAATAAGAAGAGGTTAGGGACCTTCCATAAATAGAAAGTGTAGGATGAAGGGTAGGATGGTAATGATCCAAGCCTAGATAAATAATTAATTAGGTTAATTAATGAGAAACAAGATAAAACTATGTTATGAATTAACATAGCTTGAATGTTGACCTTGATTGGCAAACGAGAAGGGTGATCATCATTAGGTAATTAACTAGTGTAATTAATGTAGAGAATTTGAATAAGAGGATTAATTATAGTAGCCCAATATGGGATTGCCTATATGTGAAGTGGGTAATTTAAATATAAGCCTAAATGTATGATAATTGATAGTCCAAGAGGGATTTATTATAAGCCCAAGCTATGAGTAAGGATTTAATGTGTTAGGATTTTATGAGTAACCCAACAAATTAAATTAGCCAAAGGATGAGTAATCTAGGTTGACCATATTTTAACCAACCTTGAGTTAAAGAAGCCCAAAGAAATGGAAGGATAGAAACTTTCCATAAATGGAAGGATAGAAAATGGAAAGTTTGAAAACTTTCCATAAATGAAAGGTTTAGATAACAAAGAGAGAGAAGAGTATGTATTGGTGTATTTATATATATATGTATTAGTATATTTATATATATATATATATAATTGTGCAAGTATTCTTATTAAAAGAAAAGGAAAAAAAATTAATTAAAACAAGTGGGTAAACTTTTGCTTTTGTTTTATCCAAAGTTGCATTGGTAGGAGCAAAAAGGGAATGAAAGTGACAAGTTGGTGATGTGTGTAAGTAGTGTAAGAGAGCTATGATGGGCTAGGTTGGTAGCTTGTGTTGGAGAAATGAAAGGTTGTAGAGAATTAACCAATGTAAGGTTAATTGAATAATCCTAGTTGGTAAACAAGAGAGGGCATTGAACAAACATTGGTTAAATGCTAGATGAATGCATGTGATGATGAGAATTAACCATAGATGGTTTAATTGAGTATCCCTAGGTAGTAACTAAGTTAAAGCTTTAACCATGCATTGGTTAGTTGCTAGCAAAATGTGTATAAATATATAATTGTATGTATACATGATAGATGAGACTTAACTAAGGTGGAGTTAGTGAATTCACTCTAGGTTAATTCTTATAAGGGAATAATTGATCAACATGGAATTAGTAAGTGACCATGGGATTACATGTTTGTAGAGAATTAACCATACCTTGGTTAATTGTTGGGAGAAGGAGAATAAGTTGATAACTAACTAAGGTTGATTGAATTCTAACCTTGAGGTAAATGTTAGAAAGTTAACTACAACTAAGTTAAATGGTGGAGGGATTAGATAGATACACACATGTGTATGTAATATTATTGCAAGTATACTTATATATAAATTAAATGAATAATAAAAACAAAAGTGTGGGGAAATGGAGCATGGGGAAACCGCCCATCTTGGGCCAAGTGAGGGCTATAGCTAGCCTCTCACCTCTTACAAAGTAGCCCCAAATGTCTTGTCTCATCTACTTTAATAAATGTCTTGTCTCATCTACTTTAATAAATGTCTTGTCCCATCTACTTTAATTAATGCCTTGTCCCCTAGTTTATTTAACCACTCTTGGTTACCTAGCTTTGGTTAAGTGGTGGGAGAAAAGAATAGATATACATTATGTATGTAATATTATTGCAAACATAATTACAAGAGGAGAGAGAAGCTTGGTTGATTAACCAAGGCTTAGCAATTTCATTTCATTCATTTTCACTTCTTTTCTTTAAGCTAAATAGCTAGAAAAATAGAGAGAGAAGAAAAGAGAGAAGGCTACCAATAATGGAGAAAAAGGAGGAAGAAAAAAGCTTATGAAGAAACCATGGAAGAAGATCCATGGAAGGAAAGAAAGAAAAAATGAAGAACGCAAGGTATAACTCAAAACTTACCCATTTTATTGTGATTTAACTTAGATATAGTGTTGAGTTGTTGTAATTGAACTAGATAATGATAGATCTACATGATTTATAATGATTCATGGTTGGATCTAGAGGTTTGATGGGTTATTAAACTTAGATTTGAGAAATAATTTCTTAAAACTCTAAAACCGTCACTTTCCTTTTTGATCCTTAGATCCGCATAGTGGGTATTGATGAAAAATTGTATAGATTTAATATGTTGTAATATTATGAGTTATGAATTCATAGAACTTGAAATCATTTGATTTGGTTGTGTAAAACTCAAAATATGAAAATCGAAAGGAGATAAGCGAAGGTTATTTTCCTCAAATTAAATGATCAAGTGAGCTGCTGCCCAAAAATGAAAAATTCGGGACTAGCTATATTTTTCTAAAAATTCTGGGCTTTTGGTATGCTATAGTTCATTGAATAAGCTTTTCATAGACTCCGGAAGGACTAATTCCGACTTCGGAGCAAAGAGTTATGACCAATCTAGTTTGTCATGCAAAACTATCCAACGAATTTTGGTCAGCCCCCTTACGTGCAATTCCTGTATTGATGTGTTGGGAATTGGAAAATTTTCAGTAGGACAAAGTTGTAGATACGGAAGTTAGCTTCGCGTGGCCGCTGGAATCACACAAAAATTATAAATAACGAAGCAGTTATGACTGTTTAAGCGAGCTAGGGTCTGTCAGTCAGTTTTCTCGCGAAAAAGTTTTAATTTAGTCATTCCTTGAGAGGTGCAGCCTCGTGTGTTTGGAATTTGAAGAAACTTAAAACTGTAAAGTTGTAGATATTGAAATTTTCTAGCTGGACACGTGTGACTGAGCCATTTTATGGAACGGATCATGTTCGAAATAAATTATTTATTAAAGCTGTCCAGAAAATAAAATTTTTCTAGACTTGATGAAATTTCAGAATCTGTTTTAAATGGTTGGGTCTGACTTTAAGGCCTAGATGAGGTTGTAGTACACTGAGTAAGGTTTAATTTGATATATGAAGGAACAAAAAGAGTCATGTAACGAAGGAGTTGCGTTACAAACGAAAACAACGTTTTGTTAAAGAAATTGTGAAAATAGATTTTATAATTTTATTTGAAGTAAAATTTTGGAAAATGATATATGTTATCATGTGATGACATACATTGACATGTTGGGGATCATAGTGAATCTGGTGTATAAGGATGGATAAATATTGATGTTATGTGCTTATATGTAGTTCATAACATGTAAATTGTTAATGAATGCATACAACATGCTCGATAAAATGCCTAGGAGAAATTGTATATCTAAACATTGTCGACGCCGGGTTTTCACTTCGTGTGTCCTTTTTAGTCTTTTCCAATTCTTAGCCTCTTGATTAAATGATTTTTTTGGAAAAGATCGGCATTAATGTCGACGGGTTTTGAAAGATCGTTTTTTATGATGAGCCAATTAATCAGAGTCGCCAGTTGGTATATTTGAAATGGATGTACCAACTCATCCGAATTTTCGCTTTTTATAAATCGCTGGCTCATATATGACTCCGAATTAATTGGTCTGCGAATCGAGATTCATAGAGTTCGGGGGCTTGCTTAAGTGAGGGGAAGGTGTTAGGCACCCCTCGACTTCCGTGAAACACGGTTACCGCAATCTTGATTCTTTCTTATCCTTTGATTCATGAAATTGTGTATACGTGCGAGTTTGTGTGTGTGTGTGTGCCTATATGAATGTTGGGGTGAGTTTGTATGATAGAATCATTTGGATTTTAGGGAAAGTCGTGCTTTAATTTGGGAACGCTTCGGAATGTCTTTTCGGTATACACGAGAAAGCTTTATGAAAAAGGTTTGATTTTAATTGTCAAAATTAGGAGATTTCCATTAGGTGACGTTTTGGCAAAAGAGGAGTTTATTAAGCCTTAGCAAAAATAGGAATCGAGATTTATACGTTGCTTTCATAAATGATGGGCAATTTCTAGGATCTCTTTCGCCCTATAAATCAAGGTTTAATAAAACATTTAATTTCTTTTATAAAACCCATTTTCGTGACATTTGAAAATAACTTCTTTTTAGCTTTCTCGTAGAATAGGAATCAACTTTCATTAGCATTTCCAATTTTTAGCCTCGTGATACTAATATCCTACTTTGATCGATTTTAGAAAAGATCTTTATCGTTTAATCCTTTGGAATCCTTTTGGCGTCACGAAATCCAATCAAGCATAGACACGCGTCGGGGCTATTCACGGGCATGTAAGCCATCAAAATATCCCCGAACGCCAACAATCACATATTTCACTACTACGGGGCCTTAAACCCGATTCTCGCCTTGGCGTCGTTTTAAGGCCCGACGATTACATGTTACAAAACGAGCACCTTGAATCTATTACATACATCAAAACGTCCATCATCGGATTTGAACCACGGGGTCGCGTTCCTAGGCTCACACGAGATTACGACATGCCCACAAAATGTGTATTACATAACTAACCAACCCGGATTTATCTATTACACCATGATATCCGAAAATGACAATCTAAATAAATTACACCCAATGAATCACCATAAACAAGTTAGAAATTTCATCAATTGGATGTCCTCGGGTTATTAGGAGGAATTTTGTTCCGATGGAACCCTCACCAATAATCCCTAATCCATGATTGTTCAACAAGATACATGAAAGTTACACCTAATTTACCCAATCAATGTGACATGAATTGCTAGAACAAATAGAAATTTTCACCTTGCAATTGATCTCAAATAGATGTGAACTTGTGTATTTGAATAGGATAAGGAGTGTATTTGATACAATCAAAATCAAAAGAATTAAATTCTCTCTTTTTTTCTCTCTTTTCTTCCTATTTGATTGCAAAATTTCTCTCTTTTTCCTCTTAATTTACTTGCTCTTTTGCTGCTGGATTCTCCTTCTTCTTCCCAATTTTTTCCAATTGCTGAACTCCCTGTATGCTGCACGAAATTGGGTTGAAATAGGCTGGCCAAAGCCAGCCGCAGATTGATCTGCGGCTGGCTGGCCGCCTGCCTTCCACTCGCCTGGTTTCGAGTTCCGTGTTTTCAAAAGGCGCACTATTTGGCCGCAGATCAATCCGCGGCTGGACGGTTTGACTTTCTCATTTTTTCGTGCCACGCCTCGATTTTCGTGCCGTAACGTCGGTTTTCGCTGACAAGCTCGTATTCTGCAGTCCGGGAATTTCCGGGAGACATGCCACCTCATTCGGGAATGCCTGCTTCGGACGGCTTTATTGTCACGTCAGTCTTGGTCGCCAAACATGGCAGTGGTGTCGGGCGCTCGCACTTGTGCCCATTCCTTCGCTCCCGCAAGCCGATTCAATTGACGATTTTGCCCTCCTGTCATGGTTAGTACAAGGAACGCAAAATTTGGGTGTCTACAGCTGCCCCTCTTTATCATGTTCATGCAATGTTTAATGAAATGAACAGGATAAAGAATAGACACTCGATGCATGAATGACAGTGCACAGGGATGACAATGCACACGTGATGCAACACATATGATTTATGATGCAACGCAAGATGCAAATGATGCAAATCATTCAGAAAAGGGTGTCGAGGCTGATGATCATCTCGTCGGGGCCGGGTATCGTTGCCGGTCACCCATCTCGTAACCCCCGGTTATTGTCGCCGGTTGGTTACCTTGTCGGAGTCGGTTTTCGTCGCCGGACATCCATCTCGTAATCGCCGGTTATCGTCGCCGGTCTATTGTCTCGTCGGGGCCGGGTATCGTCGCCGGTCACCCATCTCGTAACCCCCGGTTATCGTCGCCGGTTTTCGTCGACGGACATCCATCTCGTAATCGCCGGTTATCGTCACCGGTCGATTGTCTCGTCGGGACCGGGTATCGTCGCCGGTCACCCATCTCGTAACCTCCAGTTATCGTCGCTGGTTGGTTATCTTGTCGGAGCCGGTTTTCGTCGCCGGACATACATCTCGTAATCGCCGGTTATCGTCGTTGGTTGATTGTCTCGTCGGGGCCGGGTATCGTCGCCGGTCACCCATCTCGTAACCCCCGGTTATCGTCGCCGGTTGGTTATCTTGTCGGAGCCGGTTTTCATCGCCGGACATCCATCTCGTAATCGCCGGTTATCGTCGCCGGTCGATTGTCTTGTCGGGGCTGGGTATCGTCGCCGGTCACCCATCTCGTAACCCCAGGTTATCGTTGTCGGTTGGTTATCTTGTCGGAGCCGGTTTTCATCGCCGGACATCCATCTCGTAATCGCCGGTTATCGTCGCCGGTCGATTGTCTCGTCGAGGCCGGGTATCGTCGCCGGTCCCATCTCGTAATTCATTTTCACTAGACACATCAAACGGCTGCAAGGGAACCAAGGGGACCCACCAGGGCCAGCCGCAGATGGATCTGCGGCCAAGATCGGTTTCTTAAGCGGCTCGCCGCTTCCAGATCTGTCACTTTCAACTTCGTACCCCACATAGATTCTTGAGATTTTGCTCGTTTGCAAAGGCCTTTTGTTGATTTCTCCAACTTTTCTGCAAAAACCGTTCCGGTAGGATCGTTCTACGCGCTACAGGTAACACTTTGACCGTTCACTTTTCAATTTCGTCAATGTTTTGCTATACATTTGCTATTTACATGTTTAGAGATAGAAATGTATGCTCTACAATGCTATGCTATGTATTATTACATATACATGATATGTATCAACTGTGTGAGTCCTATTTTATGCCCATGATGCAGTCCCACATATCTGTTGTTCCTTTTTTGAAAGAAAATCATGCATTATAGTCCTTTACATGCTGTAATTACACATATGAATGCAATTCTGATCTGTTTGAGGCTTGGATTGATGGAACACATGTTTGGCTTATGCCTGGGATGTCCATTTTACAAACGGAACTCAGCCGATTTTTTTTTTTTTTGCACATAACATAAACATGCATTATGTTGCATTAATTATATGATGAGGTTAAGAATTTAGAATATTCGTGACATAATTCAAAAGGGAACTTACCTTCCTCCTTGCCTGTTCTATTCCAGCTATGGATCCCGATGCCCCTAGTAGCTCTTTTGTATCACGGACCTCGGGTGTTCGCCGTCGTAGGGCTGCACCTGCCCCTGTTCCTCCTCGGACCCGTCAGGCTCGCCGCTTGGCGGAGGCTGTCATCCGTCCCGATCATCCGGACGTTGAGGAGGCTGTTCCTCAGGAGGTCGCGGCAGAGGGGCCATCCTCCAGCACACCGGCTCCATCTCCTCATACTGCTCCTTCTGGCGCCCCTGTGCAGATCCCCGACCTATTGGGTCGGGATTTCAGTCGTCACCCCTCAACATCTCTCGTGGCTAACCAGGTGCCGGAGTTTACTCAGTCGAGGGGTAACTGGTTCAATATATATTCCCTCTATACAGCTCTGCATAGTGAGTACCGGGCGGTGGTGTACTCCTGGGGCTTTCGTCACTTCTTCACCATCATTCCCCGCCAGTGCCCCTGGGGTTACATGAGGGCTTTGTCCGAGAGATGGTTCCACCAGACCCAGTCCCTTCACCTTCTGGACTGTGAGGTCGTGTTGACTCCCTGGGACTGGAGGTACATTACCGGCATAGAGTTCACCGGATCCCGCGTCCCTCTGGATCTTGACATCACTCCCGCGGAGGTCCGGGCTTTATTAGGCTTTGCTGCGGATGACAGGGTCTTTAAGGCCCGCAGTATTCGGTCCGGTGCCTTGGCTGTCGATGCTGTCGGGGGTCTGTACGCACTGCCTATTCCAGCGGATCAGGGCACCAGGGACATTCTGCTACGACGCCTGTTCCTGACCATTATGAGGGGGTTATTTTCTGGGGAATAACTCCTCCACTATTCATTTCAGCGTCGTAGGAGCGGTCAGAGACGTGGACCGCATCAGTGACTATGACTGGGGGTCATTCACTTTTGCCTATTTCCTCCACGGTATGCGTCTACGCTCGGAGGGCCAGACAGATGCTTGGCTCTGATTTTATCACTTCCTGCTGGTGAGGTTTTCTTCCTTTTTCTTATTGTATTTCCCGTCATTTCATTTCTCTTTTCTACTTTTGTTGGTTACTCATGCTCTGCCTTATTCTGTTTAACAGTTCTGGGCCTACGAGCGTCTTCCTTGTCTGCGGCCCGTCACCACCCTCGGCTTGGACACCTATCCTCGGGGTCGGCGCTGGCATCACAGCACCCTGGAGGAGGTCCCCGTGTCTGGCAGTTTTGCCCACTGCCGCATTCAGCTAGAGCTGATCACTGCTGCAGGGGTCGTCTGGAGGCCTTACCTTTCTGAGCATCTGGATGTGGGGTTCACAGATGGATATCCTACCGGCCCGGAGTTCGCACTTTCCACCCGTCGCCTCACTTTGCAGAGTGTTGGAGGATGGGTGATGTATCTGGGGGAGCGCGCATTCAGATGCGTTACAGGAGAGATCCGCATCCCGCATTCCCTTCCTTTCACTACCTCATGGCCGCTGGATTCTCAGCCTTCAGAGATCATGCTCGCGGGGGAGGACGGCCGGATGCTCTCGACGGGTCCCAGTACGAGTGATGCTTTCCGTACTTGGTGGGTTCCCCGTACCATTGGTCCTCAGACCCAGGCCACATTCTTCCTCGGGGATATGGTCCCCGGCTCCGTGATGATGACGGATTGGGCAGCCTGCGTTCGGAGCCCTACCCATGCTGAGCAGATCGCCACTCTGACCCGCCAGGTAGACCAGTTGTCTCTATATCTTCGGGAGCTGGGCCGGACTCCAGAGGATGCTTATGCCTACGATCCTGACGGTGCGGGTTATGATGCGGGCCCGAGCTCATCTGATGCCACAGCGCAGCCTTATATCCCTGACATGAACTTTGGGCCTTCGACTTCGGCGACTCCGGGGGACCAGTTTGAGGATCCTGCTTTCGTAGACGAGATTGATTTTATTTAGATCAGGATAGGATAGGGCTTTTCTACCTGTACCTGTTTAGTCTTATTTTCCATTTTATGCACTATGTACTGAACTCATTTATTTATTCATGCACAGTATTTCTCTTTTATCTCTATGAACTTCATTTGCTTTATTATTAACTGTATGATGCATGCTTTTCTTATTTATGGATAGAAAATGACCCATGTGTAGTCTTTTTGATACTATTTTTTCACAGATGTCGTCCTCAGATGCCGTGGTACGTTTGGATTTCATTCCTTCCACAGGGTTGGTTGGCAGTTTCCTCCGCTGGTTGGACAGTTTATTGCCGGCCGACAGGGTCATCGCAGATGGTCTTTTGGGCCACTCTTGGTCCTTATTAACCTTTCAGGTGCCAGTGGGCTTTGTGGATGGTATTCTGAGCTATTGGGCGCCTGCCCATCAGGTGTTCAGGTTAGGGACGGTAGAGCTGACCCCCACCCTCGAGGAGTATGCTCGTTTCACCGGCTTGCCTTTGGATAGACCTTGTGCCAGGGTTACAGTTGGTTCCATGCGCCGTCAATTCTTGACTTTCACCGGTTTGCGGAGGGCTGCCTTGTTACCGGTGATCACATCAGACCATATGGTTCCCCTTCAGTTCTTGATTGACCGATTTGGCTCGCCTGACAGTTTTCATCTTTTCCTCGGTGATTTTTCCGTGTCCGAGAAGCGCTGGGATGCCTTGAGAGTGGATGTTCTGATGGCCTGTGTCATCTCAGTTTTGTACTTGCCGGCAGGACCTAATCAGTTGGACATGCAGGTTGTCGCGGCTGTTCGAGCCCTTCAGGAGGATCACACCATTCTTTCCATGATATTGGCGGATACCTATATGTCAGCTTCATACTGTCAATCCTTCCGAGGCAGGGTATTCAGAGGGAGCTCGACCTTATTGTACGTGTGGTTCATGAGTCATCTTAGTCCTATCGGCCATTTCCGTCGCCAAGGGTTTTGCTTCAGCCATGACATAACCACGCAGTTTTCGTTTCGTCCCGTGAGCTGTACTGATGTGGCCTCCTGGACATCATTTTTGTCTGTCATTGAGGATCCCTTTCATCTATTGGTCTACTCGGGCTATTGCTCCTTCATGAGCTTCTTGACTCATGTGCCTGACCTGGACTTCATCCCCATTGCTGGTTTGAGGGGCGTGACGACTTATCATCCCTTGACGATTATGGGGCAGTTTGATCAGACACAGGATTTACACCCTTTCGCGGGTGCAGCCACATACCGATTCCTTATATCATCCCGTACAGAGAGGGATCTATTGCAGGTATACGATCTTTGGTCTTGCAGGATCCTCGCCGAATATAGTGAGAGCTGTCGCATCCAGACATTTGCTTACGTGCAGTGGTTGCGTGGAGACTTGGATCCGGCTGGTTTGAGTCAGACTGGGGCCCTTGATGACTCCGGAGTGATTTTCCCAGAGGATACCACAGACTACTCCATCTTAGCTGATTCTGCCCCAAGTCGGGTTACTGAGGATACCCGACTCCGCCTGGCCCTGATTACTGCTGAGGCCGAGAGGGATGTCGCTCTAGTCGAGAGAAATGATGCCATTCGGGCTAGAGATGCTGCCATTGCTGACAGAGAGGCCATTGTATTTCAGACCAGGGCAGTTGTAGATGCTCATTTTGGGACTGTCAGCCGAGCCACTGCTTTACTGGATCGTATTGATATGATGGGGCAGCAGATTGCAGGAGATGCTGATGCTTCAGATCTACCAACCACCTTGTCCATCCTGCTTCAGCTAATTTCAGATTTGTAGATTATTTTATTTCCTGCATAGACTATGTTAGTTTCATCAGTTATCGAAAGAGACATCTTGTAATAAAATGACTTATATATATGGACATGCATTTAAATTTAGTCATTTTTCCCCTTTTGTCGTATCATTGCCTTTCATTGGATCCCCATTTTATCCAGTTGACCATGATTTTGACATTTTGCCTTCTTTCTCTTCTCAAGTCTTGATGGAGATTTGACAGATATTGTCGTACACCTTTTGATTTCATCGGATTGAATCTCAGATTTTGGATAACTGTTTGGTTGGGTCAGGGTTATGTCCTTTGGGATGAAGCTGGTTAGGCAGCTGGTTTTGGGAAGGTTCTGAGGGTGTAGGAAGGTTTTATCTGGTTATTGAAAATTGGTTTTTTTGGTTAGGGAAAGGATCATTATTTTTTAAAGGGATCGGACCGCGCCATGATGGCTGCCTACGTACCCCCACAAGTCGGGAGATCAGGTCCTACGTAGTTCGCTCTCAAAGGAAAAAAGGAACTGATGATTTAAGCGTAGAACCGCTTCACCGAGTCAGAATTGAGGGGTTGTGGAAATACCTCACCATCCATTTCTTGCAATATGAGGGCTCCTCCGGATAGGACTTTCTTAATCACAAATGGCCCTTCCCAGTTCGGGGCAAACTTCCCCTTGGCTTCGTCTTGACAAGGCATGACTCTTTTCAACACCAAATCATTTTCCTTGAACTTTCAAAGTCTTATCTTTTTGTCGTATGATCGAGAGATCCTCTGTTGATATAGCTGACCGTGCCAAATAGCAGCCACCCTTCTTTCGTCAATTAGGGCCAATTGGTCGTATCGATTTTGCATCCAATCCTCCTCGCTTATCTGAGCATCGATCACTATTCTGAGGGACGCCATTTCAACCTCAACTGGCAGAACGGCCTCCATTCCATACACCAAAACGTAAGGGGTTGCCCATGTAGAAGTACGCGTTGATGTTCGGTATGCCAGCAGGGTGAGGGGTAACAGATCCGGCCATCCCCGATGATTAGCAGACATTTTTTGCCATGATCTTCTTGATGTTCTTATTTGCAGCCTCCACTGCCCCATTCATCTTAGGACGGTAAATGACGGAATTGAGGTGCTTGATCTTGAACTGGTCACACAGTCCCCTCATGAGGGCGTTGTTTAAATTCTTGGCATTGTCGGAGTCCAAAACCTCAGGTTGCCCATATCGGCAAATGACATTATTCCTGATGAAATTGACGATGACCTCCTGAGTTACTTTGGGGAAAGAAGCTGCCTCTACCCACTTGGTGAAGTAATCGATCATGACGAAAATGAATCGGTGCCCGTTGCTTGCTTTGGGCTCTATTGGTCCGATTACATCCATTCCCCACATTGAAAATGGCCACGGGGAGGTCATACAGTGCAGTTCATTGGGAGGCGTATGGATCACATTACCGTGCGCCTGGCATTGGTAACACCGTTTGACATGATCATCGCAATCGGCTTTCAGCGTTAACCAATAATGCCCTGTCCTCAAGATCTTTTTGGCCAGCATCGGTCCGCTCATGTGTGGCCCACACACTCCACCATGTATTTCATTCATAATCCTTCGGGCATGTGCTTCATCTACGCATTGCAACAGTCCCAACCCAGCATCCCTTTTGTAGAGTGAATCCCCACTCAGGTAAAATTTCATCGCCATCTTTTGAATTCTCATCCTCTCAGTTCGACTCGCCTGGTCGGGAATGGATCTATCTCTCAGATATTCCCTTATGTCGTGATACCAAGGCTGCCTCGTCAACACCACCTCGTCTGATAACACTGCCACATGTTCCTCATATGCCGGGGCATTCTGTACGGCTATCTCAATCTGTGGACTGTCCCTGCTCTTGATCACATGGATTAAGGAAGCCAGAGTTGCCAATGCATCGGCAAAGTCATTCCGTCCCCGGGGAATATGGCGGAAGGCGATATCTTCGAACTCTTGCATCAGCTGGGTGACACAACGATGGTATGGAAGTAACCGAAGCTCCTTAGTGTTGTATACCCCGATTGCCTGTCTGATTACCAATTCTGAATCCCCGAACACCGCTAGTCTCTTCACTCCCATGTCGCGGGCCAAGCGGAGTCCCAAGATACATCCCTCGTATTCAGCGGTGTTGTTCGAATTACTGAAACGCAGTTTAGTGGCCACGGGGTATTGTTCTCCAGTGATAGAGACTAGGACCGCTCCGGCTCCTGCCCCCTCGGCATTCATGGCACCATCAAAATACAGCTTCCAGAACTGTCCCTCGTCATCACATTTCTCATGTGATACCCAAAATATATCTTTGCCCGGAAGAGAAGTTTCTAATGGCTCCATCCCTCCCGACGGGGTTTCTGCCAACTGATCTGTAATTCCCTGCCCTTTCATGGCCTTCTGAATTACGTACACCATGTCGAACTGTTGTAAGATTAACTGCCATCTTGACAATCGACAATTCAGCATGGGCCTTTCGAAAATATATTTCAGGGGATCCATTCTTGATATCAGGTACGTCGTATGCCCATGGAGGTAGTGCTGTAATCTCCCTGCAGCCCAGGCCAGAGCACAACAGGTCTTCTCGATGGGAGTGTAATTCTGTTCACATTGGCTAAATCTTTTGCTGAGGTAATAGATGGCCTGCTCTTTACCTGCCTCATTCTTCTGTCCCAGCATACATCCCATCGCGATGGCATTGACCGATATATACATAAACAGAGGGATCCCATCCTTCGGGGGTACCAGCACTGGTGCCTCTGTCAGCTGCTTCTTAATGGTCTGAAAAGCCTTCTGACATTGCTCATTCCATTCTTGGGAAGCACCCTTTCTTAACAGTTTGAAAATTGGCTCACATGTAGTCGTCAAGTGGGATATAAAATGGCTGATGAAGTTTATCCTTCCGAGGAATCCTCTTATCTCCTTTTCCATGTGAGGCGCCGACATATCCACAATGGCCTTAATCTTTGCTGGATCCAACTCAATGCCCCGATCACTAACCAGGAATCCCAAGAGCTTACCCGACTGCACTCCGAAAGCACATTTGGCGGGATTGAGTTTCAAATTATACTTTCTGAGCCGATCGAATAGCTTTTTGAGATGGGTTACATGATCAGATTCTACCCTCGATTTCACAATAATGTCATCCACGTAGACCTCTATCTCCTTATGCATCATATCGTGGAACAAGGCCATCATGACTCTCTGATAAGTAGCCCCCGCGTTTGTGAGGCCAAAAGCCAATCGCCTATAGCAGAAGGTGCCCCAGGGGGTGATGAATGCGGTCTTTTCCCGATCTTCTTCCGCCACCATTATCTGATGATATCCCGCGAAGCAATCCACAAAAGAGTACATTTCGTACTGGGCTGTGTTATCCACCAGGATGTGTATGAAAGGCACCGGGAAGTTATCCTTGAGACTGGCCTTGTTTAGATCTCTGTAGTCTACACATACCCTCACCTTTCCTCCAGGCTTAGCCACTGGGACTACATTGGATAACCATTCCGGGTAAGTGGACACCATAATGATTTCCGCCCTGAACTGCTTGATGATCTCCTCCTTTACATTTAAGCTCCACTCCGGTTTCAATTTTCTTAATTTTTGCTTGACAGGCCTGAAACCCTCCTTGATGGGTAATCGGTGTACCACAATGTCGGTGGACAATCCGATCATATCCTCATGAGACCAGGCAAAGACATCCTCATATTGTTTTAGCAACTCAGTCATTTTGGCTTTCTGGCTGGGGGTAAGGTCCGTCCCTATCTTGAGTTCTTTTGGCTTGTCAGGGGTTCCAATATCAATGGTGACGGTTTGGTCCAAGTTGGGTTTGGGTTTATCCTCGACCCATCCTTTGATCTCGTCAGGCGCGTCGTCGTAATCTGTCTCGTCTTGTTCAATGCCCATTAAATCGAAATCCAGCTCAATGTCAAAATCATAATCATCATTCAAATTTGAAAGACCGTTTGTTAGGCAAGGATTACTCAAATTGGTACACCTGACATGAAACAAAATACTTGTCATATATAAATCATTTTTCACGACGATCGCATTTTCAAATAACACGAAGAAACGACATAATTATGCAGAAATAAAACAACAACAAAAATAAACTTCTTCATTCCCCCATCCTTTGGGGTCAACCACCCTGACGTCGAGTTTTACCCTTGTTTGGATATTACTGGTTTCATGATCCAGTTGTCGACGGTCAGGTCAGATGAAATGCGCTGGATAAAAGGGGGCCTCACATCGGACACTTCCCCGATGAGTACGGATACGTCGCCTGAGTCCTCCTTCCTATCTTCTCCAGGAATAATCAGCCCTGCCCAATCGATGACAGGCACAACTTGTTGGGCTTCCGGTGGTGCGATAATATTCGTCCCCTCCCTACTGCTTGTTGATTGTCCGGGGATATAGCACTTGGTTTCAAACTCTTTCGCGACCTCCTGCAGGAAACTTTCCCTCTGGGCCGACTCATTACGTGCGGGGGTTAACTCTTCATTCCCTGCCCCAATCACAGGCTCGCTGATCCCCTGTTCATTGTCGACTTTGGTCACTGGACTGCCAGCTAGCCGAATCGGAGCCGCACCCTGCCGGCGTCTCCGTGCTACGCCTTCATGGTATCCCAACCCTGCTTTGCCTATCTGCTGTGGTAGGTGGATGGGCTCGGTGATTCCCTGACTACTTCTCCCTAGTCCTTGTCCAGGCTGGAAGTTCATTTTCATCATCTCCCTTGCAACAAAGGTAAGTTCTGGAGAGACCCTAGGTTTCATGGCTGGAGCCCCCAGGCATCTGGATTGGGGAGTGCTAATCTCCAGTGCTTGAAAGCTGGCAGGTGCCGCCGACTCATCCACATTGATCACTGGTAGGCCACTCCTGGGAGGAGAAGGGTCATCACATTCGGCCGAGATTGTTACCAGATTCCCATCAATGATTAACTTGATTTGTTGGTGGAGCGTGGAAGGAACTGCCCCGGCCATGTGTATCCACGGCCTCCCCAATAATAGGTTATAACTGGCCGCGATGTCAAGGACTTGGAAAGAGATGTCAAAAGTACAAGGTCCTATCTCCACCGGCAACTCAATTTCTCCCATTGTATCCCTCCGGGAACCATCGAAAGCTCGCACCACCACATGACTGGCCCGTAGGCGCTTGGTATTGATGTTCATCTTTTGCAATGTATTGAGGGGACAGATATTCAGTGCCGACCCTCCATCAATCAGCACCCCATTCATGATATAACCCGAGGAGATTATCGCAATATGTAACGGTTTCCGGTGTCCCCTTCCCTCCTTGGGTATGTCCTCATCCGTAAAGGATATTGCATCGCTTTCCAATAGGTGGCCCACCAGCTGGCCGAAACCCTCCTCACTAATTTCTTTGGGCATGTATGCCTCCTCCAGAACCTTCGTCAGGGTTTTGCAATGCTCACTAGATGACAACACCAAGTCCATGACTGATGTTAGGGCTGACTCCTCATTTAAAATCTGGATCCCCCTTAAATGTCTTCATTTTTTCTCTTTTGGCTCTCAAGGACTCGCCCGGGAAGATATAAGGGGTTCCCCTTTGTCGTCACAGAAGCACAACTGGCCGCTTCCTCTAGCATTCCCCCATAATTCTAGGGTACAGTCTTTAGACTACTGATAGGGATTTGCGGCCTTGCCGCAAGGATGATGGGCCTCGGAGCCGTCAACTTGACAGGTCCCTCCGTGCTATTCGTACTTACCCCTATCAACCTGATGGGCGTTCCCTGTGCACTCCCATGATCATGTATCACGTTGATCATTTCCTCAATTTTCTGCACATAGTTCAACCTTGGCGGCCCCCCATCTTCACTCGCCTTCGTCGCATTGACTCCCCCTCCATCATGTCTTGGCAGGGGATTTGCCTTAACATTCGGGGAGTCCGGCTGTTCCACCACAATTTCTCCACTGTCAATCAGGTTTTGGATTCGATGCTTCAACGTCCAACAGTCTTGTGTATCATGGCCAGGGGAACTGGAGTGGTATGCACATCGCTTGCTCGGGTCAAACCTTCTACCCTTTGGGTCACTCGGGGGTGCCAAACCAACTATCTTCTTTTGGGCTACTAATACCGCTAACACCCGTTCAAGCGGCTCCCCGAGCGGGGTAAATACTCGATTTTGCGAGGCCTCATATCTTCTTCGCCCCTCTGCCCTTTGATCTGTGAAGTTTGGCTGTCGGGATGGCCCTACCCTCTGCACCTGTACTGGAAGATGGCTTTCTGTTTTTCTAGATGACCCCTGTAGGATGAGGGAGACATCCTCTTCCTTCTTCTTTTGGACCCTCCGGGAAGTGCTGCCATAGTTTCCATTCTGTATTTGCTCGGCAGTAGTTTCTAAAGCAGTAAAATCCCTGATTTTGCCAGATTTCAAACCCATATCTACCATCTCTCCATGTTTAATCATTTCAGCAAAGGGTCTTCCAATCCCCGAGATGACTCGCTCATAATACGGTGCCTCTTGAATGTCTACAAAAGTCATCACCATCTCCGATTCGCTCATCGGGGGGTTCACCTGTGCGGCCATGCCCCTCCATCGTTGCGCATATTCCCTGAAGGATTCCCTAGGTTGCTTCTTAACTTTTGTCATTTGGTACCTGTCAGGGGCCATCTGGGCCTCAAAGATGTATTGAGTTAAGAAGGTATGGGCCAGTTCCTCCCAGTTGTGGATTCGGGCGTTGTCAAGGCGGGCATACCAAATTCTTGCCTCCCCCGTTAAGCTTTTCTGGAACAGCTGCATTCTCAACCCTTCGTCCTCGGCATAAGACCCGAGTTCTCCAATGTATATTTTCAAGTGTGTGTAGGGGTCCCCCTTCCCATTGTATTTTTCAAACTCGGGGATTTTAAATTTCTCCGGGTATCTGGCTCCGGGGAAGACACATAAATCTGAATAGTTAACCCTGCCGAGGGACCCTATACCCTTCATAGATTGGATGGTTTCCTCCATTTGTCTCATTTTCTTCCGCAGGTCATCTGTATCTCCCTCTTCCGGGATAGTAATCACTGTTTTGTTTGGTACGGGAATGGCCTTTGGGACGACTGGCTCGCCCTTAAGTTGAGGTGGATCCTCCTTAGGTGGTTCCTGTCTGGGCATCAACTGCTCCCTTAGCATTATGGCCATTTCTAACATCTGCTTCTTAAAGTCATCAAATTCCTCCCTAGATATGGCACCGGAATTGGTAGATGGAATATCAGCCATTTCAGATATAGAGTTTTGGGCCCTTTTAGACTGCGAACGGGTTTGAGGAGCAATCCTACAGAAACCAAGGTTCAAAGTTTAGTTGTGGGGAATAAAAATGCGGATGCATGCCTAAGCTGTAACTTCTGTATTTTGGGGTTTTTTGATCTTTCCCTATAAAACAGAAAGTTAGTAGTCCTCTAATGCAATGACAAATGATAAACATGGCTTTATTAAGCTCCCCAGCCGTTCCCTGCGAAAGATAGAGGTTAGTAATTTCTTCTTGACGAAAAGGGAGGTATATATGAATGAGATCATGACATTTACGCGTGCAATGAAAAAAGGCATGAAGAAACTTTTCCTGCGTAGGGTTAATCTGAGGCTGACCTATCCTAGGGTTACTCTCACGGGCTTTTCGGCATGAAGGTCCCCAAATCTTCGCAATCTACTCGTCTGAGCCCTTTCGATTGGAGCAGATTTGGGTGGTGCGTTTCCTGAGCCATCTCCGGGGAGCAGCCCCTTCGAGTCCAGTAATAAGCAACCGACAGGTTCGCCTCAGGAGGAGGTACTCTCTCAACATACATTCACATTCATCGCCCTCACCGTATGCAAATGAAAAGGTAAAGCAATTTCCATTCAATCATTCATTTATTGGGCAAAAACACACATTCACACAACAAAACGTACAAAAGATCACAATATCGCACACATACACATATCCATGAATTTTAAAGGATAAGATAGCATCAAGATTTGAAAGCGGCTTAAGCCCTCTAAAGTCCCCAGCAGAGTCGCCAGCTGTCGACGCCGGGTTTTCACTTCGTGTGTCCTTTTTAGTCTTTTCCAATTCTTAGCCTCTTGATTAAATGATTTTTTTTGGAAAAGGTCGGCATTAATGTCGACGGGTTTTGAAAGATCGTTTTTTATGATGAGCCAATTAATCAGAGTCGCCAGTTGGTATATTTGAAATGGATGTACCAACTCATCCGAATTTTCGCTTTTTATAAATCGCTGGCTCATATATGACTCCGAATTAATTGGTCTGCGAATCGAGATTCATAGAGTTCGGGGGCTTGCTTAAGTGAGGGGAAGGTGTTAGGCACCCCTCGACTTCCGTGAAACACGGTTACCGCAATCTTGATTCTTTCTTATCCTTTGATTCATGAAATTGTGTATACGTGCGAGTTTGTGTGTGTGTGTGTGTGCCTATATGAATGTTGGGGTGAGTTTGTATGATAGAATCATTTGGATTTTAGGGAAAGTCATGCTTTAATTTGGGAACGCTTCGGAATGTCTTTTCGGTATACACGAGAAAGCTTTATGAAAAAGGTTTGATTTTAATTGTCAAAATTAGGAGATTTCCATTAGGTGACGTTTTGGCAAAAGAGGAGTTTATTAAGCCTTAGCAAAAATAGGAATCGAGATTTATACGTTGCTTTCATAAATGATGGGCAATTTCTAGGATCTCTTTCGCCCTATAAATCAAGGTTTAATAAAACATTTAATTTCTTTTATAAAACCCATTTTCGTGACATTTGAAAATAACTTCTTTTTAGCTTTCTCGTAGAATAGGAATCAACTTTCATTAGCATTTCCAATTTTTAGCCTCGTGATACTAATATCCTACTTTGATCGATTTTAGAAAAGATCTTTATCGTTTAATCCTTTGGAATCCTTTTGGCGTCACGAAATCCAATCAAGCATAGACACGCGTCGGGGCTATTCACGGGCATGTAAGCCATCAAAATATCCCCGAACGCCAACAATCACATATTTCACTACTACGGGGCCTTAAACCCGATTCTCGCCTTGGCGTCGTTTTAAGGCCCGACGATTACATGTTACAAAACGAACACCTTGAATCTATTACATACATCAAAACGTCCATCATCGGATTTGAACCACGGGGTCGCGTTCCTAGGCTCACACGAGATTACGACATGCCCACAAAATGAGTATTACATAACTAACCAACCCGGATTTATCTAATACACCATGATATCCGAAAATGACAATCTAAATAAATTACACCCAATGAATCACCATAAACAAGTTAGAAATTTCATCAATTGGATGTCCTCGGGTTATTAGGAGGAATTTTGTTCCGATGGAACCCTCACCAATAATCCCTAATCCATGATTGTTCAACAAGATACATGAAAGTTACATCTAATTTACCCAATCAATGTGACATGAATTGCAAGAACAAATAGAAATTTTCACCTTGCAATTGATCTCAAATGGATGTGAACTTGTGTATTTGAATAGGATAAGGAGTGTATTTGATACAATCAAAATCAAAAGAATTAAATTCTCTCTTTTTTTCTCTCTTTTCTTCCTATTTGATTGCAAAATTTCTCTCTTTTTCCTCTCAATTTCCGTGCTCTTTTGCTGCTGGATTCTCCTTCTTCTTCCCAATTTTTTCCAATTGCTGAACTCCCTGTATGCTGCACAAAATTGGGTTGAAATAGGCTGGCCAAAGCCAGCCGCAGATTGATCTGCGGTTGGCCGCAGATCAATCTGCGGCTGGCTGGCCGCCTGCCTTCCACTCGCCTGGTTTCGAGTTCCGTGTTTTCAAAAGGCGCACTATTTGGCCGCAGATCAATCCGCGGCTGGACGGTTTGACTTTCTCATTTTTTCATGCCACGCCTCGATTTTCGTGCCATAACGTCGGTTTTCGCTGACAAGCTCGTATTCTGCAGTCCGGGAATTTCCGGGAGACATGCCACCTCATTCGGGAATGCCTGCTTCGGACGGCTTTATTGTCACGTCAGTCTTGGTCGCCAAACATTGCGGTGGTGTCGGGCGCTCGCACTTGTGCCCATTCCTTCGCTCCCGCAAGCTGGTTCAATTGACGATTTTGCCCTCCTGTCATGGTTAGTACAAGGAACGCAAAATTTGGGTGTCTACAGCTGCCCCTCTTTATCATGTTCATGCAATGTTTAATGAAATGAACAGGATAAAGAATAGACACTCGATGCATAAATGACAGTGCACAGGGATGACAATGCACACGTGATGCAACATATATGATTTATGATGCAACGCAAGATGCAAATGATGCAAATCATTCAGAAAAGGGTGTCGAGGCTGATGATCATCTCGTCGGGGCCGGGTATCGTTGCCGGTCACCCATCTCGTAACCCCCGGTTATTGTCGCCGGTTGGTTACCTTGTCGGAGTCGGTTTTCGTCGCCGGACATCCATCTCGTAATCGCCGATTATCGTCGCCGGTCTATTGTCTCGTCGGGGCCGGGTATCGTCGCCGGTCACCCATCTCGTAACCCCCGGTTATCGTCGCCGGTTGGTTATCTTGTCGGAGCCGGTTTTCGTCGCCGGACATCCATCTCGTAATCGCCGGTTATCGTCACCGGTCGATTGTCTCGTCGGGGCCGGGTATCGTCGCCGGTCACCCATCTCGTAACCCCCGGTTATCGTCGCCGGTTGGTTATCTTGTCGGAGCCGGTTTTCGTCGCCGGATATCCATCTCGTAATCGCCGGTTATCGTCGCCGGTTGATTGTCTCGTCGGGGCCGGGTATCGTCGCCGGTCACCCATCTCGTAACCCCCGGTTATCGTCGCCGGTTGGTTATCTTGTCAGAGCCGGTTTTCGTCGCCGGACATCCATCTCGTAATCGCCGGTTATCGTCGCCGGTCGATTGTCTTGTCGGGGCCGGGTATCGTCGCCGGTCACCCATCTCGTAACCCCAGGTTATCGTCGCCGGTTATCTTGTCGGAGCCGGTTTTCATCGCCGGACATCCATCTCGTAATCGCCGGTTATCGTCGCCGGTCGATTGTCTCGTCGGGGCCGGGTATCGTCGCCGGTCACCCATCTCGTAATTCATTTTCACTAGACACATCAAACGGCTGCAAGGGAACCAAAGGGACCCACCAGGGCCAGCCGCAGATGGATCTGCGGCCAAGATCGGTTTCTTAAGCGGCTCGCCGCTTCCAGATCTGTCACTTTCAACTTCGTACCCCACATAGATTCTTGAGATTTTGCTCGTTTGCAAAGGCCTTTTGTTGATTTCTCCAACTTTTCTGCAAAAACCGTTCCGGTAGGATCGTTCTACGCGCTACAGGTAACACTTTGACCGTTCACTTTTCAATTTCGTCAATGTTTTGCTATACATTTGCTATTTACATGTTTAGAGATAGAAATGTATGCTCTACAATGCTATGCTATGTATTATTACATATACATGATATGTATCAACTGTGTGAGTCCTATTTTATGACCATGATGCAGTCCCACATATCTGTTGTTCCTTTTTTGAAAGAAAATCACGCATTATGGTCCTTTACATGCTGTAATTACACATATGAATGCAATTCTGATCTGTTTGAGGCTTGGATTGATGGAACACATGTTTGGCTTATGCCTGGGATGTCCATTTTACAAACGGAACTCAGCCGATTTTTTTTTTTTTGCACATAACATAAACATGCATTATGTTGCATTAATTATATGATGAGGTTATGAATTTAGAATATTCGTGACATAATTCAAAAGGGAACTTACCTTCCTCCTTGCCTGTTCTATTCCAGCTATGGATCCCGATGCCCCTAGTAGCTCTTCTGCATCACGGACTTCGGGTGTTCGCCGTCGTAGGGCTGCACCTGCCCCTGTTCCTCCTCGGACCCGTCAGGCTCGCCGCTTGGCGGAGGCTGTCATCCGTCCCGATCATCCGGACGTTGAGGAGGCTGTTCCTCCGGAGGTCGCGGCAGAGGGGCCATCCTCTAGCACACCGGCTCCATCTCCTCATACTGCTCCTTCTGGCGCCCCTGTGCAGATCCCCGACCTATTGGGTCGGGATCTCAGTCGTCACCCCTCAGCATCTCTCGTGGCTAACGAGGTATATTCAATTCCATTATTACTTCATTCTCAATTTCTCAATTTTCCTTTTATCTGGACTGACCCATTGGTGATTGTCCCAGGTGCCGGAGTTTACTCAGCCGAGGGGTAACTGGTTCAATATTCCCTCTATACAGCTCTGCACAGTGAGTACCGGGCGGTGGTGGACTCCTGGGGCTTTCGTCACTTCTTCACCATCATTCCCCGCCAGTGCCCCTGGGGTTACATGAGGGCTTTGTCCGAGAGATGGTTCCACCAGACCCAGTCCCTTCACCTTCTGGACTGTGAGGTCGTGTTGACTCCCTGGGACTGGAGGTACATTACCGGCATAGAGTTCACCGGATCCCGCGTCCCTCTGGATCTTGACATCACTCCCGCGGAGGTCCAGGCTTTATTAGGCTTTGCTGCGGATGACAGGGTCTTTAAGGCCCGCAGTATTCGGTCCAGTGCCTTGGCTGTCGATGCTGTCGGGGGTCTGTACGCACTGCCTATTCCAGCGGATCAGGGCACCAGGGACATTCTGCTACGACGCATGTTCCTGACCATTATGAGGGGTTATTTTCTGGGGAATAACTCCTCCACTATTCATTTCAGCGTCGTAGGAGCGGTCAGAGACATGGACCGCATCAGTGACTATGACTGGGGGTCATTCACTTTTGCCTATTTCCTCCACGGTATGCGTCTACGCTCGGAGGGCCAGACAGATGCTTGGCTCGGATTTTATCACTTCCTACTGGTGAGGTTTTCTTCCTTTTTCTTATTGTATTTCCCGTCATTTCATTTCTCTTTTCTGCTTTTGTTGGTTACTCATGCTCTACCTTATTCTGTTTAACAGTTCTGGGCCTACGAGCGTCTTCCTTGTCTGCGGCCCGTCACCACCCTCGGCTTGGACACCTATCCTCGGGGTCGGCGCTGGCATCACAGCACCCTGGAGGAGGTCCCCGTGTCTGGCAGTTTTGCCCACTGCCGCATTCAGCTGGAGCTGATCACTGCTGCAGGGGTCGTCTGGAGGCCTTACCTTTCTGAGCATCTGGATGTGGGGTTCACAGATGGATATCCTACCGGCCCGGAGTTCGCACTTTCCACCCGTCGCCTCACTTTGCAGAGTGTTGGAGGATGGGTGATGTATCTGGGGGAGCGCGCATTCAGATGCGTTACAGGAGAGATCCGCATCCCGCATTCCCTTCCTTTCACTACCTCATGGCCGCTGGATTCTCAGCCTTCAGAGATCATGCTCGCGGGGGAGGACGGCCGGATGCTCTCGACGGGTCCCAGTACGAGTGATGCTTTCCGTACTTGGTGGGTTCCCCGCACCATTGGTCCTCAGACCCGAGCCACATTCTTCCTCGGGGATATGGTCCCCGGCTCCGTGATGATGACGGATTGGGCAGCCTGCGTTCGGAGCCCTACCCATGCTGAGCAGATCGCCACTCTGACCCGCCAGGTAGACCAGTTGTCTCTATATCTTCGGGAGCTGGGCCGGACTCCAGAGGATGCTTATGCCTACGATCCCGACGGTGCGGGTTATGATGCGGGCCCGAGCTCATCTGATGCCACAGCGCAGCCATATATCCCTGACATGAACTTTGGGCCTTCGACTTCGGCGACTCCGGGGGACCAGTTTGAGGATCCTGCTTTCATAGACGAGATTGATTTTATTTAGATCAGGATATGATAGGGCTTTTGTACCTGTACCTGTTTAGTCTTATTTTCCATTTTATGCACTATGTACTGAACTCATTTATTTATTCATGCACAGTATTTCTCTTTTATCTCTATGAACTTCATTTGCTTTATTATTAACTGTATGATGCATGCTTTTCTTATTTATGGATAGAAAATGACCCATGTGTAGTCTTTTTGATACTATTTTTTCACAGATGTCGTCCTCAGATGCCGTGGTACGTTTGGATTTCATTTCTTCCACAGGGTTGGTTGGCAGTTTCCTCCGCTGGTTGGACAGTTTATTGCCGGCCGACAGGGTCATCGCAGATGGTCTTTTGGGCCACTCTTGGTCCTTATTAACCTTTCAGGTGCCAGTGGGCTTTGTGGATGGTATTCTGAGCTATTGGGCGCCTGCCCATCAGGTTTTCAGGTTAGGGACGGTAGAGCTGACCCCCACCCTCGAGGAGTATGCTCGTTTCACCGGCTTGCCTTTGGATAGACCTTGTGCCAGGGTTACAGTTGGTTCCATGCGCCGTCAATTCTTGACTTTCACCGGTTTGCGGAGGGCTGTCTTATTACCGGTGATCACATCAGACCATATAGTTCCCCTTCAGTTCTTGATTGACCGATTTGGCTCGCCTGACAGTTTTCGTCTTTTCCTCGGTGATTTTTCCGTGTCCGAGGAGCACTGGGATGCCTTGAGAGTGGATGTTCTGATGGCCTGTGTCATCTCAGTTTTGTACTTGCCGGCAGGACCTGATCAGTTGGACATGCGGGTTGTCGCGGCTGTTCGAGCCCTTCAGGAGGATCACACCATTCTTCCCATGATATTGGCGGATACCTATATGTCAGCTTCATACAGTCAATCCTTCCGAGGCAGGGTATTCAGAGGGAGGTCGACCTTATTGTACGTGTGGTTCATGACTCATCTTAGTCCTATCGGCCATTTCCGTCGCCAAGGGTTTTGCTTCAGCCATGACATAACCACGCAGTTTTCGTTTCGTCCCGTGAGCTGTACTGATGTGGCCTCCTGGACATCATTTTTGTCTGTCATTGAGGATCCCTTTCATCTATTGGTCTACTCGGGCTATTGCTCCTTCATGAGCTTCTTGACTCATGTGCCTGACCTGGACTTCATCCCCATTGCTGGTTTGAGGGGCGTGACGACTTATCATCCCCTGGCGATTATGGGACAGTTTGATCAGACACAGGATTTACACCCTTTCGCGGGTGCAGCCGCATACCGATTCCTTATATCATCCCGTACAGAGAGGGATCTATTGCAGGTATATGATCTTTGGTCTTGCAGGATCCTCGCCGAATATAGTGAGAGCTGTCGCATCCAGACATTTGCTTACGTGCAGTGGTTGCGTGGAGACTTGGATCCGGCTGGTTTGAGTCAGACTGGGGCCCTTGATGACTCCGGAGTGATTTTCCCAGAGGATACCACAGACTACTCCATCTTAGCTGATTCTGCCCCAAGTCGGGTTACTGAGGATACCCGACTCCGCCTGGCCCTGATTACTGCTGAGGCCGAGAGGGATGTCGCTCTAGTCGAGAGAAATGATGCCATTCGGGCTAGAGATGCTGCCATTGCTGACAGAGAGGCCATTGTATTTCAGACCAGGGCAGTTGTAGATGCTCATTTTGGGACTGTCAGCCGAGCCACTGCTTTACTGGATCGTATTGATATGATGGGGCAGCAGATTGCAGGAGATGCTGATGCTTCAGATCTACCAACCACCTTGTCCATCCTGCTTCAGCTAATTTCAGATTTGTAGATTATTTTATTTCCTGCATAGACTATGTTAGTTTCATCAGTTATCGAAAGAGACATCTTGTAATAAAATGACTTATATATATGGACATGCATTTAAATTTAGTCATTTTTCCCCTTTTGTCGTATCATTGCCTTTCATTGGATCCCCATTTTATCCAGTTGACCATGATTTTGACATTTCGCCTTCTTTCTCTTCTCAAGTCTTGATGGAGATTTGACAGATATTGTCGTACACCTTTTGATTTCATCGGATTGAATCTCAGATTTTGGATAACTGTTTGGTTGGGTCAGGGTCATGTCCTTTGGGATGAAGCTGGTTAGGCAGCTGGTTTTGGGAAGGTTCTGAGGGTGTAGGAAGGTTTTATCTGGTTATCGAAAATTGGTTTTTTTGGTTAGGGAAAGGATCATTATTTTTTAAAGGGATCGGACCGCGCCATGATGGCTGCCTACGTACCCCCACAAGTCGGGAGATCAGGTCCTACGTAGTTCGCTCTCAAAGGAAAAAAGGAACTGATGATTTAAGCGTAGAACCGCTTCACCGAGTCAGAATTGAGGGGTTGTGGAAATACCTCACCATCCATTTCTTGCAATATGAGGGCTCCTCCGGATAGGACTTTCTTAATCACAAATGGCCCTTCCCAGTTCGGGGCAAACTTCCCCTTGGCTTCGTCTTGACAAGGCATGACTCTTTTCAACACCAAATCATTTTCCTTGAACTTTCAAAGTCTTATCTTTTTGTCGTATGATCGAGAGATCCTCTGTTGATATAGCTGACCGTGCCAAATAGCAGCCACCCTTCTTTCGTCAATTAGGGCCAATTGGTCGTATCGATTTTGCATCCAATCCTCCTCGCTTATCTGAGCATCGATCACTATTCTGAGGGACGCCATTTCAACCTCAACTGGCAGAACGGCCTCCATTCCATACACCAAAACGTAAGGGGTTGCCCATGTAGAAGTACGCGTTGATGTTCGGTATTCCAGCAGGGTGAGGGGTAACAGATCCGACCATCCCCGATGATTAGCAGACATTTTTTGCCATGATCTTCTTGATGTTCTTATTTGCAGCCTCCACTGCCCCATTCATCTTAGGACGGTAAATGACGGAATTGAGGTGCTTGATCTTGAACTGGTCACACAGTCCCCTCATGAGGGCGTTGTTTAAATTCTTGGCATTGTCGGAGACCAAAACCTCAGGTTGCCCATATCGGCAAATGACATTATTCCTGATGAAGTTGACGATGACCTCATGAGTTACTTTGGGGAAAGAAGCTGCCTCTACCCACTTGGTGAAGTAATCGATCATGACGAAAATGAATCGGTGCCCGTTGCTTGCTTTGGGCTCTATTGGTCCGATTACATCCATTCCCCACATTGAAAATGGCCACGGGGAGGTCATACAGTGCAGTTCATTGGGAGGCGTATGGATCACATTACCGTGCGCCTGGCATTGGTAACACCGTTTGACATGATCATCGTAATCGGCTTTCAGCGTTAACCAATAATGCCCTGTCCTCAAGATCTTTTTGGCCAGCATCGGTCCGCTCATGTGTGGTCCACACACTCCACCATGTATTTCATTCATAATCCTTCGGGCCTGTGCTTCATCTACGTATTGCAACAGTCCCAACCCAGCATCCCTTTTCTAGAGTGAATCCCCACTCAGGTAAAATTTCATCGCCATCTTTTGAATTCTCATCCTCTCAGTTCGACTCGCCTGGTCGGGAATGGATCTATCTCTCAGATATTCCCTTATGTCGTGATACCAAGGCTGCCTCGTCAACACCACCTCGTCTGATAACACTGCCACATGTTCCTCATATGCCGGGGCATTCTGTACGGCTATCTCAATCTGTGGACTGTCCCTGCTCTTGATCACGTGGATTAAGGAAGCCAGAGTTGCCAATGCATCGGCAAAGTCATTCCGTCCCCGGGGAATATGGCGGAAGGCGATATCTTCGAACTCTTGCATCAGCTGGGTGACACAACGATGGTATGGAAGTAACCGAAGCTCCTTAGTGTTGTATACCCCGATTGCCTGTCTGATTACCAATTCTGAATCCCCGAACACCGCTAGTCTCTTCACTCCCATGTCGCGGGCCAAGCGGAGTCCCAAGATACATCCCTTGTATTCAGCGGTGTTGTTCAAATTACTGAAACGCAGTTTAGTGGCCACGGGGTATTGTTCTCCGGTGATAGAGACTAGGACCGCTCCGGCTCCTGCCCCCTCGGCATTCATGGCACCATCAAAATACAGCTTCCAGAACTGTCCCTCGTCATCACATTTCTCGTGTGATACCCAAAATATATCTTCACCTGGAAGAGGAGTTTCTAATGGCTCCATCCCTCCCGACGGGGTTTCTGCCAACTGATCTGCAATTCCCTGCCCTTTCATGGCCTTCTGAATTACGTACACCATGTCGAACTGTTGTAAGATTAACTGCCATCTTGACAATCGACAATTCAGCATGGGCCTTTCGAAAATATATTTCAAGGGATCCATTCTTGATATTAGGTACGTCGTATGCCCATGGAGGTAGTGCTATAATCTCCCTGCAGCCCAGGCCAGAGCACAACAGGTCTTCTCGATGGGAGTGTAATTCTGTTCACATTGGCTAAATCTTTTGCTGAGGTAATAGATGGCCTGCTCTTTACCTGCCTCATTCTTCTGTCCCAGCATACATCCCATCGCGAAGGCATTGACCGATATATACATAAATAGAGGGATCCCATCCTTCGGGGGTACCAGCACTAGTGCCTCTGTCAGCTGCTTCTTAATGGTCTGAAAAGCCTTCTGACATTGCTCATTCCATTCTTGGGAAGCACCCTTTCTTAACAGTTTGAAAATTGGCTCACATGTAGTCGTCAAGTGGGATATAAAATGGCTGATGAAGTTTATCCGTCCGAGGAATCCTCTTATCTCCTTTTCCATGTGAGGCGCCGGCATATCCACAATGGCCTTAATCTTTGCTGGATCCAACTCAATGCCCCGATCACTAACCAGGAATCCCAAGAGCTTACCCGACTGCACTCCGAAAGCACATTTGGCGGGATTGAGTTTCAAATTATACTTTCTGAGCCGATCGAATAGCTTTTTGAGATGGGTTACATGATCAGATTCTACTCTCGATTTCACAATAATGTCATCCACGTAGACCTCTATCTCCTTATGCATCATATCGTGGAACAAGGCCATCATGGCTCTCTAATAAGTAGCCCCCGCGTTTGTGAGGCCAAAAGCCAATTGCCTATAGCAGAAGGTGCCCCAGGGGGTGATGAATGCGGTCTTTTCCCGATCTTCTTCCGCCACCATTATCTGATGATATCCCGCGAAGCAATCCATAAAAGAGTACATTTCGTACTGGGCTGTGTTATCCACCAGGATGTGTATGAAAGGCACCGGGAAGTTATCCTTGAGACTGGCCTTGTTTAGATCTCTGTAGTCTACACATACCCTCACCTTTCCTCCAGGCTTAGCCACTGGGACTACATTGGATAACCATTCCGGGTAAGTGGACACCATAATGATTCCCGCCCTGAACTGCTTGATGATCTCCTCCTTTACATTTAAGCTCCACTCCGGTTTCAATTTTCTTAATTTTTGCTTGACAGGCCTGAAACCCTCCTTGATGGGTAATCAGTGTACCACAATGTCGGTGGACAATCCGATCATATCCTCATGAGACCAGGCAAAGACATCCTCATATTGTTTTAGCAACTCAATCATTTCGGCTTTCTGGCTGGGGGTAAGGTCCGTCCCTATCTTGAGTTATTTTGGCTTGTCAAGGGTTCCAATATCAATGGTGACGGTTTGGTCCAAGTTGGGTTTGGGTTTATCCTCGACCCATCCTTTGATCTCGTCAGGCGCGTCGTCATAATCTGTCTCGTCTTGTTCAATGCCCATTAAATCGAAATCCAGCTCAATGTCAAAATCATAATCATCATTCAAATTTGAAAGACCGTTTGTTAGGCAAGGATTACTCAAATTGGTACACCTGACATGAAACAAAATACTTGTCATATATAAATCATTTTTCACGACGATCGCATTTTCAAATAACACGAAGAAACGACATAATTATGCAGAAATAAAACAACAAAAAAAATAAACTTCTTCATTCCCCCATCCTTTGGGGTCAACCACCCTGACGTCGAGTTTTACCCTTGTTTGGATATTACTGGTTTCATGGTCCAGTTGTCGACGGTCAGGTCAGATGAAATGCGCTGGATAAAAGGGGGCCTCACATCGGACACTTCCCCGATGATTACGGATACGTTGCCTGAGTCCTCCTTCCTATCTTCTCCAGGAATAATCAGCCCTGCCCAATCGATGACAGGCACAACTTGTTGGGCTTCCGGTGGTGCGATAATATTCATCCCCTCCCTACTGCTTGTTGATTGTCCGAGGATATAGCACTTGGTTTCAAACTCTTTCGCGACCTCCTGCAGGAAAGTTTCCCTCCGGGCCGACTCATTACGTGCGGGGGTTAACTCTTCATTCCCTGCCCCAATCACAGGCTCGCTGATCCCCTGTTCATTGTCGACTTTGGTCACTGGACTGCCAGCTAGCCGAATCGGAGCCGCACCCTGCCGGCGTCTCCGTGCTACGCCCTCATGGTATCCCAACCCTGCTTTGCCTATCTGCTGTGGTAGGTGGATGGGCTCGGTGATTCCCTGACTACTTCTCCCTAGTCCCTGTCCAGGCTGGAAGTTCATTTTCATCATCTCCCTTGCAACAAAGGTAAGTTCTGGAGAGACCCTAGGTTTCATGGCTGGAGCCCCCAGGCATCTGGATTGGGGAGTGCTAATCTCCAGTGCTTGAAAGCTGGCAGGTGCCGCCGACTCATCCACATTGATCACTGGTAGGCCACTCCTGGGAGGAGAAGGGTCATCACATTCGGCCGAGATTGTTACCAGATTCCCATCAATGATTAACTTGATTTGTTGGTGGAGCGTGGAAGGAACTGTCCCGGCCATGTGTATCCACGGCCTCCCCAATACTAGGTTATAACTGGTCGCGATGTCGAGGACTTGGAAAGAGATGTCAAAAGTACAAGGTCCTATCTCCACCGGCAACTCAATTTCTCCCATTGTATCCCTCCGGGAACCATCGAAAGCTCGCACCACCACATGACTGGCCCGTAGGCGCTTGGTATTGATGTTCATCTTTTGCAATGTACTGAGGGGACAGATATTCAGTGCCGACCCTCCATCAATCAGCACCCCATTCATGATATAACCCGAGGAGATTATCCCAATATGTAGCGGTTTTCGGTGTCCCCTTCCCTCCTTGGGTATGTCCTCATCCGTAAAGGATATTGCATCGCTTTCCAATAGGTGGCCCACCAGCTGGCCGAAACCCTCCTTACTAATTTCTTTGGGCATGTATGCCTCCTCCAGAACCTTCGTCAGGGTTTTGCAATGCTCACTGGATGACAACACCAAGTCCATGACTGATGTTAGGGCTGACTCCTCATTTAAAATCTGGATCCCCCTTGTTTCCGGGTGATCCATCCTTTTCAAGAATTCTATGGCCCTTTCCTCGGAAATCTCTTCATTTTTTCTCTTTTGGCTCTCAAGGACTCGCCCGGGAAGATATAAGGGGTTCCCCCTTGTCGTCACAGAAGCACAACTGGTCGCTTCCTCTGGCATTCCCCCATAATTCTAGGGTACAGTCTTTAGACTACTGATAGGGATTTGCGGCCTTGCCGCAAGGATGATGGGCCTCGGAGCCGTCAACTTGACAGGTCCCTCCGTGCTATTCGTACTTACCCCTATCAACCTGATGGGCGTTCCCTGTGCACTCCCATGATCATGTATCACGTTGATCATTTCCTCAATTTTCTGCACATAGTTCAACCTTGGCGCCCCCAAGCTTCACTCGCCTCCGTCGCATTGACTACCCCTCCATCATGTCTTGGCAGGAGATTTGCCTTAACATTCGGGGAGTCCGGCTGTTCCACCACAATTTCTCCACTGTCAATCAGGTTTTGGATTCGATGCTTCGACGTCCAACAGTCTTGTGTATCATGGCCAGGGGAACTGGAGTGGTATGCACATCGCTTGCTCGGGTCAAAACCTTCTACCCTTTGGGTCACTCGGGGGTGCCAAACCAACTATCTTCTTTTGGGCTACTAATACCGCTAATACCCGTTCAAGCGGCTCCCCGAGCGGGGTGAATACTCGATTTTGCGAGGCCTCATATCTTCTTCGCCCCTCTGCCCTTTGATCTGTGAAGTTTGGCTGTCGGGATGGCCCTACCCTCTGCACCTATACCGGAAGATGGCTTTCTGTTTTTCTGGATGACCCCTGTAGGATGAGGGAGACATCCTCTTCCTTCTTCTTTTGGACCCTCCGGGAAGTGCTGCCATAGTTTCCATTCTGTATTTGCTCGGCAGCAGTTTCTAAAGCAGTAAAATCCCAGATTTTGCCAGATTTCAAACCCATATCTACCATCTCTCCATGTTTAATCATTTCAGCAAAGGGTCTTCCAATCCCCGAGATGACTCGCTCATAATACGGTGCCTCTTGAATGTCTACAAAAGTCATCACCATCTCCGATTCGCTCATCGGGGGGTTCACCTGTGCGGCCATGCCCCTCCATCATTGCGCATATTCCCTGAAGGATTCCCTAGGTTGCTGCTTAACTTTTGTCATTTGGTACCTGTCAGGGGCCATCTGGTCCTGAAAGCTGTATTGGGTTAAGAAGGTATGTGCCAGTTCCTCCCAGTTGTGGATTCGGGCGTTGTCAAGGCGGGCATACCAAATTCTTGCCTCCCCCGTTAAGCTTTTCTGGAACAGCTGCATTCTCAACCCTTCGTCCTCGGCATAAGACCCGAGTTCTCCAATGTATATTTTCAAGTGTGTGTAGGGGTCCCCCTTCCCATTGTATTTTTCAAACTCGGGGATTTTAAATTTCTCCGGGTATCTGGCTCCGGGGAAGACACATAAATCTGAATAGTTAACCCTGCCGAAGGACCCTATGCCCTTCATAGATTGGATGGTTTCCTCCATTTGTCTCATTTTCTTCCGCAGGTCATCTATATCTCCCTCTTCCGGGATAGTAATCACTATTTTGTTTGGTACGGGAATGGCCTTTGGGACGACTGGCTCGCCCTTAAGTTGAGGTGGATCCTCCTTAGGTGGTTCCTGTCTGGGCATCAACTGCTCCCTTAGCATTATGGCCATTTCTAACATCTGCTTCTTAAAGTCATCAAATTCCTCCCTAGATATGGCACCGGAATTGGTAGATGGAATATCAGCCATTTCAGATATAGAGTTTTGGGCCCTTTTAGACTGCGAACGGGTTTGAGGAGCAATCCTACAGAAACCAAGGTTCAAAGTTTAGTTGTGGGGAATAAAAATGTGGATGCATGCTAAAGCTGTAACTTCTGTATTTTGGGGTTTTTTGATCTTTCCCTGTAAAACAGAAAGTTAGTAGTCCTCTTATGCAATGACAAATGATAAACATGGCTTTATTAAGCTCCCCAGCCGTTCCCTACGAAAGATAGAGGTTAGTAATTTCTTCTTGACGAAAAGGGAGGCATATACGAATGAGATCATGACATTTACGCATGCAATGTAAAAAGGCATGAAGAAACTTTTTCTGCGTAGGGTTAATCTGAGGCTGACCTATCCTAGGGTTACTCTCACGGGCTTTTCGGCATGAAGGTCCCCAAATCTTCGCAATCTACTCGTCTGAGCCCTTTCGATTGGAGCGAATTTGGGTGGTGCGTTTCCTGAGCCATCTCCGGGGAGCAGCCCCTTCGAGTCCAGTAATAAGCAACCGACAGGTTCGCCTCAGGAGGAGGTACTCTCTCAACATACATTCACATTCATCGCCCTCACCGTATGCAAATGAAAAGGTAAAGCAATTTCCATTCAATCATTCATTTATTGGGCAAAAACACACATTCACACAACAAAACGTACAAAAGATCACAATATCGCACACATACACATATCCATGAATTTTAAAGGATAAGACAGCATCAAGATTTGAAAGCGGCTTAAGCCCTCTAAAGTCCCCAGCAGAGTCGCCAGCTGTCGACGCCGGGTTTTCACTTCGTGTGTCCTTTTTAGTCTTTTCCAATTCTTAGCCTCTTGATTAAATGATTTTTTTGGAAAAGGTCGGCATTAATGTCGAGGGGTTTTGAAAGATCGTTTTTTATGATGAGCCAATTAATCAGAGTCGCCAGTTGGTATATTTGAAATGGATGTACCAACTCATCCAAATTTTCGCTTTTGATAAATCGCTGGCTCATATATGACTCCGAATTAATTGGTCTGCGAATCGAGATTCATAGAGTTCGGGGGCTTGCTTAAGTGAGGGGAAGGTGTTAGGCACCCCTCGACTTCCGTGAAACACGGTTACCGCAATCTTGATTCTTTCTTATCCTTTGATTCATGAAATTGTGTATACGTGCGAGTTTGTGTGTGTGTGTGCCTATATGAATGTTGGGGTGAGTTTGTATGATAGAATCATTTGGATTTTAGGGAAAGTCGTGCTTTAATTTGGGAACGCTTCGGAATGTCTTTTCGGTATACACGAGAAAGCTTTATGAAAAAGGTTTGATTTTAATTGTCAAAATTAGGAGATTTCCATTAGGTGACGTTTTGGCAAAAGAGGAGTTTATTAAGCCTTAGCAAAAATAGGAATCGAGATTTATACGTTGCTTTCATAAATGATGGGCAATTTCTAGGATCTCTTTCGCCCTATAAATCAAGGTTTAATAAAACATTTAATTTCTTTTATAAAACCCATTTTCGTGACATTTGAAAATAACTTCTTTTTAGCTTTCTGGTAGAATAGGAATCAACTTTCATTAGCATTTCCAATTTTTAGCCTCGTGATACTAATATCCTACTTTGATCGATTTTAGAAAAGATCTTTATCGTTTAATCCTTTGGAATCATTTTGGCGTCACGAAATCCAATCAAGCATAGACACGCGTCGGGGCTATTCACGGGCATGTAAGCCATCAAAATATCCCCGAACGCCAACAATCACATATTTCACTACTACGGGGCCTTAAACCCGATTCTCGCCTTGGCGTCGTTTTAAGGCCCGACGATTACATGTTACAAAACGAGCACCTTGAATCTATTACATACATCAAAACGTCCATCATCGGATTTGAACCATGGGGTCGCGTTCCTAGTCTCACACGAGATTACGTCATGCCCACAAAATGAGTATTACATAACTAACCAACCCGGATTTATCTAATACACCATGATATCCGAAAATGACAATCTAAATAAATTACACCCAATGAATCACCATAAACAAGTTAGAAATTTCATCAATTGGATGTCCTCGGGTTATTAGGAGGAATTTTGTTCCGATGGAACCCTCACCAATAATCCCTAATCCATGATTGTTCAACAAGATACATGAAAGTTACATCTAATTTACCCAATCAATGTGACATGAATTGCAAGAACAAATAGAAATTTTCACCTTGCAATTGATCTCAAATGGATGTGAACTTGTGTATTTGAATAGGATAAGGAGTGTATTTGATACAATCAAAATCAAAAGAATTAAATTCTCTCTTTTTTTCTCTCTTTTCTTCCTATTTGATTGCAAAATTTCTCTCTTTTTCCTCTTAATTTCTGTGCTCTTTTGCTGCTGGATTCTCCTTCTTCTTCCCAATTTTTTCCAATTGCTGAACTCCCTGTATGCTGCACGAAATTGGGTTGAAATAGGCTGGCTGGCCGCCTGCCTTCCACTCGCCTGGTTTCGAGTTCCGTGTTTTCAAAAGGCGCACTATTTGGCCGCAGATCAATCCGCAGCTGGACGTTTTGCCTTTCTCATTTTTTCGTGCCACGCCTCGATTTTCGTGCCGTAACGTCGATTTTCGCTGACAAGCTCGTATTCCGCAGTCCGGGAATTTCCGGGAGACATGCCACCTCATTCGGGAATGCCTGCTTTGGACGGCTTTATTGTCACGTCAGTCTTGGTCGCCAAACATGGCGGTGGTGTCGGACGCTCGCACTTGTGCCCATTCCTTCGCTCCCGCAAGCCGATTTAATTGACAATTTTGCCCTCCTGTCATGGTTAGTACAAGGAACGCAAAATTTGGGTGTCTACAGCTGCCCCTCTTTATCATGTTCATGCAATGTTTAATGAAATGAACAGGATAAAGAATAGACACTCGATGCATGAATGACAGTGCACAGGGATGACAATGCACACGTGATGCAACACATATGATTTATGATGCAACGCAAGATGCAAATGATGCAAATCATTCAGAAAAGGGTGTCGAGGCTGATGATCATCTCGTCGGGGCCGGGTATCGTTGCCGGTCACCCATCTCGTAACCCCCGGTTATTATCGCCGGTTGGTTACCTTGTCGGAGTCGGTTTTCGTCGCCGGACATCCTTCTCGTAATCGCCGGTTATCGTCGCCGGTCTATTGTCTCGTCGGGGCCGGGTATCGTCGCCGGTCACCCATCTCGTAACCCCCGGTTATCGTCGCCGGTTGGTTATCTTGTCGGAGCCGGTTTTCGTCGCCGGACATCCATCTCGTAATCGCCGGTTATCGTCGCCAGTCGATTGTCTCGTCGGGGCCGGGTATCGTCGCCGATCACCCATCTCGTAACCCCCAGTTATAGTCGCCGGTTGGTTATCTTGTCGGAGCCGATTTTCGTCGCCGGACATCCATCTCGTAATCGCCGGTTATCGTCGTCGGTTGATTGTCTCGTCGGGGCCGGGTATCGTCGCCGGTCACCCATCTCGTAACCCCCGGTTATCGTCGCCGGTTGGTTATCTTGTCGGAGCCGGTTTTCGTCGCCGGACATCCATCTCGTAATCGCCGGTTATCGTCGCCGGTCGAGTGTCTTGTCGGGGCCGGGTATCGTCGTCGGTCACCCATCTCGTAACCCCAGGTTATCGTTGCCGGTTGGTTATCTTGTCGGAGCCGGTTTTCATCGCCGGACATCCATCTCGTAATCGCTGGTTATCGTCGCCGGTCGATTGTCTCGTCGGGGCCGGGTATCGTCGCCGGTCCCATCTCGTAATTTATTTTCACTAGACACATCAAACGGCTGCAAGGGAACCAAGGGGACCCACCAGGGCCAGTCGCAGATGGATCTGCGGCCAAGATCGGTTTCTTAAGCGGCTCGCCGCTTCCAGATCTGTCACTTTCAACTTCGTACTCCACATAGATTCTTGAGATTTTGCTCGTTTGCAAAGGCCTTTTGTTGATTTCTCCAACTTTTCTGCAAAAACCGTTCCGGTAGGATCGTTCTACGCGCTACAGGTAACACTTTGACCGTTCAGTTTTCAATTTCGTCAATGTTTTGCTATACATTTGCTATTTACATGTTTAGAGATAGAAATGTATGCTCTACAATGCTATGCTATGTATTATTACACATACATGATATGTATCAACTGTGTGAGTCCTATTTTATGCCCATGATGCAGTCCCACATATCTGTTGTTCCTTTTTTGAAAGACAATCATGCATTATGGTCCTTTACATGCTGTAATTACACATATGAATGCAATTCTGATCTGTTTGAGGCTTGGATTGATGGAACACATGTTTGGCTTATGCCTGGGATGTCCATTTTACAAACGGAACTCTGCCGATTTTTTTTTTTTTTTTTTGCACATAACATAAACATGCATTATGTTGCATTAATTATATGATGAGGTTAGGAATTTAGAATATTCGTGACATAATTCAAAAGGGAACTTACCTTCCTCCTTGCCTGTTCTGTTCCAGCTATGGATCCCGATGCCCCTAGTAGCTCTTCTGCATCACGGACCTCGGGTGTTCGCCGTCGTAGGGCTGCACCTGCCCCTGTTCCTCCTCGGACCCGTCAGGCTCGCCGCTTGGCGGAGGCTGTCATCCGTCCCGATCATCCGGACGTTGAGGAGGCTGTTCCTCCGGAGGTCGCGGCAGAGGGGCCATCCTCCAGCACACCGGCTCCATCTCCTCATACTGCTCCTTCTGGCGCCCCTGTGCAGATCCCCGACCTATTGGGTCGGGATCTCAGTCGTCACCCCTCAGCATCTCTCGTGGCTAACGAGGTATATTCAATTCCATTATTACTTCATTCTCAATTTCTCAATTTTCCTTTTATCTGGACTGACCCATTGGTGATTGACCCAGGTGCCGGAGTTTACTCAGTCGAGGGGTAACTGGTTCAATATATATTCCCTCTATACAGCTCTGCACAGTGAGTACCGGGCGGTGGTGGACTCCTGGGGCTTTCGTCACTTCTTCACCATCATTCCCCGCCAGTGCCCCTGGGGTTACATGAGGGCTTTGTCCGAGAGATGGTTCCACCAGACCCAGTCCCTTCACCTTCTGGACTGTGAGGTCGTGTTGACTCCCTGGGACTGGAGGTACATTACCGGCATAGAGTTCACCGGATCCCGCGTCCCTCTGGATCTTGACATCACTCCCGCGGAGGTCCGGGCTTTATTAGGCTTTGCTGCGGATGACAGGGTCTTTAAGGCCCGCAGTATTCGGTCCGGTGCCTTGGCTGTCGATGCTGTCGGGGGTCTGTACGCACTGCCTATTCCAGCGGATCAGGGCACCAGGGACATTCTGCTACGACGCCTGTTCCTGACCATTATGAGGGGTTATTTTCTGGGGAATAACTCCTCCACTATTCATTTCAGCGTCGTAGGAGCGGTCAGAGACGTGGACCGCATCAGTGACTATGACTGGGGGTCATTCACTTTTTCCTATTTCCTCCACGGTATGCGTCTACGCTCGGAGGGCCAGACAGATGCTTGGCTCGGATTTTATCACTTCCTACTGGTGAGGTTTTCTTCCTTTTTCTTATTGTATTTCCCGTCATTTCATTTCTCTTTTCTGCTTTTGTTGGTTACTCATGCTCTACCTTATTCTGTTTAACAGTTCTGGGCCTACGAGCGTCTTCCTTGTCTGCGGCCCGTCACCACCCTCGGCTTGGACACCTATCCTCGGGGTCGGCGCTGGCATCACAGCACCCTGGAGGAGGTCCCCGTGTCTGGCAGTTTTGCCCACTGCCGCATTCAGCTGGAGCTGATCACTGCTGCAGGGGTCGTCTGGAGGCCTTACCTTTCTGAGCATCTGGATGTGGGGTTCACAGATGGATATCCTACCGGCCCGGAGTTCGCACTTTCCACCCGTCGCCTCACTTTGCAGAGTGTTGGAGGATGGGTGATGTATCTGGGGGAGCGCGCATTTAGATGCGTTACAGGAGAGATCCGCATCCCGCATTCCCTTCCTTTCACTACCTCATGGCCGCTGGATTCTCAGCCTTCAGAGATCATGCTCGCGGGGGAGGACGGCCGGATGCTCTCGACGGGTCCCAGTACGAGTGATGCTTTCCGTACTTGGTGGGTTCCCCGCACCATTGGTCCTCAGACCCGGGCCACATTCTTCCTCGGGGATATGGTCCCCGGCTCCGTGATGATGACGGATTGGGCAGCCTGCGTTCGGAGCCCTACCCATGCTGAGCAGATCGCCACTCTGACCCGCCAGGTAGACCAGTTGTCTCTATATCTTCGGGAGTTGGGCCGGACTCCAGAGGATGCTTATGCCTACGATCCCGACGGTGCGGGTTATGATGCGGGCCCGAGCTCATCTGATGCCACAGCGCAGCCATATATCCCTGACATGAACTTTGGGCCTTCGACTTCGGCGACTCCGGGGGACCAGTTTGAGGATCCTGCTTTCATAGACGAGATTGATTTTATTTAGATCATGATAGGATAGGGCTTTTGTACCTGTACCTGTTTAGTCTTATTTTCCATTTTATGCACTATGTATTGAACTCATTTATTTATTCATGCACAGTATTTCTCTTTTATCTCTATGAACTTCATTTGCTTTATTATTAACTGTATGATGCATGCTTTTCTTATTTATGGATAGAAAATGACCCCTGTGTAGTCTTTTTGATACTATTTTTTCACAGATGTCGTCCTCAGATGTCGTGGTACGTTTGGATTTCATTCCTTCCACAGGGTTGGTTGGCAGTTTCCTCCGCTGGTTGGACAGTTTATTGCCGGCCGACAGGTTCATCGCAGATGGTCTTTTGGGCCACTCTTGGTCCTTATTAACCTTTCAGGTGCCAGTGGGCTTTGTGGATGGTATTCTGAGCTATTGGGAGCCTGCCCATCAGGTGTTCAGGTTAGGGACGGTAGAGCTGACCCCCACCCTCGAGGAGAATGCTCGTTTCACCGGCTTGCCTTTGGATAGACCTTGTGCCAGGGTTACAGTTGGTTCCATGCGCCGTCAATTCTTGACTTTCACCAGTTTGCGGAGGGCTGTCTTGTTACCGGTGATCACATCAGACCATATGGTTCCCCTTCAGTTCTTGATTGACCGATTTGGCTCGCCTGACAGTTTTCGTCTTTTCCTCGGTGATTTTTCCGTGTCCGAGGAGCGCTGGGATGCCTTGAGAGTGGATGTTCTGATGGCCTGTGTCATCTCAGTTTTGTACTTGCCGGTAGGACCTGATCAGTTGGACATGCGGGTTGTCGCGGCTGTTCGAGCCTTTCAGGAGGATCACACCATTCTTCCCATGATATTGGCGGATACCTATATGTCAGCTTCATACTGTCAATCCTTCCGAGGTAGGGTATTCAGAGGGAGCTCGACCTTATTGTACGTGTGGTTCATGAGTCATCTTAGTCCTATCGGCCATTTCCGTCGCCAAGGGTTTTGCTTCAGCCATGACATAACCACGCAGTTTTCGTTTCGTCCCGTGAGCTGTACTGATGTGGCCTCCTGGACATCATTTTTGTCTGTCATTGAGGATCCCTTTCATCTATTGGTCTACTCGGGCTATTGCTCCTTCATGAGCTTCTTGACTCATGTGCCTGACCTGGACTTCATCCCCATTGCTGGTTTGAGGGGCGTGACGACTTATCATCCCCTAGCGATTATGGGGCAGTTTGATCAGACACAGGATTTACACCCTTTCGCGGGTGCAGCCGCATACCGATTCCTTATATCATCCCGTACAGAGAGGGATCTATTGCAGGTATACGATCTTTGGTCTTGCAGGATCCTCGCCGAATATAGTGAGAGCTGTCGCATCCAGACATTTGCTTACGTGCAGTGGTTGCGTGGAGACTTGGATCCGGCTGGTTTGAGTCAGACTTGGGCCCTTGATGACTCCGGAGTGATTTTCCCAGAGGATACCACAGACTACTCCATTTTAGCTGATTCTGCCCCAAGTCGGGTTACTAAGGATACCCGACTCCGCCTGGCCCTGATTACTGCTGAGGCCGAGAGGGATGCCGCTCTAGTCGAGAGAAATGATGCCATTCGGGCTAGAGATGCTGCCATTGCTGACAGAGAGGCTATTGTATTTCAGACCAGGGCAGTTGTAGATGCTCATTTTGGGACGGTCAGCCGAGCCACTGCTTTACTGGATCGTATTGATATGATGGGGCAGCAGATTGCAGGAGATGCTGATGCTTTAGATCTACCAACCACCTTGTCCATCCTGCTTCAGCTAATTTCAAATTTGTAGATTATTTTATTTCCTGCATAGACTATGTTAGTTTCATCAGTTATCGAAAGAGACATCTTGTAATAAAATGACTTATATATATGGACATGCATTTAAATTTAGTCATTTTTCCCCTTTTGTCGTATCATTGCCTTTCATTGGATCCCCATTTTATCCAGTTGACCATGATTTTGACATTTCGCCTTCTTTCTCTTCTCAAGTCTTGATGGAGATTTGATAGATATTGTCGTACACCTTTTGATTTCATCGGATTGAATCTCAGATTTTGGATAACTGTTTGGTTGGGTCAGGGTTATGTCCTTTGGGATGAAGTTGGTTAGGCAGCTGGTTTTGGGAAGGTTCTGAGGGTGTAGGAAGGTTTTATCTGGTTATCGAAAATTGGTTTTTTTGGTTAGGGAAAGGATCATTATTTTTTAAAGGGATCGGACCGCGCCATGATGGCTGCCTACGTACCCCCACAACTCGGGAGATCAGGTCCTACGTAGTTCGCTCTCAAAGGAAAAAAGGAACTGATGATTTAAGCGTAGAACCGCTTCACCGAGTCAGAATTGAGGGGTTGTGGAAATACCTCACCATCCATTTCTTGCAATATGAGGGCTCCTCCGGATAGCACTTTCTTAATCACAAATGGCCCTTCCCAGTTCGGGGCAAACTTCCCCTTGGCTTCGTCTTGACAAGGCATGACTCTTTTCAACACCAAATCATTTTCCTTGAACTTTCGAAGTCTTATCTTTTTGTCGTATGATCGAGAGATCCTCTGTTGATATAGCTGATCGTGCCAAATAGCAGCCACCCTTCTTTCGTCAATTAGGGCCAATTGGTCGTATCGATTTTGCATCCAATCCTCCTCACTTATCTGAGCATCGATCACTATTCTGAGGGACGCCATTTCAACCTCAACTGGCAGAACGACCTCCATTCCATACACCAAAACGTAAGGGGTTGCCCATGTAGAAGTACGCGTTGATGTTCGGTATGCCAGCAGGGTGAGGGGTAACAGATCCGGCCATCCCCGATGATTAGCAGACATTTTTTGCCATGATCTTCTTGATGTTCTTATTTGCAGCCTCCACTGCCCCATTCATCTTAGGACGGTAAATGACGGAATTGAGGTGCTTGATCTTGAACTGGTCACACAGTCCCCTCATGAGGGCGTTGTTTAAATTCTTGGCATTGTCGGAGTCCAAAACCTCAGGTTGCCCATATCGGCAAATGACATTATTCCTGATGAAGTTGACGATGACCTCCTGAGTTACTTTGGGGAAAGAAGCTGCCTCTACCCACTTGGTGAAGTAATCGATCATGACGAAAATGAATCGGTGCCCGTTGCTTGCTTTGGGCTCTATTGGTCCGATTACATCCATTCCCCACATTGAAAATGGCCACGGGGAGGTCATACAGTGCAGTTCATTGGGAGGCGTATGGATCACATTACCGTGCGCCTGGCATTGGTAACACCGTTTGACATGATCATCGCAATCGGCTTTCAGCGTTAACCAATAATGCCCTGTCCTCAAGATCTTTTTGGCCAGCATCGGTCCGCTCATGTGTGGCCCACACACTCCACCATGTATTTCATTCATAATCCTTCGGGCATGTGCTTCATCTACGCATTGCAACAGTCCCAACCCAGCATCCCTTTTGTAGAGTGAATCCCCACTCAGGTAAAATTTCATCGCCATCTTTTGAATTCTCATCCTCTCAGTTCGACTCGCCTGGTCGGGAATGGATCTATCTCTCAGATATTCCCTTATGTCGTGATACCAAGGTTGCCTCGTCAACACCACCTCGTCTGATAACACTGCCACATGTTCCTTATATGCCGGGGCATTCTGTACGGCTATCTCAATCTGTGGACTGTCCCTGCTCTTGATCACGTGGATTAAGGAAGCCAGAGTTGCCAATGCATCGGCAAAGTCATTCCGTCCCCAGGGAATATGGCGGAAGGCGATATCTTCGAACTCTTGCATCAGCTGGGTGACACAACGATGGTATGGAAGTAACCGAAGCTCCTTAGTGTTGTATACCCCGATTGCCTGTCTGATTACCAATTCTGAATCCCCGAACACCGCTAGTCTCTTCACTCCCATGTCGCGGGCCAAGCGGAGTCCCAAGATACATCCCTCGTATTCAACGGTGTTGTTCGAATTACTGAAACGCAGTTTAGTGGCCACGGGGTATTGTTCTCCGGTGATAGAGACTAGGACCGCTCCGGCTCCTGCCCCCTCGACATTCATGGCACCATCAAAATACATCTTTCAGAACTATCCCTCGTCATCACATTTCTCGTGTGATACCCAAAATATATCTTTGCCCGGAAGAGAAGTTTCTAATGGCTCCATCCCTCCCGACGGGGTTTCTGCCAACTGATCTGTAATTCCCTGCCCTTTCATGGCCTTCTGAATTACGTACACCATGTCGAACTGTTGTAAGATTAACTGCCATCTTGACAATCGACAATTCAGCATGGGCCTTTCGAAAATATATTTCAGGGGATCCATTCTTGATATCAGGTACGTCGTATGCCCATGGAGGTAGTGATGTAATCTCCCTGCAGCCCAGGCTAGAGCACAACAGGTCTTCTCGATGGGAGTTTAATTCTATTCACATTGGCTAAATCTTTTGCTGAGGTAATAGATGGCCTGCTCTTTACCTGCCTCATTCTTCTGTCCCAGCATACATCCCATCGCGATGGCATTGACCGATATATACATAAACAGAGGGATCCCATCCTTCGGGGGTACCAGCACTGGTGCCTCTGTCAGCTGCTTCTTAATGGTCTGAAAAGCCTTCTGACATTGCTCATTCCATTCTTGGGAAGCACCCTTTCTTAACAGTTTGAAAATTGGCTCACATGTAGTCGTCAAGTGGGATATAAAACGGCTGATGAAGTTTATCCTTCCGAGGAATCCTCTTATCTCCTTTTCCATGTGAGGCGCCGGCATATCCACAATGGCCTTAATCTTTGCTGGATCCAACTCAATGCCCCGATCACTAACCAGGAATCCCAAGAGCTTACCCGACTGCACTCCGAAAGCACATTTGGCGGGATTGAGTTTCAAATTATACTTTCTGAGCCGATCGAATAGCTTTTTGAGATGGGTTACATGATCAGATTCTACTCTCGATTTCACAATAATGTCATCCACGTAGACCTCTATCTCCTTTTGCATCATATCGTGGAACAAGGCCATCATGGCTCTCTGATAAGTAGCCCCCGCGTTTGTGAGGCCAAAAGCCAATTGCCTATAGCAGAAGGTGCCCCAGGGGGTGATGAATGCGGTCTTTTCCCGATCTTCTTCCGCCACCATTATCTGATGATATCCCGCGAAGCAATCCATAAAAGAGTACATTTCGTACTGGGCTGTGTTATCCACCAGGATGTGTATGAAAGGCACCGGGAAGTTATCCTTGAGACTGGCCTTGTTTAGATCTCTGTAGTCTACACATACCCTCACCTTTCCTCCAGGCTTAGCCACTGGGACTACATTGGATAACCATTCCGGGTAAGTGGACACCATAATGATTCCCGCCCTGAACTGCTTGATGATCTCCTCCTTTACATTTAAGCTCCACTCCGGTTTTAATTTTCTTAATTTTTGCTTGACAGGCCTGAAACCCTCCTTGATGGGTAATCGGTGTACCACAATGTCGGTGGACAATCCGATCATATCCTCATGAGACCAGGCAAAGACATCCTCATATTGTTTTAGCAACTCAGTCATTTTGGCTTTCTGGCTGGGGGTAAGGTCCGTCCCTATCTTGAGTTCTTTTGGCTTGTCAGGGGTTCCAATATCAATGGTGACGGTTTGGTCCAAGTTGGGTTTGGGTTTATCCTCCACCCATCCTTTGATCTCGTCAGGCCCGTCGTCGTAATCTGTCTCGTCTTGTTCAATGCCCATTAAATCGAAATCCAGCTCAATGTCAAAATCATAATCATCATTCAAATTTGAAAGACCGTTTGTTAGGCAAGGATTACTCAAATTGGTACACCTGACATGAAACAAAATACTTGTCATATATAAATCATTTTTCACGACGATCGCATTTTTAAATAACACGAAGAAACGACATAATTATGCAGAAATAAAACAACAACAAAAATAAACTTCTTCATTCCCCCATCCTTTGGGGTCAACCACCCTGACGTCGAGTTTTACCCTTGTTTGGATATTACTGGTTTCATGATCCAGTTGTCGACGGTCAGGTCAGATGAAATGCGCTGGATAAAAGGGGGCCTCACATCGGACACTTCCCCGATGATTACGGATACGTCGCTTGAGTCCTCCTTCCTATCTTCTCCAGGAATAATCAGCCCTGCCCAATCGATGACAGGCACAACTTGTTGGGCTTCCGGTGGTGCGATAATATTCGTCCCCTCCCTACTGCTTGTTGATTGTCCGGGGATATAACACTTGGTTTCAAACTCTTTCGCGACCTCCTGCAGGAAACTTTCCCTCCGGGCCGACTCATTACGTGCGGGGGTTAACTCTTCATTCCCTGCCCCAATCACAGGCTCGCTGATCCCCTGTTCATTGTCGACTTTGGTCACTGGACTGCCACCTAGCCGAATCGGAGCCGCACCCTGCCGGCGTCTCCGTGCTACGCCCTCATGGTATCCCAACCCTGCTTTGCCTATCTGCTGTGGTAGGTGGATGGGCTCGGTGATTCCCTGACTACTTCTCCCTAGTCCCTGACCAGGCTGGAAGTTCATTTTCATCATCTCCCTTGCAACAAAGGTAAGTTCTGGAGAGACCCTAGGTTTCATGGCTGGAGCCCCCAGGCATCAGGATTGGGGAGTGCTAATCTCCAGTGCTTGAAAGCTGGCAGGTGCCGCCGACTCATCCATATTGATCACTGGTAGGCCACTCATGGGAGGAGAAGGGTCATCACATTCGGCCAAGATTGTTACCAGATTCCCATCAATGATTAACTTGATTTGTTGGTGGAGCGTGGAAGGAACTGCCCCGGCCATGTGTATCCACGGCCTCCCCAATAATAGGTTATAACTGGCCGCGATGTCAAGGACTTGGAAAGAGATGTCAAAAGTACAAGGTCCTATCTCCACCGGCAACTCAATTTCTCCCATTGTATCCCTCCGGGAACCATCGAAAGCTCGCACCACCACATGACTGGCCCGTAGGCGCTTGGTATTGATGTTCATCTTTTGCAATGTATTGAGGGGACAGATATTCAGTGCCGACCCTCCATCAATCAGCACCCCATTCATGATATAACCCGAGGAGATTATCGCAATATGTAACGGTTTCCGGTGTCCCCTTCCCTCCTTGGGTATGTCCTCATCCGTAAAGGATATTGCATCGCTTTCCGATAAGTGGCCCACCAGCTGGCCGAAACCCTCCTCATTAATTTCTTTGGGCATGTATGCCTCCTCCAGAACCTTCGTCAGGGTTTTGCAATGCTCACTGGATGACAACACCAAGTCCATGACTGATGTTAGGGCTGACTCCTCATTTAAAATCTGGATCCCCCTTAAATGTCTTCATTTTTTCTCTTTTGGCTCTCAAGGACTCGCCCGGGAAGATATAAGGGGTTCCCCTTTGTCGTCACAGAAGCACAACTGGCCGCTTCCTCTGGCATTCCCCCATAATTCTAGGGTACAGTCTTTAGACTACTGATAGGGATTTGCGGCCTTGCCGCAAGGATGATGGGCCTCGGAGCCGTCAACTTGACAGGTCCCTCCGTGCTATTCGTACTTACCCCTATCAACCTGATGTGCGTTCCCTGTGCACTCCCATGATCATGTATCACGTTGATCATTTCCTCAATTTTCTGCACATAGTTCAACCTTGGCGGCCCCCCAACTTCACTCGCCTCCGTCGCATTGACTCCCCCTCCATCATGTCTTGGCAGGGGATTTGCCTTAACATTCGGGGAGTCCGGCTGTTCCACCACAATTTCTCCACTGTCAATCAGGTTTTGGATTCGATGCTTCAACGTCCAACAGTCTTGTGTATCATGGCCAGGGGAACTGGAGTGGTATGCACATCGCTTGCTCAGGTCAAACCTTCTACCCTTTGGGTCACTCGGGGGTGCCAAACCAACTATCTTCTTTTGGGCTACTAATACCGCTAATACCCGTTCAAGCGGCTCCCCGAGCGGGGTGAATACTCGATTTTGCGAGGCCTCATATCTTCTTCGCCCCTCTGCCCTTTGATCTGTGAAGTTTGGCTGTTGGGATGGCCCTACCCTCTGTACCTGTACCGGAAGATGGCTTTCTATTTTTCTAGATGACCCCTGTAGGATGAGGGAGACATCCTCTTCCTTCTTCTTTTGGACCCTCCGGGAAGTGCTGCCATAGTTTCCATTCTGTATTTGCTCGGCAGTAGTTTCTAAAGCAGTAAAATCCCGGATTTTGCCAGATTTCAAACCCATATCTACCATCTCTCCATGTTTAATCATTTCAGCAAAGGGTCTTCCAATCCCCGAGATGAATCGCTCATAATACGGTGCCTCTTGAATGTCTACAAAAGTCATCACCATCTCCGATTCGCTCATCGGGGGGTTCACCTGTGCGGCCATGCCCCTCCATCGTTGCGCATATTCCCTGAAGGATTCCCTAGGTTGCTTCTTAACTTTTGTCATTTGGTACCTGTCAGGGGCCATCTGGGCCTGAAAGCTGTATTGGGTTAAGAAGGTATGGGCCAGTTCCTCCCAGTTGTGGATTCGGGCGTTGTCAAGGCGGGCATACCAAATTCTTGCCTCCCCCGTTAAGCTTTTCTGGAACAGCTGCATTCTCAACCCTTCGTCCTCGGCATAAGACCCGAGTTCTCCAATGTATATTTTCAAGTGTGTGTAGGGGTCCCCCTTCCCATTGTATTTTTCAAACTCGGGGATTTTAAATTTCTCCGGGTATCTGGCTCCGGGGAAGACACATAAATCTGAATAGTTAACCCTGCCGAGGGACCCTATGCCCTTCATAGATTGGATGGTTTCCTCCATTTGTATCATTTTCTTCCGCAGGTCATCTGTATCTCCCTCTTCCGGGATAGTAATTACTGTTTTGTTTGGTACGGGAATGGCCTTTGGGACGACTGGCTCGCCCTTAAGTTGAGGTGGATCCTCCTTAGGTGGTTCATGTCTGGGCATCAACTGCTCCCTTAGCATTATGGCCATTTCTAACATCTGCTTCTTAAAGTCATCAAATTCCTCCCTAGATATGGCACCGGAATTGGTAGATGGAATATCAGCCATTTCAGATATAGAGTTTTGGGCCCTTTTAGACTGCGAACGGGTTTGAGGAGCAATCCTACAGAAACCAAGGTTCAAAGTTTAGTTGTGGGGAATAAAAATGCGGATGCATGCCTAAGCTGTAACTTCTGTATTTTGGGGTTTTTTGATCTTTCCCTGTAAAACAGAAAGTTAGTAGTCCTCTAATGCAATGACAAATGATAAACATGGCTTTATTATGCTCCCCAGCCGTTCTCTGCGAAAGATAGAGGTTAGTAATTTCTTCTTGACGAAAAGGGAGGCATATATGAATGAGATCATGACATTTACGCGTGCAATGTAAAAAGGCATGAAGAAACTTTTCCTGCGTAGGGTTAATCTGAGGCTGACCTATCCTAGGGTTACTCTCACGGGCTTTTCGGCATGAAGGTCCCCAAATCTTCGCAATCTACTCCTCTGAGCCCTTTCGATTGGAGCAGATTTGGGTGGTGCATTTCCTGAGCCATCTCCGGGGAGCAGCCCCTTCGAGTCCAGTAATAAGCAACCGACAGGTTCGCCTCAGGAGGAGGTACTCTCTCAACATACATTCACATTCATCGCCCTCACCGTATGCAAATGAAAAGGTAAAGCAATTTCCATTCAATCATTCATTTATTGGGCAAAAACACACATTCACACAACAAAACGTACAAAAGATCACAATATCGCACACATACACATATCCATGAATTTTAAAGGATAAGATAGCATCAAGATTTGAAAACGGCTTAAGCCCTCTAAAGTCCCCAGCAGAGTCGCCAGCTGTCGACGCCGGGTTTTCACTTCGTGTGTCCTTTTTAGTCTTTTCCAATTCTTAGCCTCTTGATTAAATGATTTTTTTTGGAAAAGGTCGGCATTAATGTCGACGGGTTTTGAAAGATCGTTTTTTATGATGAGCCAATTAATCAGAGTCGCCAGTTGGTATATTTGAAATGGATGTACCAACTCATCCGAATTTTCGCTTTTTATAAATCGCTGGCTCATATATGACTCCGAATTAATTGGTCTGCGAATCGAGATTTATAGAGTTCGGGGGCTTGCTTAAGTGAGGGGAAGGTGTTAGGCACCCCTCGACTTCCGTGAAACACGGTTACCGCAATCTTGATTCTTTCTTATCCTTTGATTCATGAAATTGTGTATACGTGCGAGTTTGTGTGTGTGTGTGCCTATATGAATGTTGGGGTGAGTTTGTATGATAGAATCATTTGGATTTTAGGGAAAGTCGTGCTTTAATTTGGGAACGCTTCGGAATGTCTTTTCGGTATACACGAGAAAGCTTTATGAAAAAGGTTTGATTTTAATTGTCAAAATTAGGAGATTTCCATTAGGTGACGTTTTAGCAAAAGAGGAGTTTATTAAGCCTTAGCAAAAATAGGAATCGAGATTTATACGTTGCTTTCATAAATGATGGGCAATTTCTAGGATCTCTTTCGCCCTATAAATCAAGGTTTAATAAAACATTTAATTTCTTTTATAAAACCCATTTTCGTGACATTTGAAAATAACTTCTTTTTAGCTTTCTCGTAGAATAGGAATCAACTTTCATTAGCATTTCCAATTTTTAGCCTCGTGATACTAATATCCTACTTTGATCGATTTTAGAAAAGATCTTTATCGTTTAATCCTTTGGAATCCTTTTGGCGTCACGAAATCCAATCAAGTATAGACACGCGTCGGGGCTATTCACGGGCATGTAAGCCATCAAAATATCCCCGAACGCCAACAATCACATATTTCACTACTACGGGGCCTTAAACCCGATTCTCGCCTTGGCGTCGTTTTAAGGCCCAACGATTACATGTTACAAAACGAACACCTTGAATCTATTACATACATCAAAACGTCCATCATCGGATTTGAACCACGGGGTCGCGTTCCTAGGCTCACACGAGATTACGACATGCCCACAAAATGAGTATTACATAACTAACCAACCCGGATTTATCTAATACACCATGATATCCGAAAATGACAATCTAAATAAATTACACCCAATGAATCACCATAAACAAGTTAGAAATTTCATCAATTGGATGTCCTCGGGTTATTAGGAGGAATTTTGTTCCGATGGAACCCTCACCAATAATCCCTAATCCATGATTGTTCAACAAGATACATGAAAGTTACATCTAATTTACCCAATCAATGTGACATGAATTGCAAGAACAAATAGAAATTTTCACCTTGCAATTGATCTCAAATGGATGTGAACTTCTGTATTTGAATAGGATAAGGAGTGTATTTGATACAATCAAAATCAAAAGAATTAAATTCTCTCTTTTTTTCTCTCTTTTCTTCCTATTTGATTGCAAAATTTCTCTCTTTTTCCTCTCAATTTCCGTGCTATTTTGCTGTTGGATTCTCATTCTTCTTCCCAATTTTTTCCAATTGCTGAACTCCCTGTATGCTCCCGGTCCGTGTTTTCAAAAGGCGCACTATTTGGCCACAGATCAATCCGCGGCTGGACGGTTTGACTTTCTCATTTTTTCATGCCACGCCTCGATTTTCGTGCCGTAACATCGGTTTTCGCTGACAAGCTCGTATTCTGCAGTCCGGGAATTTCCGGGAGACATGCCACCTTATTCGGGAATGCCTGCTTCGGACGGCTTTATTGTCACGTTAGTCTTGGTCGCCAAACATTGCGGTGGTGTCGGGCGCTCGCACTTGTGCCCATTCCTTCGCTCCCGCAAGCTGGTTCAATTGACGATTTTGCCCTCCTGTCATGGTTAGTACAAGGAACGCAAAATTTGGGTGTCTACAGCTGCCCCTCTTTATCATGTTCATGCAATGTTTAATGAAATGAACAGGATAAAGAATAGACACTCGATGCATGAATGACAGTGCACAGGGATGACAATGCACACGTGATGCAACACATATGATTTATGATGCAACGCAAGATGCAAATGATGCAAATCATTCAGAAAAGGGTGTCGAGGCTGATGATCATCTCGTCGGGGCCGGGTATCGTTGCCGGTCACCCATCTCGTAACCCCCGGTTATTGTCGCCGGTTGGTTACCTTGTCGGAGTCAGTTTTCGTCGCCGGACATCCATCTCGTAATCGCCGGTTATCGTCGCCGGTCTATTGTCTCGTCGGGGCCGGGTATCGTCGCCAGTCACCCATCTCGTAACCCCCGGTTATCGTCGCCGGTTGGTTATCTTGTCGGAGCCGGTTTTCGTCGCCGGACATCCATCTCGTAATCGCCGGTTATCGTCGCCGGTCGATTGTCTCGTCGGGGCCGGGTATCGTCGCCGGTCACCCATCTCGTAACCCCCGGTTATCGTCGCCGGTTAGTTATCTTGTCGGAGCCGGTTTTCGTCGCCGGACATCCATCTCGTAATCGCCGGTTATCGTCGCCGGTTGATTGTCTCGTCGGGGCCGGGTATCGTCGCCGGTCACCCATCTCGTAACCCCCGGTTATCGTCGCCGGTTGGTTATCTTGTCGGAGCCGGTTTTCGTCGCCGGACATCCATCTCGTAATCGCCGGTTATTGTCGCCGGTCGATTGTCTTGTCGGGGCCGGGTATCGTCGCCGGTCACCCATCTCGTAACCCCAGGTTATCGTCGCCGGTTGGTTATCTTGTCGGAGCCGGTTTTCATCGCCGGACATCCATCTCGTAATCGCCGGTTATCGTCGCCGGTCGATTGTCTCGTCGGGGCCGGGTATCGTCGCCGGTCACCCATCTCGTAATTCATTTTCACTAGACACATCAAACGGCTGCAAGGGAACCAAGGGGACCCACCAGGGCCAGCCGCAGATGGATCTGCGGCCAAGATCGGTTTCTTAAGCCGCTCGCCGCTTCCAGATCTGTCACTTTCAACTTCGTACCCCACATAGATTCTTGAGATTTTGCTCGTTTGCAAAGGCCTTTTGTTGATTTCTCTAACTTTTCTGCAAAAACCGTTCCGGTAGGATCGTTCTACGCGCTACAGGTAACACTTTGACCGTTCACTTTTCAATTTCGTCAATGTTTTGCTATACATTTGCTATTTACATGTTTAGAGATAGAAATGTATGCTCTACAATGCTATGCTATGTATTATTACATATACATGATATGTATCAACTGTGTGAGTCCTATTTTATGCCCATGATGCAGTCCCACATATCTGTTGTTCCTTTTTTGAAAGAAAATCATGCATTATGGTCCTTTACATGCTGTAATTACACATATGAATGCAATTCTGATCTGTTTGAGGCTTGGATTGATGGAACACATGTTTGGCTTATGCCTAGGATGTCCATTTTACAAACGGAACTCTGCCGATTTTATTTTTTATTATTTTTTTTTGCACATAACATAAACATGCATTATGTTGCATTAATTATATGATGAGGTTAGGAATTTAGAATATTCGTGACATAATTCAAAAGGGAACTTACCTTCCTCCTTGCATGTTCTGTTCCAGCTATGGATCCCAATGCCCCTAGTAGCTCTTCTGCATCACGGACCTCGGGTGTTCGCCGTCGTAGGGCTGCACCTGCCCCTGTTCCTCCTCGGACCCGTCAGGCTCGCCGCTTGGCGGAGGCTGTCATCCGTCCCGATCATCCGGACGTTGAGGAGGCTGTTCCTCCGGAGGTCGCGGCAGAGGGGCCATCCTCCAGCACACCGGCTCCATCTCCTCATACTGCTCCTTCTGGCACCCCTGTGCAGATCCCCGACCTATTGGGTCGGGATCTCAGTCGTCACCCCTCAGCATCTCTCGTGGCTAACGAGGTATATTCAATTCCATTATTACTTCATTCTCAATTTCTCAATTTTCCTTTTATCTGGACTGACCCATTGGTGATTGTCCCAGGTGCCGGAGTTTACTCAGCCGAGGGGTAACTGGTTCAATATATATTCCCTCTATACAGCTCTGCACAGTGAGTACCGGGCGGTGGTGGACTCCTGGGGCTTTCGTCACTTCTTCACCATCATTCCCCGCCAGTGCCCTTGGGGTTACATGAGGGCTTTGTCCGAGAGATGGTTCCACCAGACCCAGTCCCTTCACCTTCTGGACTGTGAGGTCGTGTTGACTCCCTGGACTGGAGGTACATTACCGGCATAGAGTTCACCGGATCCCGCGTCCCTCTGGATCTTGACATCACTCCCGCAGAGGTTCGGGCTTTATTAGGCTTTGCTGCGGATGACAGGGTCTTTAAGGCCCGCAGTATTCGGTCCGGTGCCTTGGCTGTCGATGCTGTCGGGGGTCTGTACGCACTGCCTATTCCAGCGGATCAGGGCACCAGGGACATTCTGCTACGACGCCTGTTCCTGACCATTATGAGGGGTTGTTTTCTGGGGAATAACTCCTCCACTATTCATTTCAGCGTCGTAGGAGCGGTCAGAGACGTGGACCGCATCAGTGACTATGACTGGGGGTCATTCACTTTTGCCTATTTCATCCACAGTATGCGTCTACGCTCGGAGGGCCAGACAGATGCTTGGCTCGGATTTTATCACTTCCTGCTGGTGAGGTTTTCTTCCTTTTTCTTATTGTATTTCCCGTCATTTCATTTCTCTTTTCTGCTTTTGTTGGTTACTCATGCTCTGCCTTATTCTGTTTAACAGTTCTAGGCCTACGAGCGTCTTCCTTGTCTGCGGCCCGTCACCACCCTCGGCTTGGACACCTATCCTCGGGGTCGGCGCTGGCATCACAGCACCCTGGAGGGTAGTAGCCTTTTAAGAGTCAGAAAATATAGTGGCGATAAACTCTCATCGAGTTCTAAGAAATGAATTAAGGAAATTCATTAAAGATAATAAAAGACTTTATGTGCTATGTGCTTATATGTTAACAACCTATGTGCCGAGATTAGTACCGAGTATTAATTAAAACTTAAACTTTGTTGTCAGGATGTCAGATGTTGGAGGATCCAGTTAGCCTAGGGAGATTGAGCCCCGAATGGCTGGAGAGGAGGAGCCCCGTGATATCCTTGTTATCCGGGAGCAGTTGATACACAGAGAGCCATCTCCATTGATCACGGTTGTGGGTCAGGAGTATGAGCCTGAGTCTGAGCCAGAGGAGGATCTTGAGGAGGTAGAGGCTGAGGAGGATGATGAGGATTCCGAGGACGTACCCCTTACCTATGTTGATGTTGAGATGTATGATGCCTTGTATGATCATACCATAGAGTTGCAAGACAGAGTCAGAGATTGGGAGAGACTAACAAATATACGCCAGACATTTATAGAACAGAAGGATGAGAAGATTGAGGATCTTGAGATATGTTTTGGAGACATATAATAGAAGTTAGTTTAGGCAGAGAGTCCAAAAGAAGACTTACTAGCTGAGAATGAAAAGATGAAACTTGAGATTCAGAAGTTAAAGGATGATTTGAGTGAGGAGTCAGCAGAACGTGCGAGAGCAGAGGATGCTTGGATGAATAACGCTCGACGTGCAGAAATTTTCGAAGAAGGTGAACGGGCAAAGAAGGCTAAGAAGGCTAAGATTGAGGAGACATACTATACTTTCCAGACAGCGATTGATAGGGCCCAGGATTGAGTTAATTATTTCGCATGTTATTATTATTGTTGTTGTTGTACTTGCTGGGCAATCATTGCTCACTCTTACATAATAACGTTGCAGCTAAAGTTGAAAGAACTGATGAGCCGTCCACTAGTAAGGGCAAAGGAGAAGCAAACAAGTGATGAAGACTTGTTGTATTTGCTTAATTGATGTTTATGTAATAGACTTAATTTATGTTTCCGCACTGATGTTTATTTAAGGCTAGATAACCTGGAATTTATTTATGAATGATGTTGTAACCCTTAATGGGAGATTTCTATTTTTATTAAGAGTTTTCATTTATATTTGAATGGGTAGTTAGATGTGATGTGATGTTTTTGGATAGTGAACACCAAATCCTGAGGAAACGAAGTACTCGGATTTGGGGGTGTCACAGGTTGGTATCAGAGTTGTAGGTTATGAACCTTAGGTGGGGAAACCTTAGGGTAGTAGCCTTTTAAGAGTCAGAAAATATAGTGGCGATAAACTCTCATCGAGTTCTAAGAAATGAATTAAGGAAATTCATTAAAGATAATAAAAGACTTTATGTGCTATGTGCTTATGTGTTAACAACCTATGTGCCGAGATTAGTACCGAGTATTAATTAAAACTTAAACTTTGTTGTCAGGATGTCAGATGTTGGAGGATATAGTAAGCCTAGGGAGATTGAGCCCCGAATGGCTGGAGAGGAGGAGCCCCGTGATATCCATGTTATCCGGGAGCAGTTGATACACAGAGAGCCATCTCCATTGATCACGGTTGTGGGTCAGGAGTATGAGCCTGAGTCTGATCCAGAGGAGGATCCTGAGGAGGTAGAGGCTGAGGAGGATGATGAGGATTCCGAGGAGGTACCCCTTACCTCTGTTGATGTTGAGATGTACGATGCCCTGTATGATCGTACCATAGAGTTGTAGGACAGAGTCAGAGATTGGGAGAGACTGACAAATATACGCCAGACATTTATAGAACAGAAGGATGAGAAGATTGAGGATCTTGAGATACGTCTTGGAGACGTAGAATGGAAGTTAGTTTAGGCAGAGAGTCCAAAAGAAGACTTACTGGCTGAGAATGAAAAGATGAAACTTGAGATTCAGAAGTTAAAGGATGATTTGAGTGAGGAGTCAGCAGAACGTGCGAGAGCAGAGGATGCTTGGATGAATAACGCTCGACGTGCAGAAATTTTCGAAGAAGGTGAACGGGCAAAGAAGGCTAAGAAGGCTAAGATTGAGGAGACATACTATACTTTCCAGACAGCGATTGATAGGGCCCAGTATTGAGTTAATTATTTCGCATGTTATTATTATTGTTGTTGTTGTACTTGCTGGGCAATCATTGCTCACTCTTACATAATAACATTGCAGCTAAAGTTGAAAGAACTGATGAGCCGTCCACTAGTAAGGGCAAAGGAAAACCAAACAAGTGATGAAGACTTGTTGTATTTGCTTAATTGATGTTTATGTAATAGACTTAATTTATGTTTCCGCACTGATGTTTATTTAAGGCTAGATAACCTAGAATTTATTTATGAATGATGTTGTAACCCTTAATGGGAGATTTCTATTTTTATTAAGAGTTTTCATTTATATTTGAATGGGTAGTTAGATGTGATGTGATGTTTTTGGATAGTGAACACCAAATCCTGAGGAAACGAAGTACTCGGATTTGGGGGTGTCACAGGTTGGTAGCAGAGTTGTAGGTTATGAACCTTAGGTGGGGAAACCTTAGGGTAGTAGCCTTTTAAGAGTCAGAAAATATAGTGGCGATAAACTCTCATCGAGTTCTAAGAAATGAATTAAGGAAATTCATTAAAGATAATAAAAGACTTTATGTGCTATGTGCTTATGTGTTAACAACCTATGTGCCGAGATTAGTACCGAGTATTAATTAAAACTTAAACTTTGTTGTCAGGATGTCAGATGTTGGAGGATATAGTAAGCCTAGGGAGATTGAGCCCCGAATGGCTGGAGAGGAGGAGCCCCATGATATCCATGTTATCCGGGAGCAGTTGATACACAGAGAGCCATCTCCATTGATCACGGTTGTGGGTCAGGAGTATGAGCCTGAGTCTGATCCAGAGGAGGATCCTGAGGAGGTAGAGGCTGAGGAGGATGATGAGGATTACGAGGAGGTACCCCTTACCTCTGTTGATGTTGAGATGTACGATGCCCTGTATGATCGTACCATAGAGTTGTAGGACAGAGTCAGAGATTGGGAGAGACTGACAAATATACGCCAGACATTTATAGAACAGAAGGATGAGAAGATTGAGGATCTTGAGATACGTCTTGGAGACGTAGAATGGAAGTTAGTTTAGGCAGAGAGTCCAAAAGAAGACTTACTGGCTGAGAATGAAAAGATGAAACTTGAGATTCAGAAGTTAAAGGATGATTTGAGTGAGGAGTCAGCAGAACGTGCGAGAGCAGAGGATGCTTGGATGAATAACGCTCGACGTGCAGAAATTTTTGAAGAAGGTGAACGGGCAAAGAAGGTTAAGAAGGCTAAGATTGAGGAGACATACTATACTTTCCAGACAGCGATTGATAGGGCCCAGGATTGAGTTAATTATTTCGCATGTTATTATTATTGTTGTTGTTGTACTTGCTGGGCAATCATTGCTCACTCTTACATAATAACATTGCAGCTAAAGTTGAAAGAACTGATGAGCCGTCCACTAGTAAGGGCAAAGGAAAAGCAAACAAGTGATGAAGACTTGTTGTATTTGCTTAATTGATGTTTATGTAATAGACTTAATTTATGTTTCCGCACTGATGTTTATTTAAGGCCAGATAACCTCGAATTTATTTATGAATGATGTTGTAACCCTTAATGGGAGATTTCTATTTTTATTAAGAGTTTTCATTTATATTTGAATGGGTAGTTAGATGTGATGTGATGTTTTTGGATAGTGAACACCAAATCCTGAGGAAACGAAGTATTCGGATTTGGGGGTGTCACAGGTTGGTAGCAGAGTTGTAGGTTATGAACCTTAGGCGGGGAAACCTTAGGGTAGTAGCCTTTTAAGAGTTAGAAAATATAGTGGCGATAAACTCTCATCGAGTTCTAAGAAATGAATTAAGGAAATTCATTAAAGATAATAAAAGACTTTATGTGCTATGTGCTTATGGGTTAACAACCTATGTGCCGAGATTAGTACTGAGTATTAATTAAAACTTAAACTTTGTTGTCAGGATGTCAGATGTTGGAGGATCCAGTAAGCCTAGGGAGATTGAGCCCCGAATGGCTGGAGAGGAGGAGCCCCGTGATATCCATGTTATCCGGGAGCAGTTGATACACAGAGAGCCATCTCCATTGATCACGGTTGTGGGTCAGGAGTATGAGCCTGAGTCTGATCCAGAGGAGGATCCTGAGGAGGTAGAGGCTGAGGAGGATGATGAGGATTCTGAGGAGGTACCCCTTACCTCTGTTGATGTTGAGATGTACGATGCCTTGTATGATCGTACCATAGAGTTGTAGGACAGAGTCAGAGATTGGGAGAGACTGACAAATATACGCCAGACAGTTATAGAACAGAAGGATGAGAAGATTGAGGATCTTGAGATACGTCTTGGAGACGTAGAATGGAAGTTAGTTTAGGCAGAGAGTCCAAAAGAAGACTTACTGGCTGAGAATGAAAAGATGAAACTTGAGATTCAGAAGTTAAAGGATGATTTGAGTGAGGAGTCAGCAGAACGTACGAGAGCAGAGGATGCTTGGATGAATAACGATCGACGTGCAGAAATTTTCGAAGAAGGTGAACGGGCAAAGAAGGCTAAGAAGGCTAAGATTGAGGAGACATACTATACTTTCCAGACAGCGATTGATAGGGCCCAGGATTGAGTTAATTATTTCGCATGTTATTATTATTGTTGTTGTTGTACTTGCTGGGCAATCATTGCTCACTCTTACATAATACAATTGCAGCTAAAGTTGAAAGAACTGATGAGCCGTCCACTAGTATGGGCAAAGGAAAAGCAAACAAGTGATGAAGACTTGTTGTATTTGCTTAATTGATGTTTATGTAATAGACTTAATTTATGTTTCCGCACTGATGTTTATTTAAGGCTAGATAACCTGGAATTTATTTATGAATGATGTTGTAACCCTTAATGGGCGATTTTTATTTTTATTAAGAGTTTTCATTTATATTTGAATGGGTAGTTAGATGTGATGTGATGTTTTTGGATAGTGGACACCAAATCCTGAGGAAACGAAGTACTCGAATTTGGGGGTGTCACAGGTTGGTATCAGAGCTGTAGGTTATGAACCTTAGGTGGGGAAACCTTAGGGTAGTAGCCTTTTAAGAGTCAGAAAATATAGTGGCGATAAACTCTCATCGAGTTCTAAGAAATGAATTAAGGAAATTCATTAAAGAAAAAAAAGACTTTATATGCTATGTGCTTATGTGTTAACAACCTATGTGCCGAGATTAGTACCGAGAATTAATTAAAACTTAAACTTTGTTGTCAAGATGTCAGATGTTGGAGGATCCAGTTAGCCTAGGGAGATTGAGCCCCGAATGGCTGGAGAGGAGGAGCCCCGTGATATCCATGTTATCCGGGAGCAGTTGATACACAGAGAGCCATCTCCATTGATCACGGTTGTGGGTCAGGAGTATGAGCCTGAGTCTGATCCAGAGGAGGATCTTGAGGAGGTAGAGGCTGAGGAGGATGATGAGGATTCCGAGGAGGTACCCCTTACCTCTGTTGATGTTGAGATGTACGATGCCTTGTATGATCGTACCATAGAGTTGTAGGACAGAGTCAGAGATTGGGAGAGACTGGCAAATATACGCCAGACTTTTATAGAACAGAAGGATGAGAAGATTGAGGATCTTGAGGTACGTCTTGGAGACGTAGAATGGAAGTTAGTTTAGGCAGAGAGTCAAAAAGAAGACTTACTGGCTGAGAATGAAAAGTTGAAACTTGAGATTCAGAAGTTAAAGGATGATTTGAGTGAGGAGTCAGCAGAATGTGCGAGAGCAGAGGATGCTTGGATGAATAACGCTCGACGTGCAGAAATTTTCGAAGAAGGTGAATGGGCAAAGAAGGCTAAGATTGAGGAGACAGACTATACTTTCCAGACAGCGATTGATAGGGCCCAGGATTGAGTTCTCCACTATCCAGTTCAGTTCGAGGAGTTGCCATGGTACATGTTGGATCGCAGGACGATGTGCCGTATCATGTAGGAAGAACGTAGACAGGCAGTTCGACGCCTTAGTAGGCCGTGATAGAAGAAGTTTTTGAATTATGTGTAAATATTTATGGTAATTAATGATGTAAATTCCAGCGTTATTATACACAATGGAATATGGCTATTTAATCCTAAAGATTGTTTGATCTTGGGATAGTTGATGTAAATAGTAGTGATGCTATCTTTCTATGTTTAAAACCTTTGAATTAATGAAATATCAGTTTTATTTGGAGATGTTATGTGTTAAATATTTAACATGAATTATTTGAGTTAAATGTTGAACACTTAAGAAATTGAGTGATGATCTAATAAGTGCATATTCTTGAACAGAAAATGCCGCCGAGACGCCAACCACGTCAACAAGCTCAGGAGAGCTCTACTAACAACAACGACACCAATGCTAATCTCGTTCAGCAGTTGGTGGATCTTTTAGCTGGAGCACTTGCGAATCAGCCGCAAGCTCCACTTGTGACGTCATTTAAGGATTTCAAAGCGGTAGGACCGCCAGAATTTAAGGGTTCCCTGAACTCGATCGAAGCCCAAACTTGGATGATGGAAATGGAGAAAGTATTTGACGTTGCAAGGGTTAGTGAAGACCAAAAGACTTCCTTCGCAATGTTTATGCTTAAGTCAGAAGCTAGTTATTGGTGGCAAGTGAATAAGGTTCGAGGAGGTCACGGTGTGATCGCGTGGGAGAGATTTAAGGAGATGTTCTTTGAGATGTACTTTCCGACGAGCTCGCGTAACCAAATGGAGATTCAATTTCTAGAGCTGAAGCAGGGTACCATGACTGTACCGGAGTACGTGGCAAAGTTCAATGAGTTGGATAGGTTCGCAACTTACCAAGTAAACACCGATGAGAGGAAGGCGAGAAGGTTTGAACAGGGGTTGAAGCCGTGGTTGTATAGCGAGGTGTCAATGTTCCAATTGAACACTTTTGCTGGAGTATTGGAAAAGGCGATCATTGCAGAAGGTGGGAGTGATGCTTTAACCAAGTATAATCAGGAGCAGAAGAAGAAGAAAAGTGAGAATGAGAGTAATAAAGTAAGTGGTAGTAGCAGTGGTGGTCATAACCAGAAGAGGAAGTGAAATGATAATGGATCTGCTGGAAGTCAACAGGGAGGTCAGAAGAAGAAGGTAGAATCGTGTGTCACGTGTGGGAAGAATCATATAGGGATTTGCCTGAAGGGGGAAGAGGGTGTGCTACAATTGCAACCAGGAGGGCCACATAGCTCCGAATTGTCCGAATCTGAAGAAGGGCGCTTGTTTCACATGTGGATCGAAGGATTATCTGGCTAGGGATTGCCCCAAGAAAGCAGCAGCAGGAACAGGGTCAGGAGGAAATAAGGGAAACAGTGGTGGTAACACGTTACCTATAACCGGATCAGCACCAACAAACCGACCTACTGCAAGGACTTTCAACATGACCGTGCAAGATGCCGTGCAGTCTCGCGATGTGGTGTGAGGTATTATTCCGATTAATAATATAGATGCTTATGTATTGTTTGATTCGGGTGCTACTTGTTCATTTATATCCGATGACTTTGCTAAGAACTTAGTTTTACCTAAGGAGGAACTAGATTACCCTTTGAACATCGAAATTGCGAATAGGGAAGTGATTCCTGTTAAGTATGTACATAAGAACTGTAGAGTGAACATTAAGGGAAACGTGATGACAGTAGATCTGATCCCAATCAAACTTAGGGAATTTGATGTTATTTTAGGTATGGATTGGCTATTCAATTATGGAGCGATAATTGATTGCCAGAAGAAACGTATTAACCTTATGACTCCGTCAAAGGTAGTATTTTACGGCAGCAAATCTCCTAGACAAGTGAGTTGTCTGACAATGATGCAGGCCAGGAAGTTGCTAAGACAAGGCTGTGTGGGATACTTAGCCTACATAGTTGATACTCGAAAAGAGAGTCCAAAATTAGAAGAGATACCTGTCGTAAGGGACTTTGTAGACGTCTTTCCCGACGATTTGCCAGGACTTCCGCCAGACAGGGAAGTTGAGTTTGTAATCGATTTGGTGCCAGGAACTGCCCCGATATCGAAAGCTCCGTATCGTATGGCCCTAGTAGAGATGAAAAAATTGATGGTGCAGCTACAAGAACTTTTAGATAAGAAGTATATTCAGCCGAGCGTATCGCCGTGGGGAGCGCCAGTATTGTTTATTAAAAAGAAAGACGGATCGATGCGACTTTGCATTGATTATAGGGAGTTGAACAAGGTCACAATTAAGAATAAATACCCGTTGCCAAGAATCGACGACTTGTTTGATCAGTTGAAAGGAGCTAGATATTTCTCGAAGATAGATTTAAGGAGTGGGTATCATCAATTGAAGGTGAGGAAGGAAGATGTACCGAAGACAGCGTTCAGAACTCGTTATGGTCATTACGAGTTTCTGGTGATGTCATTTGGTCTAACAAATGCTCCTGCAGCATTTATGGACCTAATGAGCAGGGTGTTTAAGCCCTTTTTGGACAAGTTCGTAGTAGTATTCATTGACGATATTCTAATTTATTCAAAAACCAAGGAAGAGCATGCAGAACATTTGAAGTTGACATTGGAAGCTGTTGGTAGATTTAGCTATCGATAAACACACACGTGCAAGTATACACGGCCCACAAGTAATATATGATAAGATAAGAGTCGAACCCACAGGGAATTGTGACAAATAATAACCAAGTACCAATCATATATCAATTTGATCTAATTTAAACGATGAAGGATTGATTGTTTGTTGATTGGTTGAGTTCACAAGTTAAGCAATGAGTAAAATGCGGTAAAATATCAAGATAGAAAGGTCTAAGATTACAATTTCCCCCAACACGTCATTTGAATCTCCTAACTCTCTCTTTTCAGTCAATTATAGCATACGAATTGACAACCGAGAAATCAAAACTACATAAGAGCCTCTGTCGATGGTCAATCACGAATCTTCCTAAGCGGTGCATAGGTATATGTCTATCCTATACACTATCAAGAGACTAATTTCAGGAATGATTTATAGACACGTGTCACCAAATCTAATTAATCCTCCCTTCCATTACCAACTTTCACCTCGGAAGTCATTAAGACTAGATTCTCAATAGGTTGCATGCGGTAATTAGGTATATATCTATCCCAACTACTATCAAGATACCTATTATTGCAGATAATTAATGAGACACATGTCACTTAATCCAATTAATAACCCACAACAATGTATACTTTCGCATGTTATCATAACTAGGTCTTAACCTATAATTCGTTCGTCAAGTTCATATAGGTTCCCACGGTAATTACGGGCCAAGCAATTAATCTAGAAGCAAAGGTTATGACAATCAATTCACAAATGCATAATTAAATCAATAGAGAGAGAATTCAATTCAAATTAAGTGTTGGGTTCCATTGCAATCTTAGAATAGAAGGTTAGTTCATGATAGCTACAATAAACATCATTTTCAATTGATACATTGTCAAATTCAAATTACAAAGGAGATAGAAATCTAGAAATGAAACCACTTTTGAAGCTATTCAGCTGGTGTTCCTTTGGTTGCTGATGGTTTCTAGCTCTCCACCTTGGCCTTGCAATTCTTCTTGACTGAGTTCCTTGGCTTTTGGCTTGATTCAGCTTGATTTGCAGCCTTGAGCTCTATTGGTTGATGTATTTTGTAGCCTCCCTCTCTCTAGATATCTGATATGTAGCTTAAAAGAGATTATATATAGCCTCCATCAAGAAACCCTAGAAAAAATCGGACAAAATGGAGCTTAGATCGCACTATGACTGTGTCAGATCGCACTCAGCACGGCGGCGTGCGCCCGCACGGCGCCTAGTGCGCCCGCGCCTAAGGCCCTGCCTGCTGCACGCCGCGCCCAGCGCCTGTCGAGTGCAGCCCGTGCGCCCGCACGCCCACGCTTGCATGCCGCCCAGCTGCTGAGGCCCCGCGCCCAACTTGTCGCACGCCGCGCCCAGCGCCTGTCGAGTGCCAACGCCGAGTCCGCCCACGCGCGCCCGCACGCCGCGCCCAGCGCCTGTCGAGTGCCAACGCCGAGTCCGCGCGCGCGCGCCCACACGCTAGCGCCTGCCGAGTGTCAGCGCCCAATGCCAACGCCGTACGACACGCCGCCCGACGCCGTGCACGCAATCCAATGCCGTGCACGCCCAACTTCCACATGTCATCAAAATCAATGTCGAGCATCGCCAAACGCAACTTTTCACTGTATTATCATTCAGGCACGGACGTCCAGGCATGGACATTGAGTCAATACAAACAACAATCCGAGCGGTATTTATTTCAATTCCTACAAACATAATGAAAATGCATCAAAGCAACATAAAACATGTAAAAATAACTAAAAACTAATTTATGTAGAAATAAGATAAAAATACATAAAAACCACATAAAATACCTAAAGACTTGCAAATTATCAAGGCCAAAAGTACCCAAATTGTGTGTATAAAACACACTCATCAAATACCCCAAACTTAAATCTTTGCTTGTCCTCAAGCAAAACAAAACAAAACTAAACAATTCAAAAACTTCTAATATAACCTAAATTGAGCAATGAATTAATAAGCCAACAATGGTCTCAAAGGCATCAACACATAGAACTCAAGAGAACAAACAAAGCGTTGCAAGTCTAAAATTTCAGTTAGCTAGTCATACTTTGCTTAAGGCCTCTTCCGTATGTGTGTGTGTGAGTACCCAATAGCACTAAACCAATCAAGCTCGAATGAAGCTATGCAACCACATTACCTTATGAAATAATCAAAATAAACCCCAAAACAACATGCTTAACACATCACTCAATACAAAGGTGTACAAATCACAATTCCAAAAATTTTGAGAACCAAGGGCTCTAGGTAAGTGCATTTTATGCTCCATCTCAATCCTTAAGCACGCTTATATGGGCGAGTGCGTTTTACGCTCAACCTCAACCCCATGCAAAATTTACAATAAATAATTGTTTTTTTAATCACAATTATAAGAGACTGCGTTTTACGCTCTATCTCTCCTACGCATGTGTCCATGAGTGAGTGCGTTTTACGCTCCATCTCAACTCACCACATGACCATCAATTCAAACATAACAAATTTGGACACTTTGGTTCGAGTGATGTTTAAACGAGTTCTAGAGTTTATAGATATTTTTCACAAGCATTCGGTTATAAAAGCCTTCTCTAAGCATACAACTAGCTTAATACTCATGGGTAAGTGCATGAAAGTGAAAGGACGCATAAGCAAAATAATAACCAATAAACGATAAGCATAAAGACTAAGCAACAATTGTCTACTTCTCATGAGTTAGAATTTCTTCAAACAAGGCCTTATCATAGACCCTGGATTATAGTTCAAATCAAATTAAAACAATGCTCAAGGGACACATCCTAAAAATAAATATATTTTTTTTGAATAAAAAGAAAAACATACTTAAATCACGCAAAAAACTAGATTAAACACACAAATATGCAAATACGAAGTACTACCCCCAAACTTAAATTTGACATTGTCCTCAATGTTTATAATAGACAGAATTAAAATAGAGAACTTCACTGAGGGTAATCAAGCAACATCATTATAGTGTGGTGTCGCTTGGACGCTTCCGGACTAACAAAATTCTTGTCATGGGCTTTGGTTGGCTTGGACGTTGAAGCTTCACCCCATTTGTTGCTTGGAAGCCATACCAGAACAATGCCTCATGAAGAACAACCCATATTAGCTAAGAAACTCTCTCAGGCCAAATATCAAACACGTGGCGTGCACCTCCCAAAATCTCAGTTGTCAATGCATTGGGAAGCAGGGATAGCCCTCCACAAAGTCTTGCAATGGGAGAATTGGAGTGTTCCTGCAATAAAACTCAACCCAAGCACAGTCCCAAGCAAGTAAAATTTGAAATTAACAGACCTTGTTACCTTTTCTTGGAAAACTAATGAAAAGCCATGGGAATTCTTCAAAATCTGCTAAATCCTTGTTGAATTTCAAGTTAAAAGATGACAATGCTGATGGATTGCAGAGATTGGATGCCCAATTGGAGTGATGGGGCACGAATTTGAGTTTAGGAAAAATGCATGTAAGTTGGCTTTGGAGTGGGAGGAGAGAGATATGAGTTGGACTATAGAAATGAGCATATGGGTGCATATAAGCTGCTGGTGGCTGTCATGGCTAGCATGCGCGCTGCTGAGTGTGTTGCTACTGTGTTGCTCAGCGTGCTGGTGCCTGTTGCTCAACGTGCTGATGTTGTGCTTCTGCTATAGTTTTCACTAGTGGTCGTAAGCATCAAACTGCAGCAAGAAATATTACACACATTAAACACACTTAAATTTAAAATCAAAACCAAACCACACCAAACTTTTTTTTTTAGATTAAAATAAAAAAAATAGCTCAAAAAATAAAATGGAGATTTGGGTTGCCTCCCAAATAGCGCTTGAGTTAAAGTCCTCAGCCTGACTAACTTCCTGTTTCCTTTTAGTCCGGCTCGATTGCAAAAATGACCTTAGCATGCCTTCGTGCTGTCATTTCCTTAATTTGCATGGCATGCATGCATACTAGGCGACTCCCAAACTCAGTTTCTTCTGTTAGCAAAAAGAAACTTTCTCCATTCGCTTCATCCATCAGTAGGGGTGAAACATCTAAGGGCATTGCTTTGATGAGGTCCATTATCTCAGGCTCACCTAGCTTATTGTTCTTATATAAATCCTCCTGTATGAACTGACAGTAGCTAGGGGTCTGCTCTATTGTGTCTATGAATGACATAGTGACATTAAGTTTCTCAAGCCCAAGTGGATCCTCATCGATCCTTTCATAAACCTCAACTTCATCACGCCATGGCTCAAACTGTAAACTAGCTCCCATATCACCTAGAGCTTTGCCTACGATATGACTACTCAATGGGCACGTGACTGCAAAACCACCAGATCCTTGAGCTTTGGAGGAGAAGGTATATGGGATACACTCGAAATTAGCTCATCATCATTATTGGGGCTCAAGGCTAGATCCTCGACCTCCTTTTCTTGTTTCCCACATATCTCTTCCATATCAGAATCATCATCAATTAGCATGTTTAGTTGCAGCTTTGGCACGTGAAATCCATCAGTTTCGGGAACCATGTCATTGGGACATTCGCCTTGATATCTATCGTTGAAGGCGATAATAAGCTGTCCCATCTGGTTCTCAAGATTTTGAATTGACATATGCTGACTTTTCACAATCTCCTCAATCGAAGTTATGGTCTGGGACTCAAGTTCCTTCACATTTGAATTTTCTTCTTGTGGCAATGAAGGTGGACATGAGAATTCTGGTGCATAAGCAGGACTCGGGGCATAGTATTGATCTTCATAATTGTAGCTCTATGTAAAATCTGGGTGATACCCCCAATCTCGGTGATAAGCATCGGAACGGTCATAACTGTTGGAGTAATCGCCGACGTTGCTACCATACCATGCCGATTCGAAATTAATGGTGCATAGATGACTCGGATGGTTTCCATCACAATAATCACAATTCACCGCAACACTTTGAGTACGTTGGGCCACTAGAGCGTTAACATTCCTTGACAGTTCCTCTAAATGAGCCACCACCTCATCAAATCCATCCATCCATGCCGCTCCTGATTGGGTCATTCCCGTGTGAGGCCATTGATAATTATAGTTGGCCATGGTGTACCTCCTAACGAATAAGGCATTAAATAGAAAAAAAATGTTAAAAATAAATGTATTTACAAGTTTAAATCAAGATCAATTCAATTGAAATTAATATTGGTAAAATTATTAGAACAATTCCCTAGCAACGGCGCCAAAAACTTGTTGGTCAATTTCGCAATCGATAACACACACGTGCAAGTATACACAGTCCACAAGTAATATATGATAAGATAAGAGTCAAACCCACAGGGAATTGTGACGAATAATAACCAAGTACCAATCGTATATCAATTTGATCTAATTTAAACGATGAAGGTTTGATTGATTGTTGATTGGTTGAGTTCACAAGTTAAGCAATGAGTAAAATGCGATGAAATATCAAAATAGAAAGGTCTAAGATTACAATTTCCCCCAACACGTCATTTGAATCTCCTAACTCTCTCTTTTCAGTCAATTATAGCATACGAATTGACAACCGAGAAATCAAAACTACATAAGAGCCTCTGTCGATGGTCAATCACGAATCTTCCTAAGCGGTGTATAGGTATATGTCTATCCTATACACTATCAAGAGACTAATTTCAGGAATGATTTATAGACACGTGTCACCAAATCTAATTAATCTTCCCTTCCATTACCAACTTTCACCTCGGAAGTCATTAAGACTAGATTCTCAATAGGTTGCATGCCGTAATTAGGTATATATCTATCCCAACTACTATCAAGATACCTATTATTGCAGATAATTAATAAGACACATGTCACTTAATCCAATTAATAACCCACAACAATCTATACTTTCGCATGTTATCATAACTAGGTCTTAACCTATAATCCATTCGTCAAGTTCATATAGGTTCCCACGGTAATTACGGGCCAAGCAATTAATCTAGAAGCAAAGGTTATGACAATCAATTCACAAATGCATAACTAAAATCAATAGAGAGAGAATTCAATTCAAATTAAGTGTTGGGTTCCATTGCAATCTTAGAATAGAAGGTTAGTTCATGATAGCTACAATAAACATCATTTTCAATTGATACATTGTCAAATTCAAATTACAAAGGAGATAGAAATCTAGAAATGAAACTACTTTTGAAGCTATTTAGCTGGTGTTCCTTTGGTTGCTGATGGTTTCTAGCTCTCCACCTTGGCCTTGCAATTCTTCTTGACTGAGTTCCTTGGCTTTTGGCTTGATTCAGCTTGATTTACACCCTTGAGCTCTGTTGGTTGATGTATTTTGTAGCCTCCCTCTCTCTAGATATCTGATATGTAGCTTAAAAGAGATTATATATAGCCTCCATCAAGAAACCCTAGCAAAAATCGGACAAAATGGAGCTCAGATCGCACTATGACTGTGTCAGATCGCACTCAGCACGGCGGCGTGCGCCCGTACGGCGCCTAGTTCGCGCGCGCCCAGGGCCCTGCCTGCTGCATGATGAGTGTGTTTTGTACACACAATTTGGGTACTTTTGGCCTTGATAATTTGCAAGTCTTTAGGTATTTTATATGGTTTTTATGTATTTTTATCTTATTTCAACATAAATTAGTTTTTAGTTATTTTTACATGTTTTATGTTGCTTTGATGCATTTTTATTATGTTTGTAGGAAATGAGATAAAGACCGCTCGGATCGTTGTTTGTATTCACTCAATGTCCGTGCTTGGACGCATGTGCCCGAATGGTAGTATGATGGAAATTTGTGCTTGGCGACGCTCGGTGCTTAATTTGATAACATTTGGTAGTTGGGCGTGCACGGCGTCGGGAAGCGTGCACGGCGTGCGGCGTCGGCTAAGCCACGAGGGCAAGCCCGTGCTTAGATATCCGTGCCCGAATGATAACACGGTGAAAATTTATGTTTGGCGATGCTCGGGGCTTAATTTGATGACATTTGGAAGTTGGGCGTGCACGGCGTTGGAAAGCGTGCACGGCGTGCGGCGTCGACCAAGCCGTGGGCACGGCGTGCGGCAGACGGGGCGCCAGCGTGTGGCCCAGGCGCTGGGCGCGGGCGCATGGGCACGGCGTGCGGGCGCGCGCTGGGCGTGCGGGCGTGTTGGCGCACTGGGCGTGCGTGCGGGCGTGTGCGGCGGGCGCTGGGCGTGCGGGCGTGTGCGGCGGGCGCTGGGCGCTGGACGCGGGCGCATGGGCACGGCGTGCGGGCGCGCGGCGTGGGCGTGCGGCGTTGGGCGCGCGCGAGGCCTCGGCAGCGGGTGTGGGCGTGCGGCTCAGGCGTTGGGCGCGGGCGCGCGCGCTGGCGTGCGGGCGCGCGGCATGGGCGTGCGGCGTGGGCGTGCGGCGTTGGGCGTGCGGCCAGCGTGCGGCCCAGGCGCTGGGCGCGGGCGCGCGCGCTGGCGTGCGGGCGCGCCAACGCCGTGCTGAGTGCGATCTGACACAGTTTTAGTGCGATCTGAGCTCCATTTTGTCCGATTTTTGCTAGGGTTTCTTGATGGAGGCTATATATAATCTCTTCTAAGCTTCATATCAGCTATCTAGGGATTGGGAGGCTAGACTAAAACATCAAAATAGAGAGCAAAGGTGCTGCAATACAAGGAAAACTCAGCCAAAGCCAAAGAACTAAGAAGGAAAGCCTTGCCAAAGAGACATCTAGACAGAGGGAGGCTACAAAATACATCAACCAACAGAGCTCAAGGCTGCAAATCAAGCTAAATCAAGCCAAAAGCCAAGGAACTCAGTCAAGAAGAATTGCAAGGCCAAGGAGGAGAGCTAGAAACCAACAGCAACCAAAGGAACACCAGCTGAATAGCTTCAAAAGTGGTTTCATTTCTAGATTTCCATCTCCTTTGTAATTCGAATTTGACAATGTATCAATTGAAAATGATGTTTATTGTAGCTATCATGAACTAACCTTCTATTCTAAGATTGCAATGGAACCCAACACTTAATTTGAATTGAATTCTCTCTCTATTGATCTTAGTTATGCATGTGTGAATTGATTCTCACAACCTTTGCTTCTTGATTAATTGCTTGGCCCGTAATTACCTTGGGAACCTATATGAACTTGATGAACGGATTATAGGTTAAGACCTAGTTATGATAACATGCGAGAGTATAGATTGTTGTGGGTTATTAATCGGATTAAGTGACGTGTGTCTTATTAATTATCTGCAATAATAGGTATCTTGATAGTAGTTGGGATAGATATATACCTAATTACCGCATGCAACCAATTGAGAATCTAGTCTTAATGACTTCTGATGTGAAAGTTAGTAATGGAAGGGAGGATTAATTAGATTTGGTGACACGTGTCTATTAATCATTCCTGAAATTAGTCTCTTGATAGTGCATAGGATAGACATATACCTATGCAGCGCTTAGGAAGATTCGTGATTGACCATCGACAGAGGCTCTTATGTAGTTTTGATTTCTTGGTTGTCAATTCGTATGCTATAATTGATTGAAAAGAGAGAGTTAGGAGATTCAAATGACGTGTTGGGGGAAATTGTAATCTTAGACTTTTCTATCTTGATATTTTACCGCATTTTATTCATTACTGAACTTGTGAACTCAACAAATCAACAAACAATCAAACCTTCATCGTTTAAATTAGATCAAATTGATATACGATTGGTACTTGGTTATTATTTGTTACAATTCCCTGTGGGTTCGACTCTTATCTTATCATATATTACTTGTGGGCCGTGTATACTTGCACGTGTGTGTTTATCGATTGCAAAATCGACCAACACTGCACGCCGCGCCCAGCGCCTGTCGAGTGCCGCCCGTGTGCCCGGACGCCCACGCCTGCATGCGCCCGCACGCCCACGCCTGCATGCCGCCCAGCTGCTGAGGCCTCGCGCCCAACTTGCCGCACGCCGCGCCCAGCGCCTGTCGAGTGCCAACGCCGAGTCCGCCCGCGTGCGCCCCCACGCCAGCGCCTGCCGAGTGTCAGCGCCCAATGCCAACGCCGTACGACACGCCGCCCGATGCCGTGCACACAATCCAACGCCGTGCACGCCCAACTTCCACATGTCATCAAAATCAATGTTGAGCATCGCCAAACGCAACTTTTCACTGTATTATCATTCGGGCACGGACGTCCAGGCACGGACATTGAGTCAATACAAACAACAATCCGAGCGGTATTTATTTCAATTCCTACAAACATAGTGAAAATGCATCAAAGCAACATAAAACATGTAAAAATAACTAAAAACTAATTTATGTAGAAATAAGATAAAAATACATAAAAACCACATAAAATACCTAAAGACTTGCAAATTATCAAGGCCAAAAGTACCCAAATTGTGTGTATAAAACACACTCAGCAGAAGCGTTAAGAAGAGAGAAGTTGTACGCTAAATTTTCAAAGTGTGAATTCTGGATAGAACGAGTGCAATTTCTTGGACATGTGATTGACAAGGATGGGATTTCGGTGGATCCGTCAAAGGTTGAAGCAGTGCTTAACTGGGATCAGCCGAAAACGCCATCGGAAGTAAGGAGTTTCCTCAGATTAGCAGGTTACTACAGGAGATTCATTCAGGATTTTTCCAAAATCGCGACTCCGTTAATGAAATTGACTAGAAAGACGGTGAAGTTCGTTTGGACGGAGAAGTGAGAGGAAAGTTTTCAAGAATTAAAGAAGAGGTTGAGTACGGCGCCTATGTTGTCTCTACCGGATGTTGCCTCTTTTTTAATCTTTAGTAAAAGAGCTCTAACTCACGCAAGTATACGTGGCCAACAAGTAAGATAGAGGAAGTAGAGTATCGTCCCACAGAGAAAGTGCTAAATTAAATTACTATGCATCAGTCCTATCACTATATTTATTTGCCTAAACTAATGACTTGATTGTGTTGACAAAATTATTTCTAAATCAATTAACAATTAAAGATGCAAATACTAACAGAATATATCAAACTTGGAATTAATGGGATCCTAACTTTATTTAATAGTTCATCTAATTACCACCATCATGCTAGTAAGTTCACATATCACAGAAAAGTAGCCAAGGGCACTAAAATAGACATAACCATTTGTCAATGTATTATGACCTACTTACATAATATCCATAATTAATAGACACCATGTAATCACCACTATAACCAAAATCATTATATTTCTATGTGAAATTGCAATTGTAATGATTTAAAACACAAACTCTTATTTTGACTCTTCCGGTGAAACAATATATTTCTATCTAATTCACAAAATATTAAGCTAACCAATTAAGCCTCATATTCGCAAGCTATCATGATTACAATCCATATTTATATGTTATTTTTCAATTCAATACAAGCACTGAGAACGAATGGTGATCAAGCATTCATACATGCAAAACAATCATGATAAAAGTTCCTTATGATATGCAAAACAATCTAACAATCGAGTTTATAATTAGACTACATATTAAAATCCGTTAGAATCCCATAATGGAGATTAGTTCATGACTGAACCAAAAGCCATTATGGGATCAAAACTACACATAGGAAAATAAACAATCAATTGAAGTAAGAAGAAGTAGATTGATCAAACCCAAATGAAGAATAAAATCCAAAGTAAGCTTAAACCTACATCAAAATTCAGCACTCGAACAATAATAATCCTCCGTAAAACTCTCCAAAAACTAACTCTAGAAAAGTAGAATAATAATAATAAAAGTCTCCAAGTTCTTTCTCTCCGTTTTCTTCTCTAAGTTTGATCCATCATCGTGTGAATCCTCTTCCTAATTGGCTTCCTTTTCCTCCTCCAGCCGCAACTCAGCATCAACTTTCGTGCCCTAACGCCTCTAGCGCTACCTTAGTACTAATCCTAGCGCCTCTGGCGCTAGGTCATGTCCTCATATTTACAAAAATGCCATCAAGTGTCCTTTAAGCTCCAAATTTACCCTTTTGCCCCTCCAGCTCCAATCCTACAATAAACAAACACAAAAACGAAAAAAACAATACTAAAAACACTTAAAGACCACAATAATTAGGTCTAACAAGACCTGATTCGTAGGTATACAACGCACTCATCAAATACCCCCAAACTTAACCAATTGCTTGTCCCCAAGCAATGCAATGATGCAAATGCAAACTGACTATCATGCCTACGAATTAAACAATCAACCAACATAGTATCCAACACCAGGCCTCAAAGATATCATACAGTACATAAGCAGAACCTCTAACCAATGCAAAGTTTCTAACTTTAATCAATTAGTTAAGTTACACCTGTCATCACCCATGTTGTGCGTGTGTGAATATCAACCATTTTAATCAATCACAATTCAAATCAATCACATAATTAACTTCTTAGAGGAAAACTTTCAATTTTAACTCAATTCAACCTGTGAACACAACCAATTCAACTTATTCAAGCAATCACTAAGCATAGGGGTATCACGAAGGTAATTTAACACATTTAAATCCTTTTTACACCCTTCCCCGGGAATTTAAACAATTTTTGTTCTCTAGTGAGTGCATTTTATGCTCCATCTCACTTTATTTTGAACGAGTGCGTTTTACGCTCCATCTCGTTGCATGTGTTTATGAGTGAGTGCGTTTTACACTCCATCTCAACCCACCACATGATCCATCCTTTAATTGGGAAAGGTTCAAAATTTTCAAAAAAAAAATTTTCACACCCCAAGATTCCCCCAAACTTAGATTCTTGCCTGTTTTTGATTTAATGGACATTTCACTAATATTATCAAGTTTTAACCCAAATCTTCCACCAGAAGAAAATTATGCAACAATTTGAATTAAATTGATCAAAACAATTGATTATGTGCTTTCCTAGCTAACAAGAGTTTCAGACAAGTTAAACTTCACTTCATAATCAAAGTCATCACTAAGCACTAGTTTTTAATTCTTCTTAAGTTAAAACCAACTAACCAGTCTTATCATTGGCCACATTAGACACTATATCAAATTATGCTTAATTCATGCAACTAGATGCATAACAAAACCTAAACAAGTAACATGCAACTACTAATGCAACAAGTCTAAACACAATGAAACATAACAATCTATATACATGAAAACAAAAAACTACCCCCCAAACTGAACAATACAATGTCCTCATTAAAAAATAAAAAGAAATTAAGAACAAAGGACTCCCCTGATGAAGCACTACTCATCATCACTGCCATCAGCATCATCAGCATCATCCGCATCAGGCGGCGAGTCTGGTGGTGGGTAAATAGAAAGAGGAGGAGCTGGTGGAAACTGGAATGGCCCTGCTGAAGGATTCAACCGCCCAAACATATCCGCCAAGGCTGTAGAACAGTTAACATTATACGCATAAATCTCTGCCTGGCGCTGAGCAAGTCGACTCCGGTGACGAGTCATACGATCAAAACCCCTCTGAATCTGTCCTGCCACTAAGTCCATCCGTCTAGTATGGTGCCTGAGATCCTGATGGATAGTCTCAACTACATTAGGGGCTTGAACCGGTTCCTCAACAGGTGGTGGCTGCTCCTGCGGCTGCTGTTGTGGTATAATGAAGCCTAAGCCCCTCGGGTGCGATTCACCTCTACCCCATACTCTGTACTGTACCATTGCAGCATGATCAATTGGAGGCAATGGGGCCTGCATTAGTGCATCCTTATCCCACTGGACCCCAGCACGACGACATAAATCGGTGATTAATGAAGGATGGGGTAATCCACCTGTGGTACTACCCTCAAGCCCGTGCATAATAAATTCATGAATTACCTCCCCAACATCCACTGTCTTTCCTGTGGCTATGCAAAACAATAGGACTGCCCGCTGATTAATCACATCGCTCATATGGCGGCACGACATCAACTTAGCACAAATATAAGCATGCCACGCTTTACCATATCTACTCAACTTGGATGAAGGGAAGTGCATAACTTCTTGTTGGTCAGTCAGCTTCCATTCTGTCCCTGGCTCACAGAGGGCTGCTATGATCTCAGAATAGTCCAAATCCTGTTGCATGTATTTCGTATATCCATCGCTGTGAATTTTTTGCAACCCATAATACGCGTTGATTGCTTTTCGCCCCACGTTTACTTCTTTACCACGAACCATCACCAGATTCCCATTAGCTTCTTTAGCATTGGCATAAAATTCCTTTACAATTTCAACTGCAGCTGGCTCAGGTTGCGCTGTAAATGTCATCCAATTACGGCTGCGTATCATGTGAGCTAATCCCCCATCTACCCGCTCAATAGGTAGCAACCCACGCTCAGGAATTAGGGACTTCCCAGATTATCAGTTTTTATACCTGTCGGACGCTTGAGGGCTAACAAACTTTTTCTTATCGTACTTAACAGCAACTGACGAACCTGAGCTTTCCCCTCTATGTCTTTTGGGTGCCATTAATAACCACTTAAACAACTTCAAGACCCAAAATAACTAGAAACTTCGTTGGGGCAAACTGTCGAACACTTGGTAGGCACACTTTAAAAACCCCTTGTATAATAGTTCCCCCAAACTTAGAATAACCCAATCCGGCAACAACGCAATCTCCCACAATTTGTAAGCATATAGATAGACAATTGAAGCTTTAACCCAATCCCAATTGAGCCAACACAAACTCAACTGAGTTCACAATCAAAACCAAGGATTTACTCCAAATACTAGCAATGCAACCTCTAGCCAACAATTTCAAGTTCTAATTGCTCAATAATGTAAAGCTTACTTGAAATTGAAAATACCCATGTGTATAATCTTCAATCCTTCGTGGCTATGGGAGTTCCTTGGTTGCAAAAGTTGTGTACCAGCAATGGTTGTGAGAGTGGGTGTCGGTTTGTTGTTGCTTTGTTGGGAGAAACTAGCTTCGATCGGCAACAATGGAATAAGGTGTCGGTTGGAGGCGGCTTGAAGGTAGCAAGAAGAAGAGAATAAATTAATTTTTGGTGTGAATCTCCTTTAGCCCGACTTAGGGTTTTAAGTCTTTTTTTTTTAATTTTGCCTGCCGAGCGCCTCTGGCGCTGAGGTTCATATAGGCCCGAGCGCTAACAGCGCTACCTTGCAGTGTCTTTAGCCGAGTTGAGCGCCTCTGGCGCTGTCGTTTGTGCTAGAGCAAGCGCTGCTGGCGCTACCTTACAAAATCGAAGCCTTGGCCTAGCGTTGCAAGCACTGTGAATTAGACTTTGACAAGCGCTATAAGCACTGCTATGCAGAAGCGTGGGCTGGCTTGAGCGCCTAGTGCGCTGGCTTAGCAAGGAATCAAGCGCCTCAGGCGCTATTATACAGTGTCTTGGCTAGCAAGTGGCGCCTAGTGCGCTGGTCATGCACTTGGATGGGCACCTAGAGCACTTGGGCGTGTAGTTCCTTACTTAGCCAACTTTCCTCAGTTTTTGTTTCAACCTACACACAAATCAATTAAAAGTCCCAAGTTAGTTACAAAAACCCATTTTTTTTAATTTTTTTTTTCTCTTTTTTTTTTAAAAAAAAAACACAATAATTAACTAAACAAAAGAAAAACAGAAAATTAAAATGCTGGGTTGCCTCCCAGATAGCGCTAAGTTATAGTCAATTAGCTTGACTGTCTCTGAATCTCAAGTTGCGGATAGGATTAAGGTGACTTTCTGTCTGTCCACCTCATCCCAAAGTAATGCTTCAACCTCTGTCCATTCACTTTGAACGACTGGTCCGGGCATTTATCGTATACTTCAATCGCACTATGCGGAAAGACCGTCTTCACTGTGAATGGTCCTGACCATCTTGATTTTAGCTTCCTGGGAAAAAGTTTAAGTCTGGAGTTGAAAAGTAAAACCCTTTGTCCCGGTTCAAATGTTCTTTTTATGATCTTACGATCATGCCATTTCTTCACCTTCTCCTTGTAAAGCTTTGAGTTTTCATAAGCCCGTAGTCGAAATTTGTCCAACTCATTGATTTGGAGTAAGCGTTTCTCCCCTGCAGCTGTCGAATCAAAGTTCAACTTCCGAATTGCCCAATATGCCTTGTGCTCTAGCTCCATAGGAAGATGACAAGCTTTTCCATAAACAAGCTGAAACGGTGACATGCCTAACGGAGTTTTGTAAGTAGTCCTATATGCCCACACAACATCATCTAACTTTAAGGACCAATCCTTCCTCGTCGGATTCACAATTTTTTCGAGGATTCTTTTTACTTCTCGATTGGATACTTCAGCTTGAACGTTCGTCTGTGGGTGGTAAGCTGTAGCAATACGATGATTCACCCCATACTTAGCCAACAAAGTTGTGAACTGCTTGTTGCAGAAGTGACTACCTTCATCACTAATAATAGCCCTCAGAGTCCCAAATCTAGTGAAGATACTTTGATGTAAAAACTTTAGGACTACCTTGGCATCACTTGTTGGGAGTGCTGCCACTTCTACCCATTTCGACACATAGTCAACTGCTAGCAAGATGTAGAGATTACCACAGGAAGACACAAAAGGGCCCATGAAATCAATCCCCCTCACGTCGAAAACTTCTACTTCGAGGATTGTATTCAAAGGCATTTCATTCCTCTTTGAAATATTACCCACTCTCTGACATCTATCGCACCACTGAACAAAACTATAAGCATCTTTAAAAAAATGTCGACCAGTAGAATCCTGCTTGTAGTACTCTAGCCACTGTTCTCTCTCCTCCACAGTGACCTCCATATACAGAAGAATGGCAATCCTGTAAAATCCCCTCGATCTCACTATATGGGATACACCTTCTTATCATTTGATCCGCACACTGTTTAAATAAATAAGGCTCATCCCATATATACCATTTAATATCATGCAAGAACTTTTTCTTTTGGTGCCCCACCAAGTCAGAAGGTATCATCTTACTCACCAAATAATTCGCGTAGTCTACAAACCATGGCACTTCCCCTTGCACCACAAACAACTGCTCATCTGGAAAGGATTCATTAATTTCAACTGTGTCGTCTATCTTCCTTTCCGGCTGCTCTAGTCGAGATAAGTGGTTTGCCACTTGGTTTTCGGTCCCCTTTTTGTCCTTGATCTCCAAATCAAACTCCTGCAATAGCAATATCCATCTGATCAATCTGGGCTTTGGATCCTTCTTTGACACTAGATGTCAAATTGCTGAGTGATCCGTATACACTATCACCTTTGTGCCTATCAAATATGACCAAAATTTATCAAAGGCATACCCCACTGCCAATAACTCTTTTTCTATGGTGGTATAATTTAAATGTGCATCCGTAAGGGTCTTGCTGGCATAGTATATCACATGAAACATCTTCTCCTTCCTTTGCCCCAACACAGCCCCTACTGCGTAATCACTGGCATCACACATCAGCTCAAACGGCAATGCCCAATTTGGTGTTGTGATAACTGGTGCTGAAGTTAATTTTCTCTTTAAGTGCTCAAAAGCCCTCATGCAAGCCTCATCGAATTTAAACTGTGCATCCTTCTCCAATAAACTGCACAATGGTTTAGTTATCTTGGAGAAGTCCTTGATGAATCTGCGGTAGAAGCCTGCATGTCCAAGAAAACTGCGGACACCTCTTACAGACGTAGGTGGAGGTAAATTCTCAATCGTTTCCAGCTTTGCCCTGTCCACCTCAATTCCTTTCTTTGAAACTTTGTGCCCCAGTATGATTCCTTCTTGTACCATAAAATGGCACTTCTCCCAATTTAGTACCAGATTTGTTTCAACACATCTCTTTAAAACCATTACCAAATTTTCAAGGCATAAATCGAAAGAATCACCAAATACCGAGAAATCGTCCATGAATACCTCCACATTTTGATCGATCATGTCTGAAAAAATTGCTGTCATACATCTCTGAAAGGTGGCTGAAGCATTGCACAACCCGAAAGACATCCTTCTGAAGGCAAAAGTGCTGTATGGACATGTAAAAGTAGTATTTTCCTGGTCTTCTGGAGCTATCATAATCTGATTGTAGCCTGAAAACCCATCCAGAAGGTAATAATACGCATGACCCGCCAGTCTGTCCAACATCTGATCAATAAACGGAAGTAGAAAATGGTCCTTCCTTGTAGCTTTGTTAAGCTTGCGGTAGTCCATGCAGATTCTCCACCCTGTTACTGTTCGCGTTGAGATCAACTCGTTATTCTCATTGGTGACAACGGTCATACCACCCTTCTTTGGTACGCACTGCATGGGGCTCACCCATGAACTGTCCGAAATTGGGTAGATTATTCCCGCATCCAGCCATTTCAGTATCTCTTTCTTGACCACTTCTTTCATTATAGGATTGAGCATTCTTTGCTGCTCAACCGTCGACTTGCTACCATCTTCCAGCAGGATCTTATGCATGCAAAAAGAAGGGCTCACCCCCTTGATATCTACTATGGTCCATCCAATAGCTGATTTAAACTCTCTAAGCACTCGTAGCAGTTTTTCCTCCTGAAAAGATGTTAGTGCAGAAGAAATAATCACAAGTAGCTTTGAATCTTTATTTAAAAATGCGTACCTAAGATGTTCTGGAAGTGGTTTAAGTTCAAGTTTGGGAGGTGTCTCAAGAGATGGTTTCAACTTTACCGATGTCTCTCCCGCTTTCGTAAGTGGCTCGACAGGTGTTCTGAATTTTTCGAATTTGGGGGTGGTATCTAGATATTGCACAAGTTCGGCACATTCTTCATCCTCCAAATCTGAATTTTCAGCAATCACTCTCTGCAGTGGTTCATAGCCCAACAAACTCTCCATGTCATCATTCACTATGCTATCCACCAAGTCAACTCTGAAACATTCTTCTTCATCGGCTGGGAGCTTCATTGCCTTGAAGACGTTAAACGTCACCTCCTGATCATGTACACGCATTGTAAGCTCCCCTTTTTGCACGTTTATCAAAGTCCTCCCCGTGGCTAGGAATGGTCTCCCTAGTATGATTGGTATATTTTTGTCTTCCTCATAATCCAGAATGATGAAGTCCGCCGGAAAGATAAATTTGTCCACTTTCACCAGTACGTCCTCCACTATCCCCCGTGGATACGTGATAGATCTATCAGCTAGCTGCAGGGAAATATTTGTTGGCCTTGGTTCCGGCAATCCCAACTGACTGAATACAGACAAAGGCATCAGGTTGATACTTGCCCCAAGATCACACAAACATTTATCGAAGCTCATCTTTCCGATCGTGCATGGAATTGTGAAACTGCCCGGATCTTTCAGCTTTGGAGGTAGTTTATGCTGAAGCACTGCACTGCATTCCTCCATCAAGACCATTGTCTCAAACTCGTCTAATCTTATCTTCCTTGACAGTATACCCTTCATAAACTTTGCGTAACTCGGCATTTGTTCCAATGCCTCCGCGAAGGGTATGTTGATCTGCAGTTTCTTAAAAACCTCTAAAAACTTACTGAACTATTTATCTTCCCTCTGTTTGTTCAATCTTTGCGGATACGGAACCTGAGGTTGAACTTGTGGTACTGTATTCACGGGCTTCTTATCTGAACTTGCTTTATCCTTCTCTGTTTGCTGCGACTTGGACTCATCTTTCTTCTCTTTCTGATCAACCTCAATTTCTTTCTCAGTTTCAACCCTAGTGTCATCCCCTTGTAAACTAGGTGCTGCAGTGCCTGGTACAGTTCCTGCATATTGCTTTCTTGATCTTAGTGTTATGGCCTGACACTGTTCTTTACCCTCTCGCCGTGGATTTGCCTCTGTGGTACTTGGCAATGAACCCTGGGGCCTGCTGTTAAGCATAGTTGCCATTTGCCCCATCTGAGTTTCCAGATTTTTAATAGCCACTGCCTGGCTTTTGATCATCACCTCTGTATTTGCCATGTACCTTAACATCATCTCCTCCATTTCTGATTTCTTTTCTTGCTGAGGTGCATATGGAGTAGGATGTTATTGTTGAGAATATCCCGATGGAAAAGGTGGTCGTGGAGCAAACTGTTGCTACGCTGGCTGAGATGGAAACTGTTGATTCTGCTGAAACTGTTGCTGCTGATTTCCTTGATTATTTGACCAACTAAAGTTTGGATGATTGCGGTTGTTAGGGTTGTATGTGTTCTGAAACTGTCCTTGGTCTTTCCTATAACTGTTCACATACTGCACCGACTCCGAACTGATAGCACATTGATCTGTTGAGTGTGACCCCGCACAAATCTCGCATATGAAGGCAACTGACTTAGCTTTGCTTTCTGACAACGAATATATTTTCTTCGCCATAGCTGCCATCTGTGCTGACAACTGGGTAATATCATCCACTTCCAACAAACCTACAACTCTGGGCTGTGGCATTCTGGCTGTAGGATTTTGAAAATCATTAGCTGCCATAGTCTCGATAAGGTTATAAGCCTCGACTGCCATCCCAATCCACTATAAAATGTGTTGATCACCATCCAATCTAGCATCCTATGGTGCGGACACTTCCTTAGCATGTCCTTGTATCTATCCCAGGCTTCGTATAAGGACTCACCCTGTTGTTGCTCAAATTGAGAGATTGATGTCCTCATTTTTGCAGTTTTAGCCATTAGGAAAAACTTGGCTAAGAACTTCTGTGCTAAGTCCTCCCATGTAGTAATTGATCTTGAAGGCAAAGAATGAAGCTAACTTCTCGCTCTATCCCTCAATGAGAATGGAAACAGTTTTAGTCGGATGGCATCCTCCGTCACCCCATTGTACCTGAATGTATCGCATATTTCAATGAAGCTCAATAGGTGCTCATTAGGATCGTCTGTAGCAGCACCCCCAAATTGAACCGAATTCTGCACCATTTGAATGGTGCCCGGTTTTATCTCAAAAGTGTTTGCTGCTATCGCCGATCTGACTATGCTAGACTGCAATCCATTAATATTCGGCATAGAATAGTCCCGCAAAGCTTTATGCTGCTCTCTTTGCTCTACTCTTTGTTCTTCCACCATATTCGGTATAGTTCCTTCCAACTGTGCTTGTAAATTCCTACGCACTCTTGCTTTCCAACCTCTTTCGTCAATATTATCCTGTGCTGGTGTCAATTCTGAGTTTGATGATCGTGTGTGCATAAAAATTCTACAAGTACCTGAAACCAAAACAAAAATAAAAATAGAAATGAGAAAAGATTAGGTTTGTCTAAGTCAAACAATATAGCTTAAAACTGATGATAATAATAAAAATCTAAACGCCTTTCCCCGGCAACGGCGCCAAAAACTTGTTGCCTCTTTTTTAATCTTTAGTAAAAGAGCTCTAACTCACGCAAGTATACGTGGCCAACAAGTAATATAGAGGAAGTAGAGTATCGTCCCACAGAGAAAGTGCTAAATTAAATTACTATGCATCAGTCCTATCACTATATTTATTTACCTAAACTAATGACTTGATTGTGTTGACAAAATTATTTCTAAATCAATTAACAACTAAAGATGCAAATACTAACGGAATATATCAAACTTGGAATTAATGGGATCCTAACTTCATTTAATAGTTCATCTAGTTACCACCATCATGCTAGTAAGTTCACATATCACAGAAAAGTAGCCAAGGGCACTAAAATAGACATAACCATTTGTCAATGTATTATGACCTTCTTACATAATATCCATAATTAATAGACACCATGTAATCACCACTATAACCAAAATCACTATATTTCTATGTGAAATTGCAATTATAATGATTTAAAACACAAACCCTTATTTTGACTCTTACGGTGAAATAGTATATTTCTATCTGATTCACAAAATATTAAGCTAACCAATTAAGCCTCATATTCGCAAGCTATCATGACTACAATCCATACTTATATGTTATTTTTCAATTCCATACAAGCACTGAGAACGAATGGTGATCAAGCATTCATACATGCAAAACAATCATGATAAAAGTTTCTTATGATATGCAAAACAATCTAACAATCGAGCTTATAATTAGACTACATATTAAAATCTGTTAGAATCCCAAAATGGAGATTATTTCATGACTGAACCAAAAGCCATTATGGGATCAAAACTACACATAGGAAAATAAACAATCAATTGAAGTAAGAAGAAGTAGATTGATCAAACCCAATTGAGGAATAAAATCCAAAGTAAGCTTAAACCCACATCAAAATCCAGCACTCGAACAATAATAATCCTCAGTAAAACTCTCCAAAAACTAACTCTAGAAAAGTAGAATAATAATAATAAAAGTCTCCAAGTTCCTTCTCTCCGTTTTCTTCTCTAAATCTGATCCATCATCGTCTGAATCCTCTTCCTAATTGGCTTCTTTTTCCTCCTCCAGCCGCAACTTAGCATCAACTTTCGTGCCCTAGCGCCTTTGGCGCTACCTTAGTACTAATTCTAGCGCCTCTGGCGCTAGGTCATATCCTCATATTTACAAAAATGCCATCAAGTGTCCTTTAAGCTCCAAATTTACCCTTTTGCCCCTCCAGCTCCAATCTATAATAAACAAACACAAAAACGAATAAAACAATACTAAAAACACTTAAAGACCACAATAATTAAGTCTAACAAGACCTGATTCGTAGGTATAAAACCCACTCATCACCGGATAGCACAGGAAACTTTGTGGTGTATAGTGATGCGTCGCATAAAGGACTAGGCTGTGTGCTTATGCAGAACAGTAAGGTCATTGCGTATGGGTCACGACAATTAAAGGACTATGAGAGGGGGTATCCGACCCATGATTTAAAATTGGTCGCGGTAGTGTTGGCTTAGAAGATATGGAGGCATTATCTTTACGGGGAGAAGTGTGAAATATATACAGACCACAAGAGTCTGAAATATATTTTTACACAGAAGGATCTGAACATGCGTCAGAGGAGATGGTTGGAATTGATAAAAGATTACGACTGCGAGATTTTATACCATCCGGGTAAAGCGAACGTGGTGGCCGACGCCTTAAGCAGAAAGGGACGAGAGAAATTATTCATGATTACCGCTCAAGAGGAACTAATTACAGCAATGGCAAAACTGGAGTTGGAGGTGAAATTTCCAGAAGAGTGTGACGAAAAATTATTTCAGTTGAGAATCGGTTCAACTTTGGTGGATAAGGTTAAGGAAACACAAAACCAGGACGAAGAATGTCAGAAATTCAGGAAAAGAATATCTGGAGGTGATGAAGTGAAATTCAAAGTAGATAACGAGGGAGTATTGAGATTCGAGGGAAGAATTTGGGTTCCGCCAATACAAGAGGTTAAGGAGGAAATTTTAACCGAGGCTCATAATTCAAGATATTTGATTCATTCGGATAGTACGAAGATATACCAAGATCTTTGAAAGCATTTTTGGTGGCCGAATATGAAGAAAGACGTCGCCGATTGTATAACCAAGTGTTTGACATGTCAGAAAGTTAAAGCCGAACATCAGAGACCAAGTAGGCTATTATAACCGTTAGAAATCCCAGAATGGAAATGGGTGCACATCACCATGGATTTCGTAGTAGGTCTTCCAACGACTTAGAAAGGTTTCGACGCAGTATGGGTTATCGTGGATCGACTGACGAAATCAACACATTTTCTACCGATCAAGATCAGGCTCAACCTAGATCAGTTGGCGAAGTTGTATGTCAAGGAGATTGTTTCGAGGCACGGTGTTCCAATATCTATTGTCTCAGATAGGGATCCTGAAAGTAGTATGCACACAAGCTAATCATATTTGATATGATGTAGCATATACTTTGTAATCTTATTCATTTATTAATAAAAAATTGATTTTCTTAAAAGACATTTTATATTATCTACATAGTGCTGTTTTATTAAATATGATAAACCCATAGTTTTGAGCAATGCTTTTAGAATCATTATGGCGATCATGCTAATGAGATCTTAATTCTAGATAGCTCACAAACTAAAATTGTTCCTAATCGTTGGATTACTAAAAAGGGGATTAGTGAATCCGGATAGATTAGTACATACATTGCTTGCTCTTAAGAAGAGGATGATATATCTCATAATCATTTGTGTGGAGACACTAAAGCAAGTATGTAGGTGCTTATTGAAGAATAAGTTCACTGAACGTGGCTCGCTAAGGAATACCTAATGGAGTTTTACTCGCCTGTCAATAGGAATTCCTCTAGTGATAGTAGTACAAGTGATCCTTGGACTTGAGATCATCATAGTATCTTGTGTATGCTGAGTTATATTTTGACATGTCCCTTAAGACCTTTGGGTTATATCAAAGGGTATGATTGAGTATAATAAGTTGTGCATGGAGATAGGTGAATGATCAACAAAGAATCTACCACGTCTAATAAAAGATGTGAATGTCCTATGTGATTCGATAAATGACAACTCAATAGTCCTTGGCCAAGGCAGAATGAAATTAGAAAGGGTTTCTAATTTGCATTATTTAGAGTTGTGCATTTGGGAATCGAAATACATATAATTAAATAAAATAAGACTTGACAGTAAATCAATGTCTTATATTTAATTGGGACATTGTATGGTAGAAGGATTGAATTGTACGGTAACTATTCACTGAAAGGTTCTTTTGTGATTAATGTTGAAATCTATATTATTTGGAAAGTCGTTGATCGCTAAGGGGCTTACCCTTATTGTAGAATAAATATTATTTATTTAAATGAATTAAATAGTTTAATTTATTTAAATAAAATTAGAATTATTCTAATTGATTTATTCACAACCAGTTTAATATGGAGAACCTGAAGGGTCACACTGCAAAAGAAAAATATATATTTAAGAAGTAAATGACATAATTGTAATAATAAGTTAAGTGTATTTAATTTAATCTATAGAGATAGAATAAATTAAATAGCTTAATATTTATTATTTAATATTTTAGAAATATTAAATATAAATTAATAAGAGGAGTCTTATTATTATTATTACTATTACTATTATTTAATTCCTAATAGGGATTGAGAATTAATTAATAGAAGTACTCTCCCATGAATTCTTAATTGGATTGGGAGCATAATTAATTAAAAAAATTTAATTATAATAGAAACCCTAATCCTAAATAGTTTAGGGAAGGGTTATTCCTACATCTATAAATAGGAGGAGTCTTATCATAGATTAGGGTTACACACTCTTGCATTAGATTGTGGAGAGTAGTTGCAATTTCTATAGAGATAGAAACTAGGGGTTTTGCCAACACCCAACTTCTTGAATAACTATTCTTCCTTGGTGGATCACCTCTAGAGGCCAAACACTTGGGTGGCTAACGTTGATCAATCAAAGGAATTTAGTCGGTAGAATTTAAGGAGAACACGAAGGAATTGGAGGTGAACTTGTACCCGGGGAAGCACGGTTCTACGAGGGTATAATTTCTTAATCTCTATCTCTTTCATTTATATCATTAATTGAGCACATAGATTGATCATGGTGATGGTTTGTATAAAATTTTAAAATCCGTTTTATCGCGCTTCAGCACTATTTATGTAATTTGATTGCATGTTCGCGCTATATTCAAACCTAACAGATCCGCGCTTCACATCAAACTTTTGGAAACGACTACAGGAATGCTTGGGAACGCAGTTACGTATGAGTACGGCATATCATCCACAGACCGACGGACAGAGCGAAAGAACGATCCAGACATTGGAAGATACGTTACGAGCTTGCAGTATGGACTTCAAAGGAAATTGGGATGATCATCTACCATTGGTGGAATTTGCTTCAACAAAAGTTACCACACAAGTATTGGCATGCCGCCTTACGAAGAGTTGTACGACGGACAGTGCAGAACTCCATTATGCTGGGATGAAGTTGGCGAACGTCAATTGCTCGGACCAGAACTGGTACAACAGATTGCAGAAATCGTTAAAGTGATCAGGGCAAGATTCATAGTAGCTCAGGATAGACAGAAGAAGTACGCCGATCAACATCATAAGAATCGAGAGTTTGAGTCTGGTAGCTATGTTTTCTTGAAAGTATCTCCCTAGAAGGGGAAGATTCGTTTTGGTAAGAAGGGAAAACTGAGCCCGAGGTTCATTGGACCCTTTGAAGTGTTAAGAAGAGTTGGTGAGGTCGCATATGAGGTAGCTTTACCTCCAGCGCTAGAACACATCCACAATGTCTTTCATGTCTCGGTGTTACGACCATACAAGCCTGACTACAAGCCTGTCATAGAGTTTGAACCCCTGCAAGTTGAGAAAGATTTGTCTTACGAAGAAGAGCCTGTTCAGATAGTTGACACGAAAAAGTAAGTGCTAAGAAATAAAACTATACCTTCTGTTAAGGTGATCTGGAGGAACCACAACGTTGAAGAGGCTACGTGGGAACTCTAAGATCAAATGATGAGAAATTATCCTCAGTTATTTGCTTAATCTATGTGTAGCGATTCTAGGGACAGAATCTTTGTAAGGGGGGAGAATGTAACGGGATGAGTTAATTGAGTCGTGATTCTGGGGACATAATCCTTTTAAGGGGGGAAAGATGTGACAAACAAGAATTTTGTAACTTAATTTGAATATTTATTGATTGAATAAATATTTTTCGATGATTTGATTGTTGAATTAATTGATTAATTGATGAATTTATGGTAGATTAATTTAATTATATGTGTCACATTAATTAAATTAATGTGAAGAAATTTTTATATTTAAACTATGTATTTAATTGAATTTATTTGATTAAATGCATTATTTAAATAAGTATAATATAATTTCTAATTAATTTAATATTAATTAGAGATTTAATATTGTCATTTTTTATAAATGAGAATTTTATTTATATGATTATGTGATTTAATGTAGAATTATTCTATTTTATTTATTTGATTTTAGTAAGATTATTTAGTTGATTAAAGTGTGACATGAAACTATATAATAAACTATTTATTAAAATAAACCAAAAGAAGAGCTTTACAAGACTAGCCAAACAAGGCCTTATGGGAGGTTGGTGTCAGTTAACCCATTATGGGATCAACTGACACCCATGATTAAGCCAGTTGGTTCATTACATATTATTATTATCAGTTCTTAGAAATTAAGTTAGAGCAATACAGAGAGAAAATTTGTGAAAATCTTGAGATTGAAGAAGGAATTTGGAGAATCAAAGAGTTTTTTTTCATTTCCTTACAAAGTCTAAACCATTAATCAGAGTTAATTCTTGATTTTAACCTTTAAATTACGTTTTCTTAATTTTCTCCATGAATGCATGTTCTGAGTTCTCTGTAAGCCAAATTGTATGGCTAAGTCTTTAAATAATTTGATGTTAGATGTTAGTAAGCATGTATTTATGTGTTTTATATGATTTAAATATAATTTAGAGTAATTTAATCTGTGAAATTACGTTTATATGAGAATTCAGAAAGTTACAGAGTAGTACAGTGTACGAACATGGTTTGAATGTATAAAATTAGTACTTGTTTTGCATGTTAATGGGTTAAATTGATAACTTATTTTGATTATGCATGTATAAATGAAGAAAACAAGATTTAAACGGCTCAATGTGGTGTTTTAACGAACATATTATGTGTAATTTTATTGATTTCGTAGAAACTTTGATAAACTGATAGAAACCTCAAAATTTGATTCTTAGATTCATGATTTATGTGATTTAAGTTGTTAGAATCATGCTAGAAGGCTTGGGTAACGATTACATATGAATTATAGTGTGGGTATGTTTGATTTGACATAAGAATAACAAAATTGAAAATTTTTGGTCTGTTTCTGCGTTCTTCGCGAACAGCAGAAACTGGAATTTGTGATTCTCGCCCCGGCGAGAATTTTGTGAAGGAATTCCTCGCCCCGGCAGGATCTCGCCCCGGCGAGAATTTTGTGAAGGAATTCCTCGCCCCGGCGGGAGCTCGCCCTGGCGAGAATTTTGTGAAGGAATTCTTCGCCCCGGCGAGAGATTGTGAAGGATTTTCTCGCCCCGGCGGGAAATAAAAAAAAACAAAGAGTAAAATGACGAGAGTAAAAATTTTCTTCTTTCTTTGAGATCATGTTATGATATCGTAGACATACCTAAAGCTTAGGCTAATTTATAAAATGAATGTTAAGGTACTGTGAAGGGTGGTAAGCATAAACCCATTGATTGTTCGGTGTCAACTGAGCTATTAAAATGAAATTAGATGAGAATGAGTTCTGAAGTGTTTATAATACTGTAGCTAATTATTGTTACTATTTTATAAACGGAATGTATAGGTTGATTAGAGAATGTGAGTCTTAATTTATAGTCTATGCACGAGACAAATATCTTATCCTTAATTTTTACGTTTACGCAAGTTCCTGAACTTAATTCTCTTATCATATATGTTTCATAATGCTATTACTTACTCAAGCAAGTTATTGTTTCTATTCCATTCAATTTCATGGATTCAATGAGACGTTTTAATTTCCTCTTTCTAACGCTTCAGTTATACATAATTTATTCAATTGTACCTTTTGTAAGATTTAGTTTTGATTCTCGAATTACACCTTTTAAACCTTGATTGACTAGCGAACCCTTATTGATTCGACTAGTCCATAGTTGATGAGCGTTCTGAATTCTAGAAACGTTATTGAAGTAAATCCAAACCAAACTTCCTTTGTTGCGGACTCCGATGTCAAACTGAGATAAACAACCCTTATACAGGGAATTTTATTTACGCGTTAACGTTAAGATATTATGCACATACATGGTACAAAGGGCTGATCCCCCTGAGTACGAGATGCAAGGTCCATATAGTCTTACGACTGTTAAAGGTTTAAAGTAGACATACTTGATAACCTGGGACATAGTTCGTGGTCTTAAGACCCTCAGACGTTCTTTTGAATCTTGTCTTACATTCTTGACTCAAAAGCTAAATCTTCAATTATTCACTATCAGTTAATTATTTCGCATGTTATTATTATTGTTGTTGTTGTACTTGCTGGGCAATCATTGCTCACTCTTGCATAATAACATTACAGCTAAAGTTGAAAGAACTGATGAGTCGTCCACTAGTAAGGGCAAAGGAAAAGCAAACAAGTGATGAAGACAATATTTGCTTAATTGATGTTTATATAATAGACTTAATTTATGTTTCCACACTGATGTTTATTTAAGGTTAGATAACCTGGGATTTATTTATGAATGATATTATAACCCTTAATGGGAGATTTCTATTTTTATTAAGAGTTTTCATTTATATTTGAATGGGTAGTTAGATGTGATGTGATGTTTTTGGATAGTAAACACCAAATCCTGAGGAAACGAAGTACCCGGATTTGGGGGTGTCACAGGTTGGTATCAGAGCTATAGGTTATGAACCTTAGGTGGGAAAACCTTAGGGTAGTAGCCTTTTAAGAGTCAGAAAATATAGTGGCGATAAACTCTCATCGAGTTCTAAGAAATGAATTAAGGAAATTCATTAAAGATAATAAAAGACTTTATGTACTATGTGTTTATGTATTAACAACCTATGTGCCACGATTAGTACCGAGTATTAATTAAAACTTAAACTTTGTTGTCAAGATGTCAGATGTTGGAGGATCCAGTCAGCCTAGGGAGATTGAGCCCCGAGTGGCTGGAGAGGAGGAACTCGGTGATATCCATGTTATTCGGGAGCAGTTGATACACAGAGAGCCATCTCCATTGATCACGGTTGTGGGTCAGGAGTATGAGCCTGAGTCTGATCCAGAGGAGGATCCTGAGGAGGTAGAGGCTGAGGAGGATGATGAGGATTCCGAGGAGGTACCCCTTACCTCTGTTGATGTTGAGATGTACGATGCCTTGTATGATCGTACCATAGAGTTGTAGGACAGAGTCAGAGATTGGGAGAGACTGGCAAATATACGCCCGACTTTTATAGAACCGAAGGATGAGAAGATTGAGGATCTTGAGGTACGTCTTGGAGACGTAGAATGGAAGTTAGTTTAGGCAGAGAGTCAAAAAGAAGACTTGCTGGCTGAGAATGAAAAGTTGAAACTTGAGATTCAGAAGTTAAAGGATGATTTGAGTGAGGAGTCAGCAGAACGTGCGAGAGCAGAGGATGCTTCGATGAATAACGCTCGATGTGCAGAAATTTTCGAAGAAAGTGAACGGGCAAAGAAGGCTAAGATTGAGGAGACAGACTATATTTTCCAGACAGCGATTGATAGGGCCCAGGATCGAGTTCTCCACTATCCAGTTCAGTTCGAGGACTTGCCATGGTATATATTGGATCGCCGGACGATGTGCCGTATAATGGAGGAAGAACGTAGACAGGCAGTTCGACGTCTTAGTAGGCCATGATAGAAGAAGTTTTTGAATTATGTGTAAATATTTATGGTAATTAATGATGTAAATTCCAGCGTGATTATACACAATGGAATATGACTATTTAATCCTAAAGATTGTTTGATCTTGGGATAGTTGATGTAAATACCAGTGATGCTATCTCTCTATGTTTAAAACCTTTGAATTAATGAAATATCAATTTTATTTGTAGATGTTATGTGTTAAATATTTAACATGAATTGTTTGAGTTAAATGTTGAACACTTAAGAAATTGAGTGATGATTTAATAAGCGCATATTCTTGAACAGAAAATGTCGCCGAGACGCCAACCACGTCAACAAGCTCAGGAGAGCTCTACTAACAACAACGACGCCAATGCTAATCACGTTCAGCAGTTGGTGGATCTTTTGGCTGGAGCACTTGCGAATCAGCCGCAAGCTCCACCTATGACGTTATTTAAGGATTTCAAAGCGATAGGACCGCCAGAATTTAAGGGTTCCCTGAACCCAATCGAAGCCCAAACTTGGGTGATGGAAATGGAGAAAGTATTTGACGTTGCGAGGGTTAGTGAAGACCAAAAGACTGCCTTCGCAATGTTTATGCTTAAGTCAGAAGCTAGTTATTGGTGGCAAGCGAATAAGGTTTGAGGAGGTCAGGGTGTGATCGCGTGGGAGAGATTTAAGGAGATGTTCTTTGAGATGTAATTTCCGACGAGCTCGCGTAAACAAATGGAGATTCAATTTCTAGAGCTGAAGCAGGGTACCATGACTGTACCGGAGTACGCGACAAAGTTCAATGAGTTGGCTAGGTTCGCAACTTACCAAGTAAACACCGATGAGAGGAAGGCGAGAAGGTTTGAAGAGGGGTTGAAGTCGTGGTTGTATAACAAGGTGTCAATGTTCCAATTGAACACTTTTGCTGGAGTATTGGAAAAGGCGATCATCGCAGAAGGTGGGAGTGATGCTCTAACCAAGTATAATTAGGAGTAGAAGAAGAAGAAAGGTGAGAATGAGAGTAATAAAGCAAGTGGTAGTAGCAGTGGTGGTCACAACCAGAAGAGGAAGTAGAATGATAATGGATCTGCTGGAAGTAAACAGGGAGGTTAGAAGAAGAAGGTAGAAGCGTGTGTCACGTGTGGGAAGAATCACATAGGGATTTTCCTGAAGGGGAAGAGGGTGTGCTACAATTGTAACTAGGAGGGCCACATAGCTCCGAATTGTCCGAATCCGAAGAAGGGCGCTTGTTTCACATGTGGATCGAAGGATCATCTGGCTAGGGATTGCCCCAAGAAAGCAGCAATAGGAACAAGGTCAGGAGGAAATAAGGGAAACAGTGGTAGTAACACGTTGACTATAACCGAATCAGCACCAACAAATCGACCTACTGCAAGGACTTTCAATATGACCGTGCAAGATGTCGTGCAGTCTCGCGATGTGGTGTCAGGTATCATTCCAATCAATAATATATATGCTTATGTATTGTTTGATTCGGGTGCTACTTGTTCATTTATATACGATGACTTTGCTAAGAACTTAGTTTTGCCTAAGGAGGAATTAGATTACCCTTTGAACATCAAAATTGCGAATAGGGAAGTGATTCTTGTTAAGTATATACATAAGAACTGTAGAGTGAACATTAAGGGAAACGTGATGACAGTAGATCTGATCCCAATCAAACTTGGGGAATTTGACATTATTTTGGGTATGGATTGGCTATTCAATTATGGAGCAATAATTGATTGCCAGAAAAAATGTATTAACCTTATGACTCTGTCAAAGGTAGTATTTTACGGCAGCAAATCGCCTAGACAAGCGAGTTGTCTGACGATGATGCAGGCCAGGAAGTTGCTAAGACAAGGTTGTGTGGGATACTTAGCCTACATAGTTGATACTCGAAAAGAGAGTCCAAAATTAGAAGAGATACCTGTCGTAAGGGACTTTGTAGACATCTTTCCTGATGATTTGCCAGGACTTCCGCCAGACAGGGAAGTTGAGTTTGTAATCGATTTGGTGCCAGGAACTGCCCCGATATCGAAAGCTCTGTACCGTATGGCCCTAGTAGAGATGAAAGAATTGATGGTGCAGCTACAAGAACTTTTAGATAAGAAGTATATTCGGCCGAGCGTATCGCCGTGGGGAGCGCCGGTATTGTTTGTTAAAAAGAAAGACGGATCGATGTGACTTTGCATTGATTATAGGGAGTTGAACAAGGTCACGATTAAGAATAAATACCCGTTGCTAAGAATCGACGACTTGTTTGATCAGTTGAAAGGAGCTAGATATTTCTCGAAGATAGATTTAAGGAGTGGGTATCATCAGTTGAAGGTGAGGAAGGAAGATGTACCGAAGACAGCGTTCAGAACTCGTTATGGTCATTACGAGTTTCTGGTGATGTCATTTGGTCTAACAAATGCTCCTGCAGCATTTATGGACCTAATGAACAGGGTGTTTAAGCCGTTTTTGGACAAGTTCGTAGTAGTATTCATTGACAATATTCTCTAATTTATTCCAAAACCAAGGAAGAGCATGCAGAACATTTGAAGTTGACATTGGAAGCGTTAAGAATAGAGAAGTTGTACGCTAAATTTTCAAAGTGTGAATTCTGGATAGAACGAGTGCAATTTCGTGGACATGTGATTGACAAGGATGGGATTTCGGTGGATCCGTCAAAGGTTGAAGCAGTGCTTAACTGGGATCAGCCGAAAACGCCATCGAAAGTAAGGAGTTTCCTCAGATTAGCAGGTTGCTATAGGAGATTCATTCAGGATTTTTCCAAAATCGCTACTCCGTTAACGAATTTGACTAGAAAGACGGTGAAGTTCGTTTGGACGGAGAAGTGTGAGGAAAGTTTTCAAGAATTAAAGAAGAGGTTGAGTACGGCGCCTGTGTTGTCTCTATCGGATAGCACAGGAAACTTTGTGGTGTACAGTGATGCGTCGCATAAAGGACTAGGTTGTGTGCTTATGCAGAACGGTAAGGTCATTACGTATGCGTCACGACAATTAAAGGACTATGAGAGGGGGTATCCGACCCATGATTTAAAATTGGCCGCGGTAGTGTTTGCTTTGAAGATATGGAGGCATTATCTTTACAGGGAGAAGTGTGAAATATATACAGACCACAAGAGTCTGAAATATATTTTTACACAGAAGGATCAGAACATGCGTCAGAGAAGATGGTTGGAATTGATAAAAGATTACGACTGCAAGATTTTATACCATCCGAGTAAAGCGAACGTGGTGGCCGACGCCTTAAGCAGAAAGGGACGGGAGAAATTGTTCATGATTACCGCTCAAGAGGAACTAATTACAGCAATGGCGAAACTGGTGTTGGAGGTGAAATTGCCAGAAGAGTGTGACGAAAAATTATTTCAGTTAAGAATCGGTTCAACTTTGGTGGATAAGGTTAAGGAAACACAAAACAGGACGAAGAATGTCAGAAAATCAGGAAAAAATATCTGGAGGTGATGAAGTGAAATTCAAAGTGGATAACGAGGGAGTATTGAGATTCGAGGGAAGAATTTGGGTTCCGCCAATACAAGAGGTTAAGGAGGAAATTTTGACCGAGGCTAATAATTCGAGATATTCGATTCATTCGGGTAGTACGAAGATGTACCAAGATCTTCGACAGCATTTTTGGTGGCTGAATATGAAGAGAGACGTCGCCGATTGTGTAGCCAAGTGTTTGACATGTCAGAAAGTTAAAGTCGAACATCAGAGACCAAATGGGCTATTACAACCGTTAGAAATCCCATAATGGAAATGGAAGCACATCACCATGGATTTCGTAGTAGGTCTTCCGACGACTCAGAAAGGTTTCGACGCAGTATGGGTTATCGTGGATCGACTAACGAAATCAGCACATTTTCTACCGATCAAGATCAGGCTCAACCTAGATCAGTTGGCGAAGTTGTATGTCAAGGAGATTGTTTCGAGGCACGGTGTTCCAATATCTATTGTCTCAGATAGAGATCCTGAAAGTAGTATGCACACAAGCCAATCATATTTGATATGATGTAGCATATACTTTGAAATCTTACTCATTTATTAATAAAAGAATTGATTTTCTTAAAAGGCATTTTATATTATCTACATAGTGTTGTTTTATTAAATGTGATAAACCCATAGTTTTGAGCAATGCTTTTAGAATCATGATGGTGATCATGCTAATGAGATCTAAATTCTAGATAGCTCACAAACTAAAATTGTTCCTAATCGTTGGATTACTAAAAAGAGAATTAGTGAATCCGGATATATTAGTACATACGTTGCTTACTCTTAAGAAGAGGATGATTGATCTCATAATCATTTGTGTGGAGACACTAAAGCAAGTATGTAGGTGTTTATTGAAGAATAAGTTCACTGAACGTGGCTCGCTAAGGAATACCTAATGGAGTTTTACTCGTCTGTCAATAGGAATTCCTCTAGTGATAGTAGTACAAGTGATCCTTGGACTTGAGATCATCATAGTATCTTGTGTATGATGAGTTATACTTTGACATGTCCCTTAAGACCTTTGGGGTATATCAAAGGGTATGATTGAGTATAATAAGTTGTGCATGGAGATAGGTGAATGATCAACAAAGAATCTACTACGTCTAGTAAAAGATGTGAATGTCCTATGTGATTCGATAAATGACAACTCAGTAGTCATTGGACAAGGCAGAATGAAATTAGAAAGGGTTTCTAATTTGCATTATTTATAGTTGTACATTTGGGAATCGAAATACATATAATTAAATAAAATAAGACTTGACAGTAAATCCATGTCTTATATTTAATTGGGACATTGTATGGTAGAAGGATTGAATTGTACGGTAACTATTCACTAAAAGGTTCTTTTGTGATTAATGTTGAAATTTATATTATTTGGAAAGTCGTTGATCGCTAAGGGGCTTACCCTTATTGTAGAATAAATATTATTTATTTAAATGAATTAAATAGTTTAATTTATTTATTTAAATAAAATTAGAATTGTTCTAATTGATTTATTCACAACCGGTTTAATATAGAGAACCTAAAGGGTCACAACGCAAAAGAAAAATATTTATTTAATAAGTAAATGCCATAATTATAATAATAAGTTAAGTGTATTTAATTTAATCTATAGAGATAGAATAAATTAAATAATTTAATATTTATTGTTTAATATTTTAGAAATATTAAATATAAATTAATAAGAGGAGTCTTATTATTATTATTACTATTACTATTATTTAATTCCTATTAGGGATTGGGAATTAATTAATAGAAGTACTCTCCCATGAATTCTTAATTGGATTAGGAGCATAATTAATTAAAGGAGTTTAATTATAATAGAAACCCTAATCGTAAATAGTTTAGGGAAGGGTTATTCCTACAACTATAAATAAGAGGAGTCTTATCATAGATTAGGGTTACACACTCTTGCATTAGATTGTGGAGAGTACTTGCAATTTCTATAGAGATAGAAACTAGGGGTTTTGCCAACACCCAACTTCTTGAATAACTATTCTTCCTTGGTGGATCACCTCTAGAGGCCAAACACTTGGGTGGCTAACGTTGATCAAGCAAAGGAATTTAGTCGGTGGAATTCAAGGAGAACGCGAAGGAATTGGAGGTGAACTTGTACCCGAGGAAGCACGGTTCTACGAGGATATAATTTCTTAATCTCTATCTCTTTCGTTTATATCGTTAATTGAGCACATAGATTGATCATGGTGATGGTTTGTATAAAATTTTAAAATATGTTTTATCGCGCTTCCGCACTATTTATGTAATTGGATTGCATGTTCGCGCTATATACAAACCTAACAGTGGTATTAGAGCCTAATCTTGTGCTAATTATCGATTTTGATGATTCCATGTGTGTATGGTATGCGATTGGATCGAAATTTTTTGGGTAGAATCCGTTTTTCTGAATCTGTTACGCGGCGCAGCTGCGCCGGCTCCAGTTCATTCTGGAGCGCAGCTGCGCCCAAACCCAGAAAAATTGTTTCTAGGGTTCAGCGCAGCTGCGTCATTTCCCAGTTCATTCTGGGCGCAGCTGCGCCGGACAGCAGAATCCGAAAAATAATTTTTTCCTTAAATTAAATAAATGGTTTATTTAATTGATATAAGTTTAAAATAAAGATGTTTATTTTATCTGGAATAGGATTTCAGATTGCTAAAATTAAAGGAGTTTAATTTGGATTTGGTTTTTGATTAAAATAAAAGAGTTTATTTTGTTTCAAAACTAAATATTAGCAAAACTTTTGCCCATTAATTGATATTAATACATATATGGAATGGTTTTATTATTTATGAGATGAATGTTATTTATTGATACATATAGAGATATGTATGATAATAAATAGGAATTGATTATAGACTATTGACCAATGTGTGATTGGATTTATTTTAGAGGATGCTTGAATGTATCGGTTTTTATAAATGGGGTTTGCGTACCTCGTCTTCTCTAATTTTTCTTAATGTAAATTCTATCTCCCTCCTATGTACTTCCCCTTGACTGCTGATCAAGGTTTCTATTTATTGTATATAGTTTATGTAATAGGACTAGTTAGAATTAATTTTGAAGAATTGGAGACAAAGGAGCAAGGAGCGCTTGAAGACCCGTTTGTAATGGAGCCCGGGTTTAAATGTAATAGTTATATTTAAATTTAATTCTTGCACCCTAGGTTTGACCTTTTGGTTCACTTGGTAGCTCTAGTGAACCAAACTAGAATAAAAGTCCATAATCAATCCGGGTAGAATATAGTATTCTATATGTGCATGATTACTATATATATATTATATATTATACAACATGCTTCGCATGTTAAATAATATGACGCGTATTTTATATATATATGTGCATGCGCGCTAAACAAGATGAGACTAATAATAATAAACCCCTCAAAGAAATTATATTAAGTCCTAAGCGTTCAAAGATATTTGGAATATCGAATGTCGCCTTCTAGCATGGTAAAACAATAGAGTATTAAATATTTAATATGAGTTTGTTGTGTCATCACAAGGCAAGTATTAAATATTTAAGATGTTGCTTTATCACATTTGATGCTTATTAAGGAATTGAACATTACTGTTTTGTTGTGTCACCACAAGGACAATATTTTTCTCTTCACATATATGGAAGTGCTAGGATGGACTTCACTTGGATAATTTTGATTCGGATGTGTCACCACTTGATCAAAATAATCTAAGAGGCAAAATACAAGGAGTTACATAGAGATGTAATTGATAATAGTTGTCTACCTATTTATTTATATATCATTTGTTGTGTCACCATAAGGCTATATACATTTGAAATGGGATCCTTAGTCTCACTAGCAAATCTTTAATTAGAATTGTCGAACTATATAATGAGGGTAATATAGTTTGATGAAAATAGTGGGAGATACCAATTTAAATAAAAACCTAATTTATTTTGATAATTAATTAGATGAATGTATGCTAAAATGTTGTCTATTTCACATGCAGAATTTAAAAATGTCAAACTCACTATCACTGCGTAGCATACTTGATGCTAACAAACTGACCAGACCGAATTACACGTACTGGTTAAGGAATCTGAGAATTGTTCTCACTGCTAAAAAGATTTCTTATGTCCTAAATTCGCCAGTCCCTGCAAATGTTGCAGAAACAGCCTCTGAGGAAGAGATTGCTACTTTCAGAAAGTGGCAAGATGATGCAATCCTGGCTCAATGCATCATGCTCGCATCCATGAGTAACGAGCTTCAGCGTCAGCATGAAACTATGGATGCTCCTACTATATTGTGAGCAAAGTAGGACTACTAGATATCAGATATCTAAGGAGCTCTTCCGATCTCGTATGACTGAGGGCACTGCTGTTGAGACTCATGTCCTTAAGATGATTAATCTGATTGAACAACTTGGACAGCTTGGGTTCGTGATGGATGGGGAGTTAAGCCAAGATTTGATCTTGTAGTCACTCCCGGACACCTTCTCACAATTTGTTGTGAATTTTCACATGAATAAGTTGGACGTCAGCTTGCCTGAGCTACTTAACATGCTGAAAACTACTGAAGGTCACTTCTCATCCAACAAGAACCAAGTCTTACTAGTGGATGATTCTTCCAAGAAAAGGAAGAGGCCCAAGGTATCTTCTGAAAAAAAGAAAAACAAGAAGGCTAAGGGCAAGGCGAAGAGAAAGGATAAAAAGAAACCTGATCCAGATAGCAAAGGAATTTGCTACAATTGCAATAGGCTGGGACACTGGAAGAGGAACTGCAAGGAGTATCTTGCGAACCAGAAGAAGCTTGGAGAAGCTTCGACTTCCGATCTAGGTTTGTTCATGATTGAAATTAATTTTTCTGAAAGTCAAAATTCTACTTGGATATTGGATACCGGCTGTAGTTCTCACATATGTAATAATATGCAGGGACTAAGCAGAAGTAGAAAGCTGAACAAGGATGAAGTCGTCCTACGAGTGGGAAATGGAGCAAAGGTCGCTACATTAGCTGTAGGGACTTATTGTTTAGCACTGCCTTCGGGCAAGTTCATTAGTTTAAATAATTGTTATTATGTTCTGACACTCATTAGAAACATTATTTCAATTTCTGTATTGGATATGGATGGTTTTGATATTATAACAAAGAACAACAGTCGTTCTATTTATAATAAAAATGTTTTATATGGTGTTGGAAACCTACAGAATGGACTTTACATACTTGACTTGCATGAAAATATACTTCAAATTGAACAAACTAAGAAAAGAAAAAGAGATGATGTTAATTATACCTTTATGTGGCACTGTAGACTCAGTCATATCAATGAAACAAGATTATCCAAGTTGCATAAAGATGGGCTTTTAAAGCTATCTGATTACGAATCATATCCAACTTGTGAATCTTGTCTCATGGGTAAAATGACTAAATCTCCTTTTAGTGGAAAAGGAGAAAGAGTTACAGAGTTGTTAGCGTTGGTACACACAGACGTATGTGGACCTATGACAACGAATGCAGGAGGAGGGTATTCTTATTTTATTACTTTCACTGATGATCATTCTAGATTTGGATATGTGTATTTAATGAAATACAAATCTGAATCGTTTGAAAAGTTCAAAGAATTCAGAAGTGAAGTAGAGAAGCAAACTGGTAAGAGTATTAAGATTCTTCGATCGAATCGAGGAGGGGAATACTTGACCAATGAGTTTCTCAATTGTCTCAAAGAAAATGGTATAATCTAACAATGGACTCCACCAGGGATGCCACAGTTGAATAGTATATCTGAAAGGAGAAATCGAACATTGTTGGACATGGTTCATTCCATGATGAGTTTTACCGACCTTCCAGTATCCTTCTGGGGTTATGCCCTAGAATCGGCTGCATACCTACTTAACAAGGTACCTACCAAATCCGTCCCAAAGACCCCATATGAGATATGGACAGGGAGGAAACCAAATCTTAAACATGTTAAGACTTGGGGTTGTCCAGCTTATGTCAAAAGGTTTGAGCATGATAAGCTGAAGACTAGATCCGACAAATGTAGATTCGTGGGATACCCAAAAGAAGCATCAGGGTATTATTTCTATCATCCTACTGATCAAAAGGTGTTTGTTGCGAAACACGCTGCCTTCTTGGAAAAGGAGTTTATCCTTGAAGGGGTCAGTGGGAGTAAGATATATCTTGAAGAAGTTCAAGAACCACAGAATACTACTGATCAAAGCCACGTACCTGACCGAGTAGAAGAACCTACTGTACCACTACCTATTCGTAAATCTGGAAGAGTACCGAAGATACCTGATAGGTATGGATTCATCATAGAGGATGATGATGAGGTATGCATCATAGATGATGATGATCCATTGACTTACGAAGAGGCTATGAGTAGTAAAGACTCAGAGAAATGGCTAGAAGCCATGAAATCCGAGATGGACTCCATGTATGAAAACCAAGTATGGACTTTGGTTTCACTACCTGAGGGCATTAAGCCTATTGGGTGTAAATGGGTCTTTAAGAGAAAGACTGGTAGAGACCTATAAGGCCCGACTGTTTGCAAAAGGTTTCAAACAAAGACAAGGAGTTGACTATGATGAAAGCTTCTCACCAGTAGTTATGCTCAAGTCCATTCGGATTTTGCTTGCAATTGCAGCTTATTATGACTACGAGATCTGGCAAATGGATGTGAACACGGCCTTCCTCAATGGAGAGCTTGAGAAGAATGTATATATCATACAGCCAGAAGGTTTTGTTTCAATGGTTGGAACAAACCAAGTCTGTAAGCTATAACGATCCATTTATGGATTGAAGTAAGCTTCTCGAAGGTGGAACATCCGTTTTGATGAGATAATCAAAAGGTTTGATTTTATCAAAAATGAGGATGAACCATGTGTGTACAAGAAGGTTAGTGGGAGTGTTGTTTCATTCCTTGTATTATATGTTGATGATATATTACTGATAGGGAATGATGTTGCTATGCTACAGTCGATCAGAATTTGGTTATCTAAACACTTCTCCATGAAGAACTTGGGTGAGACATCCTATATTTTGGGGATAAAGATCTATAGAGATAGATCTAAAAGGATGCTGGGCTTGACCCAAGGAAAGTACATTGACTCGATGCTAAAGAAGTTTAGCATGGAAGATTCCAAGAGAGGTCTCATGGCGATGAGCCATGGAATACATCTCTCCAAGAAACAGGCCCCAAAGACACCTGAGGAGAGAGACCGTATGAGTAAGATTCCTTATGCTTCCGCAATATGATCTATCATGTATGGTATGATATGTACTAGACCAGATGTCGCTCATGCACTTAGTGTAACGAGCAGATATCAGTCGAATACAGGAGAAGAGCACTAGAAGGCAGTGAAAAATATCCTAAAGTACTTGAGAAGGACTAAGGATGTATTTCCTGTCTACGGTGGGTCTGAATTGAAACTAGAGGGCTATACAGACTCAAGTTTTCAAACGGACCAAGATGACAGTAAATCCGTTTCAGGGTATGTGTTTACCTTAAACGGTGGCGCGGTGAGTTGGAAGAGTTCCAAGCAGCAAACAGTTGCTGATTCAGTGACAAAGGCAGAGTACATAGCTGCAAGTGAAGCTGCAAAGGAAGCTGTTTGGATGAAGAAGTTCATAACTGAACTTGGAGTGGTTCCTAGCATTAGAGGAGCCGTACCTTTATTCTGTGACAACAACGGAGCTGTTGCGCAGGCTAAGGAACCTAGGTCTCATCAGAAATCCAAACACGTGTTGTGGCGGTTTCATTTGATTAGAGTGATCATTGAAAGAGGAGATGTCACCCTGGAGCGTGTGGACTCTCAAGACAACATTGCAGATCCATTTACTAAAGCTTTAACACAACAACAGTTTGATCGTCACTTAGAGAAGATGGGTATTACATACCATGGTGATTGGCTTTAGTGCAAGTGGGAGATTCAAAGTAGTATGCACACAAGCCAAGCATATTTGATATGATATAGCATATACTTTGTAATCTTATTCATTTATTAATAAAAGAATTGATTTTCTTAAAAGGCATTTTATATTATCTACATAGTGTTGTTTTATTAAATGTGATAAACCCATAGTTTTGAGCAATGCTTTTAGAATCATGATGGCGATCATGCTAATGAGATCTAAATTCTAGATAGCTCAAAAACTAAAATTTTTCCTAATCGTTGGATTACTAAAAAGGGAATTAGTGAATCCGGATAGATTAGTACATACGTTGCTTGCTCTTAAGAAAAGGATGATTGATCTCATAATCATTTGTGTGGAGACACTAAAGCAAGTATGTAGGTGCTTATTGAAGAATAAGTTCACTGAACGTGGCTCGCTAAGGAATACCTAATGAAGTTTTACTCGCCTGTCAATAGGAATTCCTCTAGTGATAGTAGTACAAGTGATCCTTGGATTTGAGATCATTATAGTATCTTGTGTATGATCAGTTATACTTTGACATGTCCCTTAAGACCTTTGGGATATATCAAAGGGTATGATTAGGTATAATAAGTTGTGCATGGAGATAGGTGAATGATCAATAAAGAATCTACCACGTCTAGTAAAAGATGTGAATGTCCTATGTGATTCGATAAATGACAACTCAGTAGTCCTTGGCCAAGGCAGAATGAAATTAGAAAGGGTTTCTAATTTGCATTATTTAGAGTTGTGCATTTCGGAATCGAAATACATATAATTAAATAAAATAAGACTTGACAGTAAATTCATGTCTTATATTTAAGTGGGACATTGTATGGTAGAAGGATTGCATTGTACGGTAACTATTCACTGAAAGATTTTTTTGTGATTAATGTTGAAATCTATATTATCTGGAAAGTCGTTGATCGCTAAGGGGGCTTACCCTTATTGTAGAATAAATATTATTTATTTAAATAAATTAAATAGTTTAATTTATTTATTTAAATAAAATTAGAATTGTTCTAATTGATTTATTCACAACCGGTTTAATATGGAGAACTTAAAGGGTCAAACCGCAAAAGAAAAATATTTATTTAAGAAGTAAATGGCATAATTGTAATAATAAGGTAAGTGTATTTAATTTAATCTATAGAGATAGAATAAATTAAATAGCTTAATATTTATTATTTAATATTTTAGAAATATTAAATATAAATTAATAAGAGGAGTCTTATTATTATTATTAGTATTTGTTGTCCGATTAATATAACGACAATTACGCGCAAGTATACGCGGTCAACAAGTAATAAAGAGTAAGTAGAGTACCGATGTGACACCCCCAAATCCAGGTTTCCAAACCTCAAATTCGGTGCTCACGATAATCGACGACAAACATACTATCTAACTAAATGCGGAATAATAAACATACATTGTTTATCGAATGGAAATAAAGTCTTACAATTCTGGTCCCAAGGTTCTTTAACCTTAACATAAAACGTACCCTTAATACAACAAAAGGTTCACCTAATCAAACAACATTCAATAATAACTAGTACATAGGCACTATCGGGCATCTATTCCTGCACCTTCCCTTTTCCTTTGTCTCCTCTAGACGTTTCTGCCTTAGCTGAAATAAAGATCATGATATAGCAAGGGTAAGCAACTAATTTGCTTAGCAAGTATATACACAAGAGATATATCATGATAGAAGGAAATTTTGCTTTCAATGTTCAACAACAGTATAAGGGTGTGAAGGAACATGAATTAGTAAACAACAGTTGAATATCCGAATAATTGAATGACAATTACTGAGTGGTTTGAAATAACCAAGGACGTTTTCCAAGGTTCTCAGCATGTAAGCTGGACCTTTTAAAAAGTTTTGGTAATCGAGGGGATCAGCCTCTCATACCCCGTGATTTATGCATAAACACTTAATAACCAGCATTGATATCATGCCTTAAACAAGTTTATCCTTTTCTCAGCCAAGAGTTCTTACCACAACAATTTAATAAGAACAGCTTTTAAAATACCATTGTCTTAACCAATTTAGACATGCTGGATCTAGCTGATACAAATAGCATAGATCGATCTCATAAAACAATTCATACTTGAAAGAACTTTAATTAAATTTACAGTTCAATTATAATAGGATAGGAATTCAATTGCACAATGTGCGAATCTCAATAAATAGTATATATGTGAATAATCGACAATAATTATTCACTAACATGCTTCGAAAATAATAACTCGAGTTTTGAGTTAGGGAACTTGCAATAATGTAAGAAGTTTAGGGTTAGGAACTTGCCTGTCTGCTCAGCTACAAATAATTCTAGCTTTAACTAATTGACCTTGAAGAACCTATCATTGATAACGTCGATCTATCAATTAGTACTGCGTAGTTGCATTTCGATACGCTTACTCATGCTATTTATTTAACAATTAAGCAAATCACATAGCACACATAAGCAAATAAACTATCGTAATTCCTATAAGACACTCAACTGGTCTCTCTGGGTTGATGGTTTAATTAATTAACAATGTTTCCCTTAAGTGATAACCACTTATTAAACCCTTAAACAATTAATAATAATTGTTTAATTAATTAACATTACATTTTCTTAAGTAATATTCATTTATTAAACCCTTAAACAATTTGTTATGATTGTTTAATTAATGGGTTATTAAACTCTCTCTATTTTATTAACTCTATCTTCATTTAATTACTATTAAATAGTAATTAATTAATTATCTTTAGTTATTATTAATAGTAATTAATAACTAATTATATTCATTTATTATTTAATTATTAATTTAAATAATAATCGAATTATAAATTTTTAATTGTCTTTAATTATTATTTAAGATTAAATAATAATTAATTAAGCTTATTTATTATTTAAAGTTTAATCAAATAATAATTAATTAGTGAGTAACAATTATCTTTAGTTATTATTAAAATAATAATTAATTAGTAAATATGAATTACCTTTAGTTATTATTTAATAATAAATAATAACTAATTAAGTTTATTTATTATTTAAAGTTAATCAAATAATAAATAATTAATTAGTAAGTAATAATTATCTTTAGTTATTATTTAATAATAAATAATAGCTAATTAGATTTATTTATTATTTAAAGTTAATTAAATAATAAATAATTAGTTAGTAAATATGAATTATCTTTAGTTATTATTTAATAATAAATAATAACTAATTAGATTTATTTATTATTTAAGGTTAATCAAGTAATAAATAATTACTTAGTGAATAAGAATTATCTTTAGTTATTATTTAATAAATGATAACTAATTAGGTTTATTTATTATTTAAAGTTAATCAAATAATAAATAATTAATTTACAATTCTTAATTATCCTTAATCATTATTTAATAATAATTAATCAATTACTTAACTTTATTTATTATTTAAACATAATTAAATAACAAATAGTTAATTTTTTTTTCTAATTTTCGTTCTTGATTTTCAGATTTGGGGTCTTTCACCAAAACCTTCATAAAACGAAATCTATAACTTCGATTTACGATCCGTCGATTTTGTTGGATTCGTATCTTCCTGAACTACACTTTTCATTTATCAAACATCAAATTTGGTTATGTTTAGGTCTCGGAAAACAGGCTCAAAGTCAAGGGTCAGCAAGGTTGTTCAACAGTTGGCATGCTTTGGTAATAAATTCATGGTTTGCTCATTTTTCAACATATTTGAGTGATTCAAAAGGGATTTTGTCCCTAACCTATGGATCTAGCATATCAAGAAAGAAAATCACAAGATCCCTTTATAGATTTCAAAATGACAAGCATATAACAACCTTTTTCAAACAAAATTTCCGGAAATCTCCTTTACTTCCTTTCTTCTAAATTTTTCCAACATAAACTCACACATATGAACAAGCAAAACATTATATATTCAAGATCTAACCTTATCATAAGGTTTTAGCCATTAAGAACATAAAACTTCAAGGATCTATGTCCAAACACATTAAAATAGCTTAAAGTTTGGAGTTATACCTTTTTGATTTTTTCTTCTTCTTTTCCTTCCCAAAATAGGTTGTGAATGGGGATGGCCTAAATAATCAAGACCTTCTTCTTTCTCCCACAAGATTTGCTCTTGCTTCTCTCTTCAAAACTCTCTCAAGCTCACAAACTCTCTACTTGGTGAATAATAAGTGAGCCAACCCTTGTTAACTTTGGTGAGGGGTCCTATTTATAGGAAAGTAGAGACCATGGGCAAAATAGTCATTAATCATGACTAGGCAAGGGCAATTTGGTCAATTCATCAATAGTAGGAAGTTTCCTAGCAACTTCCTCAAGGGTATTTTAGTCCTTTCCCAACCTCTTTCAAGGTTAAAATAGTCTTTTCGTAAAATCTTAATTATCCATTAGTTATTACCCATTCTTCATTGGTTATTAGACATTGGTTATTATCTTGCCATCATTACATTGGTTAAACACAATGGTTATTATCCCGCCATCATTTCATTGGTCATTAACCACTTGGATATACAATGGTTATTGCCCTTACATAATTACCTTGGTTATTAACCACTCTTGGCCATTTTAGTCATTACCCACCAATTCCTACACTTGACTCACCTATGGTTATCTCTTAACCATAGTTATATCATACCTGCCAACACGAGTATAGACACATCTTATACATCTCTCACCAATTAACCCAAGCTAGTTTAAATAGAACACAACGTTAACTCATTGAATTCAATTAGATTTAATTAATAAGGACGTTCAAAATTCACGGGCATTACATCCCTCTCCCCTTATAAAAATTCCGTCCTCGGAATTGCAAAAATAGGGTTACTCAAATAAGAACGGATAATTCGCCTTCATTTTCTCTTCGAGTTCCCACGTAGCTTCTTCGACTGCGTGATTCCTCCAGAGAACTTTGACGGAATGTATGGTCTTGTTTCTCAGCTTCTGTTCCTTCCTATCGAGAATCTGGACAGGAACCTCCTCGTACGATAATTCCTTCTCGACTTGAATTGGCTCATAGGAAATAACATGCTTGTAGTCTGGCTTATATGGACGTAACACCGATACATGAAACACGTTGTGAATGTGCTCAAGCTCAGGGGGTAATGCTACCTCGTACGCCACTTCGCCTATTCTCCTCAATATTTCGAAAGGTCCTATGAACCTAGGGCTCAGCTTTCCCTTCTTCCCAAAGCGGATCTTCCCTTTCCAGGGAGATACCTTCAAAAATACATAGCTGCCAACTTCAAAGTCTCGCTTCTGACGATGTAAGTCGGCATACTTCTTCTGACGATCCTGGGCCGCTACTAACCGCTGCCTTATTACTTTAATGATTTCCACGGTTTGTTGTACCAATTCTGGTCCCAACAATCTCCGTTCACCAACTTCATCCCAACACAACGGCGTTCGACACTTCCTTCCATATAATGCTTCGTACGGTGGCATACCAATGCTAGCGTGGTAACTATTGTTGTAAGCGAACTCTACCAAGGGCAAATGATCGTCCCAGCTGCCACCTAAGTTCATCACAACTGCCCGGAGCATGTCCTCTAAGGTCTGAATAGTTCGCTCGCTCTGACCATCGGTCTGAGGATGATACGCTGTACTCATTCTCAACTGTGTTCCCAGCCTCTCCTGTAGGCTTCTCCAAAAATTTGACGTGAAGCGCGGATCTCTGTCAGATACAATAGAAACCGGCACCCCATGTCGCGATACTATCTCCTTTACGTAGAGTTTTGCCAACTGCTCCAATTTGTACCTGATCTTGATCGGTAGAAAATGGGCAGACTTGGTCAACCGATCTACGATCACCCAGATGGCGTCTAGACCCTTTTGTGTTGTCGGGAGTCCTACCACAAAATCCATAGTGATGTGCTCCCACTTCCACTCGGGAATCTCTAAGGGCTGCAACAATCCGCTCGGCCGTTGGTGCTCTGCCTTGACCCTCTGACAAGTTAAACACCGGCTGACGAATTCCGCAACTTCCCCTTTCAAATGCGGCCACCAATAATGTTGACGAAGATCTTGATACATCTTGGTGCTACCCGGATGTACCGAAAATCTCGTATTATGGGCCTCCTGCAATATTTCTTCCCTTAAGTCTGGTACATAGGGTATTCAGATCCTTCCCTCGAATCTCAGCAGACCCGTGCAGTTAACCTTGAACTTCAACATTTTTCCTTCCGATAGTTGCTTCTTAATGCCAATGCATTCTTTATCAAATTCTTGAGCCTCCTTTATCTTATCCAGTAGAGTCGGACCCACTGTCACGGTGAACAATTTTTCGTCCGTCTCCATTGGATACTTAACCTCCAGTTCCAGGCGTCCAAAGTCCTTTATCAGCTCTGCCTGAGTTGTAAACCTCATCAACTTCTCTCTGCCTTTCCTACTCAGGGCATCTGCCACTACATTTGCTTTGCCCGGATGGTACAGAATCTCACAATCGTAATCCTTGATTAATTCTAACCATCGGCGCTGCCTCATATTTAGCTCCTTCTCAATGAAGATATATTTCAGACTTTTGTGATCTGTATATATCTCGCACTTCTCTCCATATAGGTAGTGCCTCCAAATCTTCAAGGCGAACACTACTGCTGCTAATTCCAGATCATGAGTCGGGTATCCCTTCTCATAGTCCTTCAGCTGGCGTGAAGCGTACGCAATGACCCTGCCGTGCTGCATTAGTACACAACCAAGGCCCTTGTGTGACGCATCACTGTATACTACAAAACCTCCAGTGTCGTCTGGTAATGCCAACACTGGTGCTTGGCTAAGTCTCTTCTTCAACTCCAAGAAACTCTCCTCGCACTTCTCTGTCCAGACGAACTTTACCGTCTTTCTAGTCAGATTGGTCAACGGTGATGCTATCTTCGAAAAATCCTGGATGAATCTCCGATAGTATCCCGCTAACCCTAGGAAACTTCTGATCTCCGTTGGTGTCTTCGGCTGCTCCCAGTTGATAATGGCTTCCACCTTTGCTGGGTCTACCGAAAACACCCACTACTGTCAATGACGTGTCCAAGAAACTGCACCCTCTGCAACCAAAATTCACACTTTGAAAACTTCGCGTACAGTTTCTCCCTTCTTAATGCCTCCAAGGCAATCCTTAGATGTTCAGCATGTTCTTCCTCTGACACTGAATACACCAAGATATCATCGATGAATACTACCACGAACTTGTCCAAATACTGCTTGAACACTCTGTTCATCATATCCATGAATGCCGCTGGTGCATTTGTCAGGCCAAATGACATAACCAGAAACTCGAAATGTCCATAACGAGTTCTGAATGCCGTCTTCGGGATATCCTCCCGTCTCACCCTTAGTTGATGATAGCCCGTCCTTAAATCGATCTTTGAAAAGTATTTCGCTCCCTTGAGTTGATCAAACAGATCGTCTATCCTGGGCAGCGGATACCTATTCTTAATCGTAACTTTGTTCAACTCACGGTAGTCGATACAAAGCCTCATCGAGCCATCCTTCTTCTTTACGAACAGAACTAGCGCTCCCCATGGTGACACGCTTGGCCTGATATAACCCCTGTCTAACAGTTCCTGCAGTTGAACCATCAGTTCTTTCATCTCTACTGGTGCCATTCGGTAAGGCGCCTTAGATATCGGTACCGTTCCAGGTACCAAGTCGATTGTAAATTCTATCTCCCTATCCGGTGGCAGTCCCGGAAGTTCATCTGGGAAGACATCAGCGAATTCCCTTACAACGGGTATCTGACTCAGTTCCCCCTCGACCCGTCGAGTATCTACCACGTGAGCCAAATAACCTATACAACCCTTCTTAAGCAATCTCTTCGCTTGCATCATCGTCAGACAACAAGATTGTCTTGGCGATTTACTACCATAGAACACCACCTTCGACTTACCCGGAGTCTGCAGGTGTATGCACTTTTTCTTACAGTCAATGACCGCCCCGTGGCTCGCTAACCAATCCATCCCAAGGATTACATCGAATTCTCCAAGACGAATCGGCAACAAGTCCACGTTAAGCTTAAACCCTCTCACATCAGCACAACAATTCTTATAAATGTAGTTCACGGGGATAATCTCTTTGTTCGCTACTTCTACATTCATCGGGTGTTCTAACAGTTCATTAGGTAAATTAAGTCTTTGAGAAAATTCATCAGAAACAAAAGAACATGAAGCTCCCGAATCAAATAGCACATAGGCATCTATGTTGTTGATTGGAATAATACCTGACACCACCTCCCTGGATGCCACGGCATCTTGCACTGTCATGTTGAAGGTCCTTGCTGTTGGCTTATTTGGCTGGGCTGGTCCTCCCCTGGTTGCTCTCGAGTTGTTGCCCCTATTGCCATTTCCGCCATCCATGTTTCTCTTTCGGGGACATTCCTTGCTCCGATGTCCTATCTCTCCGCAATTGAAGCAACCTCCCTTCTTCGCCTTAGGACAATTGGGCGAGATATGCCCTTCTTGTCCACAGGTATAACATACCATCTTCCCCTTCATACACTCTCCCGAGTGACCCTTTCCGCAATTCCCACATACCGGCCTTTTCTGTTGTATGCTCCCTTGCTGGATTTCAGAATTGCTACCCCCACTGCTCCATTGACGCTTCCTACTGTTGTTGCCACCACCGCTAACATTTACATTTTCTCCTTCTACCTACTTTTTGTTCCTTTCCCGATTATATTTCGAAACCGCTTCACTCCCACCTTCAGCAATGAGAGCTTTCTCCAACAAGGTTGAGAACGATGTAATTTGCAAAACCGCTACCTTGCTGTAGATCCACGGCTTTAATCCATTCTCGAATCTCCTGGCCTTCCTCACCTCAGTATCCACCTGATGTGGGGCGAATCTAGCCAATTCATTGAATTTTGCAGCGTACTCCGACACTGACAAATTTTCTTGTTTCAATTCTAGAAACTTGATCTCCATTTTTGCCTGTGTACTCTCAGGAAAGTAATTCTCGAAAAACAACGTCTTGAAAGCTTCCCACGCCACGACTCCAGTTCCAGCTTTGTTCTGATTGGCTTCCCACCAGAAGTTAGCCTCACCTTTCATTAAGTAAGTAGCAAAAACTGTCTTCTGCTCCTCAGCGACTCTAGCGATGACAAAGGCCTTTTCAATCTCCTTTATCCACGACTGGGCCTCTATCGGGTCCGCTGTTCCCCTAAACTCCGGCGGCCCTACTGCCTTGAAATCTTTAAAATTGGCTAAGTGGTTGCCCGTCTGGTTTCCTGCCGTAGTCGTTTGATTCCGCAGAGCTTCGGCCATCATGTTGATAAAGTCTTGCATTGGGTTTGGCTGAGTTCCCTCTGCATTGTTAACCGACTCTTCGACCCCTTGGTTTCGTAGGATTCGTCTGGGCGGCATTATCTGTTTAAACAAAGTCCTAACACGTTACTCGGGTTTTAGTAACATATAAGTATTTAACATGCAATACAATATTGTACTCGAACAATCGCATGACCATCATGTGGGAGCTCTAGATTACCCAACCTCGGGAATTCTACTTTTACCCGATTAGTGATTTAAGTTGCTAAAATACCGATTCAGTTTTACTGAATTAACATAACTATTGAATTGACGGTTTACCAGGTAAAATTCTCAAACACATACCATAATAATGCATTTATATTCATATACCAACTTTAGTGTTTTACACGTTTATCACAGGTATATTGCTATAAATGCTACCATCCCAGTAAAATAACCAAAGATGGGATTTACTTAAACCATTCTTTTTCTACCTACATAAATGGAAGTACATCCTACATACGAACTACCTCGCACCTGCTAAGGTTAATACAAACTCTAGTAAATCAAAAGTAGTACCAACTTCACTGCTCAAGGCATAACGGCCCACCTCCAACTATCCTCTAAGGGACACAAGGTGAATACAACTCAACGCTTGCCCTTGCTACTAGAGGACAGATCCATCCATCTGGCGTCGAACTGCATCCAGACGATGTCTAAGGCTCGCTCCAAATCAACTATCTTCGCATCCTTAGCCTTTACCTCGTCCTTCAATTGTCCTAACTGCAGCTCCCTTAGCAGCAGCCTCCCTCGCAACTCGGCCAACTTAGCCTGGGCCTGATAAGCAGCGTCCTTGTACTACTATTCAGAAATCTGGTGGATGTGGTTCTGCGCCTCTAATTGTTCAGCCTTAACCTCTAGCTCGGCGTCCCTCGCCAGCAATTCTCCTATCACCTTAGGTTCTATGGGTTCCTGGTTCACTGATTACCTATCTTGACTCTCGTTCGACATCCTACAATACACCACACCATAAACAACATCAGTACCATAATAAAATACATTCATTGATAAAATGAAATGATATTTTATTCGGTACAACTAGAACTCGATGAATCTCCTCAACCCCTTACCTACATACTCTATATGAGTTTTCTACTAAGGTTATAACCTAGGTTTCTCATTCCTAACGTTTATAACCTATAGCTCTGATACCAACCTGTGACACCCCCAAATCCAGGTTTCCAAACCTCAAATTCGGTGCTCACGATAATCGACGACAAACATACTATCTAACTAAATGCGGAATAATAAACATACATTGTTTATCGAATGGAAATAAAGTCTTACAATTCTGGTCCCAAGGTTCTTTAACCTTAACATAAAACGTACCCTTAATACAACAAAAGGTTCACCTAATCAAACAACATTCAATAATAACTAGTACATAGGCACTATCGGGCATCTATTCCTGCACCTTCCCTTTTCCTTTGTCTCCTCTAGACATTTCTGCCTTAGCTGAAATAAAGATCATGATATAGCAAGGGTAAGCAACTAATTTGCTTAGCAAGTATATACACAAGAGATATATCATGATAGAAGGAAATTTTGCTTTCAATGTTCAACAACAGTATAAGGGTGTGAAGGAACATGAATTAGTAAACAACAGTTGAATATCCGAATAATTGAATGACAATTACTGAGTGGTTTGAAATAACCAAGGACGTTTTCCAAGGTTCTCAGCATGTAAGCTGGACCTTTTAAAAAGTTTTGGTAATCGAGGGGATCAGCCTCTCATACCCCGTGATTTATGCATAAACACTTAATAACCAGCATTGATATCATGCCTTAAACAAGTTTATCCTTTTCTCAGCCAAGAGTTCTTACCACAACAATTTAATAAGAACAGCTTTTAAAATACCATTGTCTTAACCAATTTAGACATGCTGGATCTAGCTGATACAAATAACATAGATCGATCTCATAAAACAATTCATACTTGAAAGAACTTTAATTAAATTTACAGTTCAATTATAATAGGATAGGAATTCAATTGCACAATGTGCGAATCTCAATAAATAGTATATATGTGAATAATCGACAATAATTATTCACTAACATGCTTCGAAAATAATAACTCGAGTTTTGAGTTAGGGAACTTGCAATAATGTAAGAAGTTTAGGGTTAGGAACTTGCCTGTCTGCTCAGCTACAAATAATTCTAGCTTTAACTAATTGACCTTGAAGAACCTATCATTGATAACGTCGATCTATCAATTAGTACTGCGTAGTTGCATTTCGATACGCTTACTCATGCTATTTATTTAACAATTAAGCAAATCACATAGCACACATAAGCAAATAAACTATCGTAATTCCTATAAGACACTCAACTGGTCTCTGGGTTGATGGTTTAATTAATTAACAATGTTTCCCTTAAGTGATAACCACTTATTAAACCCTTAAACAATTAATAATAATTGTTTAATTAATTAACATTACATTTTCTTAAGTAATATTCATTTATTAAACCCTTAAACAATTTGTTATGATTGTTTAATTAATGGGTTATTAAACTCTCTCTATTTTATTAACTCTATCTTCATTTAATTACTATTAAATAGTAATTAATTAATTATCTTTAGTTATTATTAATAGTAATTAATAACTAATTATATTCATTTATTATTTAATTATTAATTTAAATAATAATCGAATTATAAATTTTTAATTATCTTTAATTATTATTTAAGATTAAATAATAATTAATTAAAGCTTATTTATTATTTAAAGTTTAATCAAATAATAATTAATTAGTGAGTAACAATTATCTTTAGTTATTATAAAAATAATAATTAATTAGTAAATATGAATTACCTTTAGTTATTATTTAATAATAAATAATAACTAATTAAGTTTATTTATTATTTAAAGTTAATCAAATAATAAATAATTAATTAGTAAGTAATAATTATCTTTAGTTATTATTTAATAATAAATAATAGCTAATTAGATTTATTTATTATTTAAAGTTAATTAAATAATAAATAATTAGTTAGTAAATATGAATTATCTTTAGTTATTATTTAATAATAAATAATAACTAATTAGATTTATTTATTATTTAAGGTTAATCAAGTAATAAATAATTACTTAGTGAATAAGAATTATCTTTAGTTATTATTTAATAAATGATAACTAATTAGGTTTATTTATTATTTAAAGTTAATCAAATAATAAATAATTAATTAGTGAGTAATAATTATCTTTAGTTATTATTTAATAATAACTAATTAGGTTTATTTATTATTTAATGTTAATCAAGTAATAAATAACTAATAAGTGAGTACTAATTATCTTTAGTTATTATTTAATAATAAATAATAACTAATTAGGTTTATTTATATTTTAAAATTAATCAAATCATAAATAATTAATTTACAATTCTTAATTATCCTTAATCATTATTTAATAATAATTAATCAATTACTTAACTTTATTTATTATTTAAACATAATTAAATAACAAATAGTTAATTTTTTTTTCTAATTTTCGTTCTTGATTTTCAGATTTGGGGTCTTTCACCAAAACCTTCATAAAACGAAATCTATAACTTCGATTTACGATCCGTCGATTTTGTTGGATTCGTATCTTCCTGAACTACACTTTTCATTTATCAAACATCAAATTTGGTTATGTTTAGGTCTCGGAAAACAGGCTCAAAGTCAAGGGTCAGCAAGGTTGTTCAACAGTTGGCATGCTTTGGTAATAAATTCATGGTTTGCTCATTTTTCAACATATTTGAGTGATTCAAAAGGGATTTTGTCCCTAACCTATGGATATAGAATATCAAGAAAGAAAATCACAAGATCCCTTTATAGATTTCAAAATGACAAGCATATAACAACCTTTTTCAAACAAAATTTCCGGAAATCTCCTTTACTTCCTTTCTTCTAAATTTTTCTAACATAAACTCACACATATGAACAAGCAAAACATTATATATTCAAGATCTAACCTTATCATAAGGTTTTAGCCATTAAGAACATAAAACTTCAAGGATCTATGTCCAAACACATTAAAATAGCTTAAAGTTTGGAGTTATACCTTTTTGATTTTTTCTTCTTCTTTTCCTTCCCAAAATAGGTTGTGAATGGGGATGGCCTAAATAATCAAGACCTTCTTCTTTCTCCCACAAGATTTGCTCTTGCTTCTCTCTTCAAAACTCTCTCAAGCTCACAAACTCTCTACTTGGTGAATAATAAGTGAGCCAACCCTTGTTAACTTTGGTGAGGGGTCCTATTTATAGGAAAGTAGAGACCATGGGCAAAATAGTCATTAATCATGACTAGGCAAGGGCAATTTGGTCAATTCATCAATAGTAGGAAGTTTCCTAGCAACTTCCTCAAGGGTATTTTAGTCCTTTCCCAACCTCTTTCAAGGTTAAAATAGTCTTTTCGTAAAATCTTAATTATCCATTAGTTATTACCCATTCTTCATTGGTTATTAGACATTGGTTATTACCTTGCCATCATTACATTGGTTAAACACAATGGTTATTATCCCGCCATCATTTCATTGGTCATTAACCACTTGGATATACAATGGTTATTGCCCTTACATAATTACCTTGGTTATTAACCACTCTTGGCCATTTTAGTCATTACCCACCAATTCCTACACTTGACTCACCTATGGTTATCTCTTAACCATAGTTATATCATACCTGCCAACACGAGTATAGACACATCTTATACATCTCTCACCAATTAACCCAAGCTGGTTTAAATAGAACACAACGTTAACTCATTGAATTCAATTAGATTTAATTAATAAGGACGTTCAAAATTCACGGGCATTACAACCGATCCCACGAAGAATTGTTACTAGTCTTTTCCAAGTATTAACCTTTTATCATCTCAATCTTATTTAAACAAGCGATAATTGTTTTTGTTGTTTTGCATTAATGAAGATAACAAATAATCAAAGAACTATGGAAAGCTTTAAGATAATGAAATCAAATATTAACAAGTCTAAGATCACAATTTCCCCCAACACTTCACTTGAATATCCTAACTCTCTCTTTTCAACTAGTTAAATCACAAGGATTGTTATCCGAGAATTTACAAGTATATACAAGCCTCTCTCGATGGTCAAATACGTATTTCCCAATGCGGTGTATAAATATCTCTATTCTACACACTAGCAAGAATCCAATATCAAGAATAATCAACAAGACACGTGTCACCAAATCTCATAAATCACCCTATCAATTACCAACTTTCGCAATGAAAATCATTAAGCATGATTCTCAAATGGATACATGTGGTATTTAGGTATATGTCTATCCTAAATACAATCAAATTATCCATTCATGAGGGTAATAAATAAAACACACGTCACTTAATTTCATAAATTACCCATAGGAATATCTAATTTTCACATGATATCATAACAAGGTCTCAACCTATACTTCCTCTCTCAATTCCATATAAGTTTCCAAGGTAATTACTAGCTAGGCAATTAATCCATAAAGCATAAATTATGATACCCAATTCACAAATGAATAACCAATATCCAAGAGAGAACATTCAATTCAAACTACATATTGGGTTCCATTGAAATCTTAGAAAATTAGTTCTAGTTCATGGTAAGTACAAATAACATCATATTCAAATTATACATCATGTTGGATTACAAAATAGAAGAGAAAACTAGAGATATAACCACTTTTGTAGATTTTCATATGATGTTTGATGGGTTGATGATGAAAACTAGCTTCTCCTCCTTGATTTTGCAATCCTTGATATTTTTGCTCCTTGGCCTTGCTTGATGTAGCTTGATTTTAGCACTTTCGCCCTCTAATTTGATGTATTTGGTAGCTTCCTCTCTCTAGATTTTGTGTTAGAAGGTGTTAGGATGAGTTAGAATGAGTGGGTATGTGTTAGAATGTAGTTCTAGCCGCCACTTTGGTGTTATATCAATTGGGTCTCCCAAACCCTCACATTTCCCGAGTTTTGGACCAAAAAAATCGCTGAAGCAGAAGTGTTTCGCGCCCCGGCGAGGATTTTGGCCTGAATTCCATCGCCCCGGCGACGCTCTCGCCCCGGCGGTGTTCTGTACCGCGAGACAGTTTCGACGTCTGTTGGTAAAATGGCCATAACTTCTTCGTCCGAACTCGGATTAAGGCGATTAAGGAGGCTATGCAAAGCTAAGAAGTATCTCTACAACTTCCATAACTAGAGATAGACGAGATAATGGCCGGAGAAAGGATCAAATTGGCCTAGAAGCAGCTGCTATGTAAAATTCATGCAAAATCCGATGGTAAAATGACCATAACTCTCTCATACGAACTTCAAATTGGATGATTCCAGATGTTCTGGAAAGCTAAGATCAAAATATATAACTTTTATGCTTTGAGTTTTGAGAAATTCGGATTGCATCATGAGTCAAATTGAGAAACAAGCAGCGGAAATGCTAGATTCAAGCAAAAAACGCATCGATTCAAGGGGCCTTTATTTCAATACCTACAAAACATCGTAAAAACACATAAAAGCACACAAATACATATAAAAGTAATACAAAGCTAGATTACACAATAATAAGATGAAAACACATAAAATCAAACGAAATAGCTAAAGACTTACAAATTAGTAAGGCTAAAAGTACCCAATTTGTGTATATAAAATACACTCATCAGTATTACTATTATTTAATTCCTAATAGGGATTGAGAATTAATTAATAGTACTCTCCCATGAATTCCTAATTGGATTAGGAGCATAATTAATTATAGGAGTTTAATTAAAATAGAAACCCTAATCCTAAATAGTTTAGGGAAAGGTTATTCCTACATCTATAAATAAGAGGAGTTTTATCATAGATTAGGGTTACACACTCTTGCATTAGATTATGGAGAGTACTTGCAATTTCTATAGAGATAGAAACTAGGGGTTTTGCCAACACCCAACTTCTTGAATAACTATTCTTCCTTGGTGGATCACCTCTAGAGGCCAAACACTTGGGTGGCTAACGTTGATCAAGCAAAGGAATTTAGTCATTGGAATTTAAGGAGAATGCGAAGGAATTGGAGGTGAACTTGTACCCGAGGAAGCACGGTTCTACGAGGGTATAATTTTGTAATCTCTATCTCTTTCGTTTATAATGTTAATTGAGCACATAGATTGATCATGGTGATGGTTTGTATAAAATTTTAAAATCCGTTTTATCGCGCTTCCGCACTATTTATGTAATTTGATTGCATGTTCGCGCTATATACAAACCTAACAGATCCGCGCTTCACATCAAACTTTTGGAAACGACTATAGGAATGTTGGGGAACGCAGTTACGTATGAGTACGGCATATCATCCACAGACCGACGGACAGAGCGAAAGAAAGATCCAGACATTGGAAGATATGTTATGAGCTTGCATTATGGACTTCAAAGGAAATTGGGATGATCATCTACCATTGGTGGAATTTGCTTACAACAACAGTTACCACGCAAGTATTGGCATGCCGCCTTACGAAGCGTTGTACGACAGAAAGTGCAAAACTCCATTATGCTGGGATGAAGTTGGCGAACGTCAATTGCTCGGACCAGAACTGGTACAACAGACCGCAGAAATCGTTAAAGTGATCAGGGCAAGATTAATAGCAGCTCAGGATAGACAGAAGAAGTACGCCGATCAACATCATAAGAATCGAGAGTTTGAGTCTGGTAGCTATGTTTTCTTGAAAGTATCTCCTTGGAAGGGGAAGATTCATTTTGGTAAGAAGGAAAAACTGAGCCCGAGGTTCATTGGACCCTTTGAAGTGTTAAGAAGAGTTGGTGAGGTCCCATATGAGGTAGCTTTACCTCCAGCGCTGGAACACATCCACAATGTCTTTCATGTCTCGGTGTTACGACCATACAAGCCCGACTACAAGCATGTCATAGAGTTTGAACCCCTGCAAGTTGAGAAAGATTTGTCTTACGAAGAAGAGCCTGTTCAGATAGTTGACAGGAAAGAGCAAGTGCTAAGAAATAAAACTATACCTTCTGTTAAGATGATCTGGAGGAACCACAACATTGAAGAGGCTACGTGGGAACTCGAAGATCAAATAATGAGAAATTATCCTCAATTATTTGCTTAATCTATGTGTAGCGATTCTGGGGACAGAATCTTTGTAAGGAGGGGGGGAGAATGTAACGGGACGAATTAATTGAGTCGTGATTCTGGGGACAGAATCCTTTTAAGGGGGAAAGATGTGACAAACGAGAATTTTGTAACTTAATTTGAATATTTATTGATTGAATAAATATTTTTCGATAATTTGATTGTTGAATTAATTGATTAATTGATGAATTTGTGGTAGATTAATTTAATTATATGTGTCACATTAATTAAATTAATGTGAAGAAATTTTTATATTTAAAGTATGTATTTAATTGAATTTATTTGATTAAATGCATTATTTAAATAAGTATAATATAATTTCTAATTAATTTAATATTAATTAGAGATTTAATATTTTGTCATTTTTTATAAATGAGAATTTTATTTATATGACTATGTGATTTAATGTAGAATTATTCTATTTTATTTATTTGATTTTAGTAAGATTATTTAGTTGATTAAAGTGTGACATGAAACTATATAATAAACTATTTTTTAAAATAAACCAAAAGAAGAGCTTTAAAAGACTAGCCAAACAAGGCCTTAGAGGAGGTTGGTGTCAGTTAACCCATTATGGGATCAACTAACACCCATGATTAAGCCAGTTGGTTCATTACGTATTATTATTATCAGTTCTTAGAAATTAAGTTAGAGCAATACAGAGAGAACATTTGTGAAAATCTTGAGATTGAAGAAGGAATTTGGAGAATCAAAGAGTTTCTTTCATTTCCTTAAAAAGTCTAAACCATTAATCAGAGGTAATTCTTGATTTTAACTTTTAAATTACGTTTTCTTAATTTTCTCCATGAATGCATGTTCTGAGTTCTCTGCAAACCAAATTGTATGGCTAAGTCTTTACTAATTTGATGTTAGATGTTAGTAAGCATGTATTTATGTGTTTTATATGATTTAAATATGATTTAGAGTAATTTAATCCGTGAAATTACGTTTATATGAGAATTCAGAAAGTTACAAAGTAGTACAGTGTACGAACATGGTTTGAATGTATAAAATTAGTACTTGTTTTGCATGTTAATGGGTTAAATTGATAACTTATTTTGATTATGCATTTATAAATGATGAAAATAAGATTTAAACGGTTCAATTTGGTGTTTTAACGAACATATTATGTGTAATTTTATTGATTTCGTAGAAACTTTGATAAACTCATAGAAACCTCAAAATTTGATTCTTAGATTCATGATTTATGTGATTTAAGTTGTTAGAATCATGCTAGAAGGCTTGGGTAACGATTACATATGAATTATAGTGTTTGGGTATGTTTGATTTGACATAAGAATAACAAAATTGGAAATTTTTGGTCTGTTTCTGCGTTCTTTGCGAACTGCAGAAACTGGAATTCGTGATTCTCGCCCCGGCGAGAATTTTGTGAAGGAATTCCTCGCCCCGGCGGGAGCTCGCCCTGGCGAGAATTTTGTGAAGGAATTCTTCGCCCCGGCGAGAGTTTGTGAAGGATTTTCTCGCCCCGGCGGGAAATAAAAAAAAGAGTAAAAAGACGAGAGTAAAAATTTTCTTCTTTCTTTGAGATCATGTTATGATATCGTAGACATACCTAAAGCTTAGGCTAATGTATAAAATTAATGTTAAGGTACTGTGAAGGGTGGTAAGCATAACCCATTGATTGTTCGGTGTCAACTGAGCTATTAAAATGAAATTAGATGAGAATGAGTTCTGAAGTGTTTATAATACTGTAGCTAATTATTGTTACTATTTTATAAACAGAATGTATAGGTTGATTAGAGAACGTGAGTCTTAATTTATAGTCTATGCACGAGGCAAGTATCTTATCCTTACTTTTTACGTTTACGCAAGTTCCTGAACTTAATTCTCTTATCATATATGTTTCATAATGCTATTACTTACTCAAGAAAGTTATTGTTTCTATTCTATTCAATTTCATGGATTCAATGAGATGTTTTAATTTCCTTTTTCTAATGCTTCAGTTATACAAAATTTATTCAATTGTACCTTTTGTAAGATTTAGTTTTGATTCTCGAATTACACCTTTTAAACCTTGATTGACTAGCGAACCCTTATTGATTCGACTAGTCCATAGTTGATGAGCGTTCTAAATTTTAGAAACGTTATTGAAGTAAATCCAAACCAAACTTCCTTTGGTGCGGACTCCGATGTCAAACTGAGATGAACAACCCTTATACAGGGGATTTTATTTACGCGTTAGCGTTAAGATGTTGTACACATACATGGTACAAAGGGCTGATCCCCCTGAGTACGAGAAGCAAGGTCCATATAGTCTTACGATTATTAAAGGTTTAAAGTAGACATACTTGATAACCTAGGACATAGTTCGTGGTCTTAAGACCCTCAGACGTTCTTTTGAATCTTGTCTTACATTTTTGACTCAAAAGCTAAATCTTTGATTATTCAATATCAGTTAATTATTTCGCATGTTATTATTATTGTTGTTATTGTACTTGCTGGGCAATCATTGCTCACTCTTGCATAATAACATTGCAGCTAAAGTTAAAAGAACTGATGAGCCGTCCACTAGTAAGGGCAAAGGAAAAGCAAACAAGTGATGAAGACTTGTTGTATTTGCTTAATTGATGTTTATGTAATAGACTTAATTTCTGTTTCTGCACTGATGTTTATTTAAGATTAGATAACCTGGGATTTATTTATGAATGATGTTGTAACCCTTAATGGGAGATTTCTATTTTTATTAAGAGTTTTCATTTATATTTGAATGGGTAGTTAGATGTGATGTGATGTTTTTGGATAGTGAACACCAAATCCTGAGGAAACGAAGTTCCCGGATTTGGGGGTGTCACAGGTTGGTATCAGAGCTGTAGGTTATGAACCTTAGGTGGGGAAACCTTAGGGTAGTAGCCTTTTAAGAGTCAAAAAATATAGTGGCAATAAACTCTCATCGAGTTCTAAGAAATGAATTAAGGAAATTCATTAAAGATAATAAAAGACTTTATGTGCTATGTGCTTATGTGTTAACAACCTATGTGCCGCGATTAGTACCAAGTATTAATTAAAACTTAAACTTTGTTGTCAGGATGTCAGATGTTGGAGGATCCAGTCAGCCTAGGGAGATTGAGCCCCGAGTGGCTGGAGAGGAGGAGCCCCGTGATATCCATGTTATCCGGGAGCAGTTGATACATAGAGAGCCATCTCCATTGATCACGGTTGTGGGTCAGGAGTATGAGCCTGAGTCTGATTTAGAGGAGGATCCTGAGGAGGTAGAGGGTGAGGAGGATGATGAGGATTCCGAGGAGGTACCCCTTACCTCTGTTGATGTTGAGATGTACGATGCCTTGTATGATCGTACCATAGAGTTGCAGGATAGAGTCATAGATTGGGAGAGACTGGCAAATATACGCCAGACTTTTATAGAACAGAAGGATGAGAAGATTGAGGATCTTGAGATACGTCTTGGAGACGTAGAATGGAAGTTAGTTTAGGCAGAGAGTCAAAAAGAAGACTTGCTGGCTGAGAATGAAAAGATGAAACTTGAGATTCAGAAGTTAAAGAATGATTTGAGTGAGGAGTCAGCAGAACGTGCGAGAGCAGAGGATGCTTGGATGAATAACGCTCGACGTGCAGAAATTTCTGAAGAAGGTGAACGGGCAAAGAAGGCTAAGATTGAGGAGACAAACTATACTTTCCAGACAGCGATTGATAGGGCCCAAGATCGAGTTCTCCACTATCCAGTTCAGTTCGAGGACTTGTCATGGTACATGTTGGATCGTAGGACAATGTGCCGTATCATGGAGGAAGAACGTAGACAGGTAGTTCGACGCCTTAGCAGGCCGTGATAGAAGAAGTTTTTGAATTATGTGTAAATATTTATGGTAATTAATGATATAAATTCCAGCGTGATTATAGACAATGGAATATGACTATTTAATCCTAAAGATTGTTTGATCTTGGGATAGTTAATGCAAATAGCAGTGATGCTATCTTTCTATGTTTAAAACCTTTGAATTAATGAAATATCAGTTTTATTTGGAGATGTTATGTGTTAAATATTTAACATGAATTGTTTGAGTTAAATGTTGAACACTTAAGAAATTGAGTGATGATCTAATAAGCGCATATTCTTGAACAGAAAATGCCGCCGAGACGCTAACCACGTCAACAAGCTCAGGAGAGCTTTACTAACAACAACGACGCCAATGCTAATCCCGTTCAGCAGTTGGTGGATCTTTTGGCTGGAGCACTTGCGAATCAGCCGCAAGCTCCACCTGTGACGTCATTTAAGGATTTCAAAGCGGTAGGACCGCCAGAATTGAAGGGTTCCCTAAACCCGATTGAAGCCCAAACTTGGGTGATGGAAATGGAGAAAGTATTTGACGTTGCGAGGGTTAGTGAAGACCAAAAGACTGCCTTCGCAACGTTTATGCTTAAGTTAGAAGCTAGTTATTGGTGGCAAGCGAATAAGGTTCGAGGAGGTCAGGGTGTGATCGTGTGGGAGAGATTTAAGGAGATGTTCTTTGAGATGTACTTTTCGACTATCTCGCGTAACCAAATGGAGATTCAATTTCTAGAGCTGAAGCAGGGTACCATGACTATACCGGAGTACGCGACAAAGTTCAATGATGAGAGGAAGGCGAGAAGGTTTGAACAGGGGTTGAAGTCGTGGTTGTATAGCAAGGTGTCAATGTTCTAATTGAACACTTTTGTTGGAGTATTGGAAAAGGCGATCATCGCAGAAGGTGGGAGTGATGCTTTAACCAAGTATAATCAGGAGCAGAAGAAGAAGAAAGGTGAGAATGAGAGTAATAAAGCAAGTGGTAGTAGCAGTGGTGGTCACAACCAGAAGAGGAAGTGGAATGATAATGGATCTGCTGGAAGTCAACAAGGAGGTCAGAAGAAGAAGGTAGAAGGGGAAGAGGGTGTGCTATAATTGCAACCAGGAGGGCCACATAGCTCCGAATTGCCGAATCCGAAGAAGGGCGCTTGTTTCACATGTGGATCGAAGGATCATCTGGTTAGGGATTGCCCTAAGAAAGCAGCAGCAGGAACAAGGTCAGGAGGAAATAAGGGAAACAATAGTGGTAACACATTGACTACAACTGAATCAGCACCAACAAACCGACCTACTACAAGGACTTTCAACATGACCGTGCAAGATGCCGTGCAGTCTCGCGATGTGGTGTTAAGTATCATTCCGATCAATAATATAGATGCTTATGTATTGTTTGATTCGGGTGCTACTTGTTCATTTATATCCGATGACTTTGCTAAGAACTTAGTTTTGCCTAAGGAGGAATTAGATTACCCTTTGAGCTTCGAAATTGCGAATAGGGAAGTGATTCCTCTTAAGTATGTACATAAGAACTGTAGAGTGAACATTATGGGAAACGTGATGACAGTAGATCTGATCCCAATCAAACTTGGGGAATTTGACGTTATTTTGGGTATGGATTGGCTATTCAATTATGGAGCGATAATTGATTGCAAATCGCCTAGACAAGCGAGTTGTCTGACGATGATGCAGGCCAGGAAGTTGCTAAAACAAGGCTGTGTGGGATAATTAGCCTACATAGTTGATACTCGAAAAGAGAGTCCGAAATTAGAAGAGATACCTATCGTAAGGGACTTTGTAGACGTCTTTCCCGACGATTTGCCAGGACTTCCGCCAGGCAGGAAAGTTGAGTTTGTAATCGATTTGGTGCCAGGAACTACCCCGATATTGAAAGCTCCGTACCGTATGGCCCCAGTAGAGATGAACAAATTGATGGTGCAGATACAAGAACTTTTAGATAAGAAGTATATTCAGCCGAGCGTATCGCTGTGGGGAGCGCCGGTATTGTTTGTTAAAAAGAAAGATGGATCAATGCGACTTTGCCTTGATTATAGGGAGTTGAACAAGGTCACGATTAAGAATAAATACCCGTTGCCAAGAATCGACGACTTGTTTGATCAGTTAAAAGGAGCTAGATATTTTTCGAAGATAGATTTAAGGAGTGGGTATCATCAGTTGAAGGTGAGGAAGGAAGATGTACCGAAGACAGCGTTTAGAACTCGTTATGGTCATTACGAGTTTCTAGTGATGTCATTTGTTCTAACAAATGCTCCTGCAGCATTTATGGACCTAATGAACAGGGTGTTTAAGCCGTTTTTAGACAAGTTCGTAGTAGTATTCATTGACGATATTCTAATTTATTCCAAAACCAGGGAAGAGCATGCAGAACATTTGAAGTTGACATTGGAAGCGTTAAGAAGAGAGAAGTTGTACGCTAAATTTTCAAAGTGTGAATTCTGGATAGAACGAGTGCAATTTCTTGGATATGTGATTGACAAGGATGGGATTTCGGTGGATCCGTCAAAGGTTAAAGGAGTGCTTAACTGGGATCAGCCGAAAATGCCATCGGAAGTAAGGAGTTTCCTCAGATTAGCAGGTTACTACAGGAGATTCATTTAGGATTTTTTCAAAATCACGACTCCGTTAACGAATTTGACTAGAAAGACGGTGAAGTTCGTTTGGACGGAGAAGTGTGAGGAAAGTTTTCAAGAATTAAAGAAGAGGTTAAGTACGGTGCCTGTGTTGTCTCTACCGAATAACACAGGAAACTTTGTGGTGTACAGTGATGTGTCGCATAAAGGACTAGGCTGTGTGCTTATGCAGAACGGTAAGGTCATTGCATATGCGTCACGACAATTAAAGGACTATGATAGGGGGTATCCGACCCATGATTTAGAATTAGCCGCGGTAGTGTTTGCTTTGAAGATATGGAGGCATTATCTTTACGGGGAGAAGTGTGAAATATATACAGACCACAAGAGTCTAAAATATATTTTTACACAGAAGGATCTGAACATGCGTCAGAGGAGATGGTTGAAATTGATAAAAGATTACGACTGCGAGATTTTATACCATCTGGGTAAAGCAAACGTGGTGGCCGACGCCTTGAGCAGAAAGGGACGGGAGAAATTGTTCATGATTACTGCTCAAGAGGAACTAATTATAGCAATGGCGAAACTGGAGTTGGAGGTGAAATTTCCAGAAGAGTGTGACAAAAAATTATTTCAGTTGAGAATCGGTTCAACTTTGGTGGATAAGGTTAAGGAAACACAAAACCAGGACGAAGAATGTCAGAAAATCAGGAAAGAAATATCTAGAGGTGATGAAGTGAAATTCAAAGTGGATAACGAGGGAGTATTGAGATTCGAGGGAAGAATTTGGGTTCCGCCAATACAGGAGGTTAAGGAGGAAATTTTGACCGAGGCTCATAATTCGAGATATTCGATTCATTCGGGTAGTACGAAGATGTACCAAGATCTTCGACAGTATTTTTGGTGGCCGAATATGAAGAGAGACGTCGCCGATTGTGTAGCCAAGTGTTTGGCATGTCAGAAAGTTAAAGCCGAACATCAGAGACCAAGTGGGCTATTACAACCGTTATAAATCCCAGAATGGAAATGGGAGCACATCACCATGGATTTCGTAGTAGGTCTTCCGACGACTCAGAAAGGTTTCGACGCAGTATGGGTTATTGTGGATTGACTGACGACATCAGCACATTTTCTACCGATCAAGATCAGGCTCAACCTAGATCAGTTGGCGAAGTTGTATGTCAAGGAGATTGTTTCGAGGCACGGTGTTCCAATATCTATTGTCTCAGATAGCGATCCTGAAAGTAGTATGTACACAAGCCAATCATATTTGATATGATGTAGCATATACTTTGTAATCTTATTCATTTATTAATAAAAGAATTGATTTTCTTAAAAGACATTTTATATTATCTACATAGTGTTGTTTTATTAAATGTGATAAACCCATAGTTTTGAGCAATGCTTTTAGAATCATGATGGTGATCATGCTAATGAGATCTAAATTCTAGATAGCTCACAAACTAAAATTGTTCCTAATCGTTGGATTACTAAAAAGGGGATTAGTGAATCCGGATATATTAGTACATACGTTGTTTGCTCTTAAGAAGAGGATGATTGATCTCATAATCATTTGTGTGGAGACACTAAAGCAAGTATGTAGGTGCTTATTGAAGAATAAGTTCACTGAACGTGGCTCGCTACGGAATACCTAATGGAGTTTTACTCGCCTGTCAATAGGAATTCCTCTAGTGATAGTAGTACAAGTGATCCTTGGACTTGAGATCATCATAGTATCTTATGTATGATGAGTTATACTTTGACATGTCCCTTAAGACCTTTACGGTATATCAAAGGGTATGATTTGGTATAATAAGTTGTGCATGGAGATAGGTGAATGATCAACAAAGAATCTACCACGTCTAGTAAAAGATGTGAATGTCCTATGTGATTCGATAAATGACAACTCAGTAGTCCTTGGCCAAGGCATAATGAAATTAAAAAGGGTTTCCAATTTGCATTATTTAAAGTTTTGCATTTGAGAATCGAAATACATATAATTAAATAAAATAAGACTTGACAGTAAATCCATGTCTTATATTTAATTAGGACATTGTTTGGTAGAAGTATTGAATTGCACGATAACTATCACTAAAAGGTTCTTTTGTGATTAATGTTGAAATCTATATTATCTGGAAAGTCGTTGATCGCTAAGGGGGCTTACCCTTATTGTAGAATAAATATTATTTATTTAAATAAATTAAATAGTTTAATTTATTTATTTAAATAAAATTAGAATTGTTCTAATTGATTTATTCACAACCGGTTTAATATGGAGAACCTAAATGGTCACACCGCAAAAGAAAAATATTTATTTAAGAAGTAAATGGCATAATTGTAATAATAAGTTAAGTGTATTTAATTTAATCTATAGAGATAGAATAAATTAAATAGCTTAATATTTATTATTTAATACTTTGGAAATATTAAATATAAATTAATAAGAGTAGTCTTATTATTATTATTACTATTATTATTATTTAATTCCTAATAGGGATTGGGAATTAATTAATAGAAGTACTCTCCGATGAATTTCTAATTGGATTAGGAGCATAATTAATTAAAGGAATTTAATTATAATAGAAACCCTAATCCTAAATAGTTTATATCGTTAATTGAGCGCATAGATTGATCACGGTGATGGTTTGTATAAAATTTTAAAATCCGTTTTATCGCGCTTCCGCACTATTTATGTAATTTGATTGCATGTTCGCGCTATATACAAACCTAACAGTGGTATCAGAGCCTAATCTTGTGCTAATTATCGATTTTGATGATTCCATGTGTGTATGGTATGCGATTGGATCAAAAATTTTTAGACAGAATCCGTTTTTCTGAATCTGTTACGTAGTGCAGTTGCGCCGGCTCCAGTTCATTCTGGAGCGCAGCTGCGCCCAAACCCAGAAAAATTATTTCTAGGGTTCAGCGCAGCTGCGCTGTTTCCTAGTTCATTCTGGGCGCAGCTGCGCCGGACATAAGTTTAAAATAAAGATGTTTATTTTATCTGGAATATGATTTCAGATTGCTAAAATTAAAGGAGTTTAATTTGGATTTGGTTTTTGATTAAAATAAAAGAGTTTATTTTGTTTCAAAACTAAATATTAGCAAAACTTTTGCCCATTAATTAATATTAATGCATATATGGAATGATTTTATTATTAATGAGATGAATGTTATTTATTGATACATATAGAGATTTGTATGATAATAAATAGGAATTGATTATGGATTATTGACTAATGTGTGATTGGATTTATTTTAGAGGATGCTTGAATGTATGGGTTTTTATAAATGGGGTCTGCGTACCTCGTCTTCTCTAATTTTTCTTAATGTAAATTCTATCTCCCTCCTATGTACTTCTCCTTGACTGCTGATCAAGGTTTCTATTTATTGTAAATAGTTTATGTAATAGGACTAGTTAGAATCAATTTTGAAGAATTAGAGACAAAGGAGCAAGGAGCGCTTGAAGACCCGTTTGTAATGGAGCCCGGGTTTAAATGTAATAGTTATATTTAAATTTAATTCTTGCACCCTATGTTTGACCTTTTGGTTCACTTGGTGGCTCTAGTGAACCAAACTAGAATAAAAGTCCATAATCAATCCGGGTAGAATATAGTATTCTATATGTGCATGATTACTATATATATATTATATATTATACAACATGCTTCGCATGTTAAATAATATGACGCGTATTTTTTATATATATGTGCATGCGCGCTAAACAAGATGAGACTAATAATAATAAACCCCTCAAAGAAATTATATTAAGTCCTAAACGTTCAAAGATATTTGGAATATCGAATGTCGCCTTCTAGCATGGTAAAGCAATAGAGTATTAAATATTTAATATGAGTTTATTGTGTCATCACAAGGCAAGTATTAAATATTTAAGATGTTGCTTTATCACATTTGATGATTATTAAGGAATTGAACATTACTGTTTTGTTGTGTCACCACAAGGACAGTATTTTTCTCTTCACATATATGGAAGTGCTAGGATGGACTTAACTTGGATAATTTTGATTCGGATGTGTCACCACTTGATCAAAATAATCTAAGTGGAAAAATACAAGTAGTTACATAGAGATGTAATTGACAATAGTTATTATATATCGTTTGTTGTGTCACCACAAGGCTATATACATTTGAAATGGGATCCTTAGTCTCACTAGCAAATCTTTAATTAGAATTGCCGAACTATATAATGAGGGTAATATAGTTTGATGAAAATAGTGGGAGATACCAATTTAAATAAAGACCTAATTTATTTTGGTAATTAATTAAATGAATGTATGCTAAAATATTGTCTATTTCACATACATAATTTAAAAATGTCAAACTCAATATCACTGCGTAGCATACTTGATGCTAACAAACTGACCGGACCGAATTACACGGACTGGTTAAGGAATCTGAGAATTGTTCTCACTGCTGAAAAGATTTCTTATGTCCTAAATTCGCCAGTCCCTACAAATGTTGCAGAAACAGCCTCTGAGGAAGAGATTGCAACTTTCAGAAAGTGGCAAAATGATGCAATCCTGGCTCAATGCATCATGCTCGCATCCATGAGTAACGAGCTTCAGCGTCAGCATGAAACTATGGATGCTCCTAATATATTGCTGCTCCTCAAATAGTTGTATGGTGAGCAAAGTAGGACTGCTAGATATCAGATATCTAAGGAGCTCTTCCGATCTCGTATGACTGAGGGCACTACTGTTGAGACTCAGGTCCTTAAGATGATCAATCTGATTGAACAACTTGGACAGCTTGGGTTCGTGATGGATGGGGAGTTAAGCCAAGATTTGATCTTGCAGTCACTCCCGGACACCTTCTCACAATTTGTTGTGAATTTTCACATGAATAAGTTGGACGTCAGCTTGCCTGAGCTACTTAACATGCTGAAAACTACTGAAGGACATTTCTCATCCAACAAGAACCAAGTCTTACTAGTGGATGATTCTTCCAAGAAAAGGAAGAGGCCTAAGGTATCTTCTGAAAAGAAGAAAAACAAGAAGGCTAAGGGCAAGGCGAAGAGAAAGGATAAAAAGAAACCTGATCCAGATAGCAAAGGAATTTGCTACCATTGCAATAAGTCGGGACACTGGAAGAGGAACTGCAAGGAGTATCTTGCGGACCAGAAGAAGCTTGGAGAAGCTTCGACTTCCGATCTAAGTTTGTTCATGATTGAAATTAATTTTTCTGAAAGTCAAAATTCTACTTGGGTATTGGATACCGGCTGTAGTTCTTACATATGTAATAATATGCAGGGACTAAGTAGAAGTAGAAAGCTGAACAAGGATGAAGTCGTCCTACGAGTGGGAAATGGAGCAAAGGTTGTTGCATTAGCTGTAGGGACTTATTGTTTAGTACTACCTTCGGGCAAGTTCATTAGTTTAAATAATTGTTATTATGTTCCGACACTCATTATTATTTCAATTTCTGTATTGGATATGGATGGTTTTGATATTATAATAAAGAACAACAGTTGTTCTATTTATAATAAAAATGTTTTATATGGTGTTGGAAACCTACTGAATGGACTTTACATACTTGACTTGCATAAAAATATACTTCAAATTGAACAAACTAAGAAAAAAAAAGAGATGATGTTAATTATACCTTTATGTGGCACTGTAGACTTGGTCATATCAATGAAACAAGATTATCCAAGTTGCATAAAGATGGGCTTTTAGAGCTATCTGATTACGAATCATATCCAACTTGTGAATCTTATCTCATGGGTAAAATGACTAAATCTCCTTTTAGTGAAAAAAGAGAAAGAGTTACAGAGTTGTTAGCGTTGGTACACACAGACGTATGTGGACCTATGACAACGAATGCATGAGTAGGGTATTCTTATTTTATTACTTTCACTGATGATCATTCTAGAATTGGATATGTGTATTTAATAAATACAAATCTGAATCGTTTGAAAAGTTCAAAGAATTCAGAAGTGAAGTAGAGAAGCAAACTAGTAAGAGTATTAAGATTCTTCGATCGGATCGAGGAAGGGAATACTTGACCAATGAGTTTCTCAATTGTCTCAAAGAAAATGGTATAATCTTACAATGGACTCCACCAGGGATGCCACAGTTGAATGGTATATCTGAAAGGAGAAATCGAACATTGTTGGACATGGTTCGTTCCATGATGAGTTTTACCGACCTTCCAGTATCCTTCTGGGGTTATGCCCTAGAATCGGCTGCATACCTACTTAACAAGGTACCTACCAAATCCGTCCTAAAGACCCCATATGAGATATGGACAGGGAGGAAACCAAATCTTAAGCATGTTAAGACTTGGGGTTGTCCAGCTTATGTTAAAAGGTTTGAGCATGATAAGCTGAAGACTAGATCCAACAAATGTAGATTCGTGGGATACCCTAAAGAAACATCAGGGTATTATTTCTATCATCCTACTGATCAAAAGGTGTTTTTTACGAAACACGCTGCCTTCTTGGAAAAGGAGTTTATCCTTGAAGGGGTCAGTGGGAGTAAGATATATCTTGAAGAAGTTCAAGAACCACAGAATACTACGGATCAATGTTAGGTACCTGACCGAGTAGAAGAACCTACTATACCACTACCTATTCGTAAATCTGGAAGAGTACCGAAGATACCTGATAGGTATGGATTCATCATAGAGAATGATGATGAGGTACGCATCATAGATGATGATGATCCATTGACTTACGAAGAGGCTATGAGTAGTGAAGACTCAGAGAAATGGCTAGAAGCCATGAAATCCGAGATGGACTCCATGTATGAAAACCAAGTATGGACTTTGGTTTCACCACCTGAGGGCATTAAGCCTATTGGGTGTAAATGGGTCTTTAAGAGAAAGACTGGAGCGGATGGCAAGGTAGAGACCTATAAGGCCTGACTAGTTGCAAATGGTTTCAAACAAAGACAAGGAGTTGACTATGATGAAACCTTCTCACCAGTAGCTATGCTCAAGTCCATTCGGATTTTGCTTGCAATTGCAGCTTATTATGACTACGAGATCTGGCAAATGGACGTGAAAACGGCCTTCCTCAATGGAAAGCTTGAGGAGAATGTATATATGATATAGCCAAAGGGTTTTGTTTCAACGGTTGGAACAAACCAAGTCTGTAAGCTACAACGATCCATTTATGGATTGAAGCAAGCTTCTCGAAGGTGGAACATCCGTTTTGATGAGATAATCAAAAGGTTTGATTTTATCAAAAACGAGGATAAACTATGTGTGTACAAGAAGGTTAGTGGGAGTGCTGTTTCATTCCTTGTATTATATGTTGATGATATATTACTGATAGGGAATGATGTTCCTATGCTACAGTCGATCAGAATTTGGTTATCTAAACACTTCTCCATGAAGGACTTGGGTGAAGCATCCAATATTTTGGGGATAAAGATCTATAGAGATAGATCTAAAAGGATGCTGGGCTTGAGCCAAGGAAAGTACATTGACTCGATGCTAAAGAAGTTTAGCATGGAAGATTCCAAGAGAGGTCTCATGCCGATAAGCCACGGAATACATCTCTCCAAGAAACAGGCCCCGAAGACACCTGAGGAGAGAGACCGTTTGAGTAAGATTCCTTATGCTTCCGGAATAGGATATATCATGTACAGTATGATATGTACTAGACCAGATGTCGCTCATGCACTTAGTGTAACGAGCAGATATCAGTCGAATCCAGGAGAAGAGCACTGGAAGGCAGTGAAAAACATCCTAAAGTACTTGAGAAGGACTAAGGATGTATTTCTTGTCTACGGTGGGTCTGAATTGAAACTAGAAGGCTATATAGACTCAAGTTTTCAAAATGACCAAGATGAAAGTAAATCCGTTTCAGGGTATGTGTTTACCTAAAACGGTGGTGCGGTGAGTTGGAAGAGTTCCAAGTAGCAAACAGTTGTTGATTCAGTGACAGAGGCAGAGTACATAGTTGCAAGTGAAGCTGTAAAGGAAGCTGTTTGGATGAAGAAGTTCATAACTGAACTTGGAGTGGTTCCTAGCATTAGAGGAGCCGTACCTTTATTCTGTGACAACAACGGAGCTGTTGCGCAGGCTAAGGAACCCAGGTCTCATCAGAAATCCAAACACGTGTTGCGGCGGTTTCATTTGATTAGAGAGATCATTGAAAGAGGAGATGTCACCCTGGAGCGTGTGGACTCTCAAGACAACATTGCAGATCCATTTACTAAAGCTTTAACACAACAGCAGTTTGATCATCACTTAGAAAAGATGGGTATTAGATACCATGGCGATTGGCTTTAGTGCACGTGGGAGATTGAAAGTAGTATGCACACAAGCCAATCATATTTGATATGATGTAGCATATACTTTATAATCTTATTCATTTATTAATAAAAGAATTGATTTTCTTAAAAGACATTTTATATTATCTACATAGTGTTGTTTTATGAAATGTGATAAACCCATAGTTTTGAGCAATGCTTTTAGAATCATGATGGTGATCATGCTAATGAGATCTAAATTCTAGATAGCTCACAAACTAAAATTGTTCCTAATCGTTGTATTACTAAAAAGGGGATTAGTGAATCCGAATAGATTAGTACATACGTTGCTTGCCCTTAAGAAGATGATGATTGATCTCATAATCATTTGTGTGGAGACACTAATGCAAGTATGTAGGTGCTTATTAAAGAATAAGTTCATTAACGTGGCTCGCTAAGGAATACCTAATGGAGTTTTACTTGCCTGTCAATAGGAATTCCTCTAGTGATAGTAGTACAAGTGATCCTTGGACTTGAGATCATCATAGTATCTTGTGTATGATGAGTTATACTTTGACATGTCCCTTAAGACCTTTGGGGTATATCAAATGGTATGATTGGGTATAATAAGTTGTGCATGGAGATAGGTGAATGATCAACAAAGAATCTACCACGTCTAGTAAAAGATGTGAATGTCCTATGTGATTCGATAAATGACAACTCAGTAGTCCTTGGCCAAGGCAGAATGAAATTAGAAAGAGTTTCTAATTTGCATTATTTATAGTTGTGCATTTGGGAATCGAAATATATATAATTAAATAAAATAAGTCTTGACAGTAAATCCATGTCTTATATTTAATTGGGACATTGTATGGTAGAAGGATTGAATTGTATGGTAACTATTCACTGAAAGTTTCTTTTGTGATTAATGTTGAAATCTATATTATCTGGAAAGTCGTTGATCGTTAAGGAGGCTTACCCTTATTGTAAAATAAATATTAATTATTTAAATAAATTAAATAGTTTAATTTATTTATTTAAATAAAATTAGAATTGTTCTAATTGATTTATTCACAACCGGTTTAATATGGAGAACCTAAAGGGTCACACCGCAAAAAAAAAATATTTATTTAAGAAGTAAATGGCATAATTGTAAAAATAAGTTAAGTGTATTTAATTTAATCTATAGAGATAAAATAAATTAAATAGCTTAATATTTATTATTTAATATTTTTGAAATATTAAATATAAATTAATAAGAGGAGTCTTATTATTATTATTACTATTACTAGTATTTAATTCCTAATAGGGATTGGGAATTAATTAATAGAAGTACTCTCCCATGAATTCCTAATTGGATTAGGAGCATAATTAATTAAAGGAGTTTAATTATAATAGAAACCCTAATCCTAAATAGTTTAGGGAACGGTTATTCCTACATCTATAAATAAGAGGAGTTTTATCATAGATTAGGGTTACACACTCTTGCATTAGATTGTTAGGAGTACTTGCAATTTCTATAGAGATAGAAACTAGGGGTTTTGCCAACACCCAACTTCTTGAATAACTATTCTTCCTTGGTGGATCACCTTTAGAGGCCAAACACTTGGGTGGCTAACGTTGAACAAGCAAAGGAATTTAGTCGGTGGAATTCAAGGAGAACGCGAAGGAATTGGAGGTGAACTTGTACCCGAGGAAGCACGGTGCTACGAGGGTTAATCTCTATCTCTTTCGTTTATATCGTTAATTGAGCACATAGATTGATCATGGTGATAGTTTGTATAGAATTTTAAAATCCGTTTTATCGCGCTTCCGCACTATTTATGTAATTTGATTGCACAGATCCGTGCTTCACATCAAACTTTTGGAAACGACTACAGGAATGCTTGGGAACGCAGTTACATATGAGTACGCCATATCATCCATAGACCGACGGACAGAGCGAAAGAACGATCCAGACATTGGAAGATATGTTACGTGCTTGCATTATGGACTTCAAAGGAAATTGGGATGATCATCTACCATTGGTGGAATTTGCTTACAACAATAGTTACCATGCAAGTATTGGCATGCCGCCTTACGAAGCGTTGTACGACAGAAAGTGCAGAACTCCATTATGCTGGGATGAAGTTGGCGAACGTCAATTGCTCGGACCAGAACTGGTACAACAGACCGCAGAAATCGTTAAAGTGATCAGGGCAAGATTAATTGCAGCTCAGGATAGACAGAAGAAGTACGCCGATCAACATCATAAGAATCGAGAGTTTGAGTCTGGTAGCTATGTTTTCTTGAAAATATCTCCCTGGAAGGGGAAGATTCGTTTTGGTAAGAAGGAAAAACTGAGCCCGAGGTTCATTGGACCCTTTGAAGTGTTAAGAAGAGTTGGTGAGGTCGCATATGAGGTAGCTTTACCTCCAGCACTGGAACACATCCACAATGTCTTTCATGTCTCAGTGTTACGACCATACAAGCCCGACTACAAGCATGTCATAGAGTTTGAACCCCTGCAAGTTGAGAAAGATTTGTCTTACGAAGAAGAGCCTGTTCAGATAGTTGAAAGGAAAGAGCAAGTGCTAAGAAATAAAACTATACCTTCTGTTAAGGTGATCTGGAGGAACCACAACGTTGAAGAGGCTACGTGGGAACTCGAAGATCAAATGATGAGAAATTATCCTCAGTTATTTGCTTAATCTATGTGTAGCGATTCTGGGGACAAAATCTTTGTAAGGGGGGAAGAATGTAACGGGATGAGTTAATTGAGTCGTGATTCTGGGGACAGAATCCTTTTAAGGGGGGAAAGATGTGATAAACGAGAATTTTGTAACTTAATTTGAATATTTATTGATTGAATAAATATTTTTCGATGATTTGATTGTTGAATTAATTGATTAATTGATGAATTTGTGGTAGATTAATTTAATTATATATGTCACATTAATTAAATTAATGTGAAGAAATTTTTATATTTAAAATATGTATTTAATTAAATTTATTTGATCAAATGCATTATTTAAATAAGTATAATGTAATTTATAATTAATTTAATATTAATTAGAGATTTAATATTTTGTTATTTTTTCATAAATGAGAATTTTATTTATATGACTATGTGATTTAATATAGAATTATTCTATTTTATTTAATTCATTTTAGTAAGATTATTTAGTTGATTAAAGTGTGACATGAAACTATATAATAAACTATTTATTAAAATAAACCAAAAGAAGAGCTTTAAAAGACTAGCCAAACAAGGCCTTATGGGAGGTTGGTGTCAGTTAACCCATTATGGGATCAACTGCCACCCATGATTAAGCCAGTTGGTTCATTACGTATTATTATTATCAGTTCTTAGAAATTAAGTTATAGCAATACAGAGAGAAAATTTGTGAAAATCTTGAGATTGAAGAAGGAATTTGGAGAATCAAAGAGTTTCTTTCATTTCCTTACAAAGTCTAAACCATTAATTAGAGGTAATTCTTGATTTTAACTTGTAAATTACATTTTCTTAATTTTTTCCACGAATGCATGTTCTGAGTTCTCTGTAAACCAAATTGTATGGCTAAGTCTTTAAATAATTTGATGTTAGATGTTAGTAAGCATGTATTTATGTGTTTTATATGATTTAAATATGATTTAGAGTAATTTAATCGGTGAAATTACGTTTATATGAGAATTCAGAAAGTTACAGAGTAGTACAGTGTACGAACATAGTTTGAATGTATAAAATTAGTACTTGTTTTATATGTTAATGGGTTAAATTGATACCTTATTTTGATTATGCATGTATAAATGAAGAAAACAAGATTTAAACGGTTCAATTTGATTATGTGTAATTTTATTGATTTCGTAGAAACTTTGATAAACTGATAGAAACCTCAAAATTTGATTCTTATATTCATGATTTATGTGATTTAAGTTGTTAAAATCATGCTAAAAGGCTTGGGTAACGATTACATATGAATTATAGTGTCTAGGTATGTTTGATTTGACATAAGAATAACAAAATTAGAAATTTTTGGTCTGTTTCTGCGTTCTTCGCAAACTACAGAAACTGGAATTCGTGATTCTCGCCCCGGCGAGAATTTTGTGAAGGAATTCCTCGCCCCAGCGAGAGTTTGTGAAGCATTTTCTCGCCCCGGCGGGAAATAAAGAAAAAAAAAGAGTAAAAAGACGAGAGTAAAAATTTTCTTCTTTCTTTGAGATCATGTTATGATATCGTAGACATACCTAAAGCTTAGGGTAATGTATAAAATGAATGTTAAGGTACTGTGAAGGGTGGTAAGCATAAACCCATTGATTGTTCGGTGTCAACTGAGCTATTAAAATGAAATTAGATGAGAATGAGTTCTGAAGTGTTTATAATATTGTAGCTAATTATTGTTACTATTTTATAAACAGAATGTATAGGTTGATTAGATAACGTGAGTCTTAATTTATAGTCTATGCACGAGGTAAGTATCTTATCCTTACTTTTTACATTTACGCAAGTTCCTGAACTTAATTCTCTTATCATATATGTTTCATAATGCTATTACTTACTCAAGCAAGTTATTGTTTCTATTCCATTCAATTTCATGGATTCAATGAGATGTTTTAATTTCCTCTTTCTAATGCTTCAGTTATACAGAATTTATTCAATTGTACCTTTTGTAAGATTTAGTTTTGATTCTCGAATTACACCTTTTCAACCTTGATTGACTAGCGAACCCTTATTGATTCGACTAGTCCATAGTTGATGAGCGTTCTAAATTTTAGAAACGATATTGAAGTAAATCCAAACCAAACTTCCTTTGGTGCGGACTCCGATGTCAAACTGAGATGAACAACCCTTATACAGGGGATTTTATTTACGCGTTAGCGTTAAGATGTTGTACACATACATGGTACAAAGGGCTGATCCCCCTAAGTACGAGAAGCAAGGTCCATATAGTCTTACGATTATTAAAGGTTTAAAGTAGACATACTTGATAACCTAGGACATAGTTCGTGGTCTTAAGACCCTCAGACGTTCTTTTGAATCTTGTCTTACATTCTTGACTGAAAAGCTAAATCTTTGATTATTCAATATCAGTTAATTATTTCGCATGTTATTATTATTGTTATTGTTGTACTTGCTGGGCAATCATTGCTCACTCTTGTATAATAACATTGTAGCTAAAGTTAAAAGAACTGATGAGCCGTCCACTAGTAAGGGCAAAGAAAAAGCAAACAAGTGATGAAGACTTGTTGTATTTGCTTAATTGATGTTTATCTAATAGACTTAATTTATGTTTCCGCACTGATGTTTATTTAAGGTTAGATAACCTGGGATTTATTTATGAATGATGTTGTAACCCTTAATAGGATATTTCTATTTTTATTAAGAGTTTTCATTTATATTTGAATGGGTAGTTAGATGTGATGTGATATTTTTGGATAGTGAACACCAAATCCTGAGGAAACGAAGTACCCGGATTTAGGGGTGTCACATCCATCTTGTTCCTCTTTTCTCCAAAGATAACTGCTGAATAATTCTAGCCTCCATTCTCTTGCTCTCTAACCCTAGATGTCTTTTATTAATCTCCGGCCTTTATACACACACACACACACACACACACACACACATATATATATATATATATATATATATCACCCCCACGTTCCTTAGGTCTCTCTTGGTAAATATCCAATAAACGGAATGAAATCAGCCAACTAAACCCATTAGATCAGTCGTCCACGCGCCCGGGAAAAATTATCAAGCGCCATGGCTCACATACCATGTCGCGGCTCGCATTAGCAAGCGTCGCGACCCAAATAGTTCTGCAACTCCCCTTGTTTTTCCTTGCCTTTCTCGACCAATTGAGTCTTCATTCCTTTCCTTAGCCCATCTCTTTGCTCTAAACCCTTGCCTAACATTTTTTGCTTCAACATAAGGCTAAATATTCACCATTTATTGTTCTTTTCAATTCACGAACATGTTTATAATTCCTACAATAAAACATTAAAATGCATTAAAATGAACTAAAAATACTTAAAAACAAACAAAATAATTAAGTTAAAAGTACATAATTCATGGATATAAAATCCACTCATCAAATACCCCCAAACTTAATCCTTTGCTTGCCCTCAAGCAAAAACTTAAATCAATTAACAACTAAATTACCAAACATCAGCAATGAAACAATGTTACTTGACATGGCCTCAAGTCAAATTTTGCCCATACTAAGCTCATAATTCAAGGCATGCAAAGTTCGATAATTTAATCCATTTGATAACCATACAACGACTTGCAACTCTCTACGTGCGTGTGTAATCATACAGTTCATAATAGTTAGGATCTTAGACCAAATCATGCAATCAAATGTTCCATAGAAATTTTATACCCACTTCTGAAACCTTCTTTCTTCAATTTCCACTAATCATGACAACACATAAATCCAGCGAATCAACGAGATACAAAATTAACTAGCTCAATTCGATCATTATGTTTTTTTTTAATCTGAGTGCATTTTTGTGTGTGGCTAATATGGAGTTTCCCAACCGTAGTCGGACTATTCTCCCTACCCCGAGTCAAGCCTTTGTACAAGGGTTTGCACCCGTATTCCCGTGGCCCCATGAACTATTTTCTGGCTGTGACAAATTGTTGCTGGTGGTATTCGATCGCAGGACGTCCGAGTCTACGGTTTATCTCAGGGTCTCATTTGAACCACTGCGCCAACTGCTGGGGTTATCTGACTGCATTTTATGCTCTATCTCATCTTTACATTTGTTTAAGTGAGTGTGTTTTACGCTTCATTTCAACCCAATATCAATTTCAATTATCAACAGGAAAGAATAATATGACTTTTAATTAATCTTACACCACGATTCAGCCTCACTTCTCCCCCAAACTTATGACATGCCACCATTTAGTTTCAACCAAGATTTAAGTCAGTTTCTCAAGTCTCAACAAAATTACCATGAACAACTGATTACACACATTTCTTCCAGATTTGCAAATTATTTCAAAAGTTTCCTAACTATTCAACTTTTATGAACACAAGTGCACATCAACTACAAAGAATTACAACCCATGTATAACTACAAACTAATTTTAAAAAATCGATTTGCATGCATCACATTATTCCAAATTATTTCCAATTTAAAACACTATCATTGGTCATCAAGCAACATTATTAAATCACTTAAGATGCTATGGAACTAAAATTTCTAACATGCAATTAACTAAACTAAATTAAACTAACTACCTTCTAACACAAAACAAAATAACAAACTATCCCCCTAATCTTGAAATAAACACTGTCCTCAATGTAACAGATAGAAAGAATTAAATCATGAGGACTTTCCTGAACTTCATTATGGTGGATTGGATGCAACCTCCTCTTCCTCCGGATCGTCAGTTTGAACGTTGCGCCTAAAAAATGGTGGAGATTGCATGCCATTATTGAACCTTCCCTCTTATAGCAATTGAGTTAGGACGAAGTTGACTTCCCTAGTTTGGTCAAGATGTTTGTCCATTTTATGTAATAACTTAACAACCCTACGCATCTGACGACGAGCAACCATACAAAAATTTTGAAGCTCACCAACTTTTGTAAGCCGCATTAATCTTGGCTTTATAATAAATCCAGTGCCAGTGGAATGAGAGTCCTGCTCCATTCCATATTCTAAATCTCCTTATCAATTTAGTTGTGATTGGCACTTGTGGAGGTTGACGATATTCATCAAATCCCACAACAACTCCTGCTTCCATCCATACACAACCCGTGAATCAATGATAGGTGTGGCAAACCTCCCACGAAATCTCCTTTCATAGCCTGACATATTGAATTATATATAATTAGTCCTACATCAATTTTCTTCCCTTTTATAATAGCATACAATAATGATGCTCTGTCGCTATTAATTTTTGTAACTTTTGTGGATGGACGCAGGCGAGCACATATGAAGTAGAACCAGGCTAAGCTATATCGACTCAATTCGTTTGTTGAAATATGTAATTCGTCACTTAGATGCGTTTCCCAAACAGCTCCTGGTCTACATAGACATGGAAGTACTTTGTGCCATTGATTTCCACCATCTCTATACTTTGAATGTTCCTTCCCTTTCAAATCATGAATGCAAAAATATGTATTGATTGCAGATGGAGCAAATAAAACTTGTTTACCCCGCACTTGCACTATGTCTTCCTCTACTTCCACTGCGTTGGCATAGAACTCCTTGACCACTTCCAATACTGGGGCCCCTGGCTGCTGTTTGAGAGGTTCCCATTCATTTTCCTTAATCATCGCAAACACTTCACTATCATCGTTTTCGTCGGGATAAAATCCTCGTTCCAGAATTCTCGTCGAGTTTGCTAAGGATAATTCGTAATAAATTAATGCTTCATTACTGATAAACTTGGTTTTATTGTACTCTTCACCGATGAAAATCTTGGGAGAACATCGACGCTTTCCAGCCATAATGAATTAATCACAACAAGATTTCTACTATAAACTTAATTTCTCTCCACAATGTTATCACTCTTGAGATCTGAATTTTCAATTGTGCAGTAATCCTGTATAAATAGATTGCATTGGTAAGGATTAGCATATGAATTAGAATTGTAAAGCTAAAATTTGTTTTACAATAGGAATAGGAGTTTAGGAGTTATGTTTATCAAAAATTCGCTGAATTAATTTCTCCTGGAACTGTGTCAGAGCCGAGGCGCTTGCTTTGTCAAGCCGCGGCGCGCCTTAAAGGCCGCGATGCTCAATGTTGTGAGCCGCGACGTGAAATGTTCTGCTCCTGCCTCCATTTTTTTTTTGCGTTTCTCCTCCATTTGGATTGTTATTCCTATAAAATTAAGCAAAATTACTTAGACAATTTAAATGAATAAATTGTTCAAGAATTCAAAAATTATTGGGTTGCCTCCCAATTAGCGCTTAGTGTATAGTCTTAGCCCGACTACTTCCCTTTTTAATTAGGATCAGATAGAATAATGGAGACCGTTTTGCGATCCATGTCTCCCCCGAAATATTGCTTTAGTCTCTGCCCATTGACTAAGAATGTTCTATTGGAATCAAGTGGCGAGACTTCAACTGCTCCATATGGGAATACTTTTGTGACAATAAATGGCCCTGACCAACATGATTTTAATTTGCCCGAAAATATCTCAATCGTGAATTAAACAAGAGTACATATTGTCCAGGTTCAAACTTTCTGTCCAAAATCATTTTGTCATGCCATCTTTTCACTTTTTCCATATACAGCTCTGCATTATCATATGCTTGTAAACATAACTCGTCCATTTCATTCAACTGTAATAATCTTCTTTCCCCTGCTACTTGTAGATCAAAATTCAATTTCTTGATTGTCCAATAGGCCCTGTGTTCTAGTTCTACCAGTAAATGACATGCTTTTCCGAACACCAATCTGTATGCGATATTTTAATGGGTGTTTTATATGCAGTACGATATGCCCACAGCGCATCATCAAGTTTTGTCGCCCAATCTTTCCTATTTAGGTTAACAATCTTCTCCAAGATTCCTTTTACTTTTCTGTTAGAGATTTCAACTTGTCCACTAGTTTGGGGATGATAAGTTGTTGCTACTTTATGTGTTACACCATATCGTGCAAGAAAAGCAGCAAATGATTTGTTGCAAAAGTGCGTCCCCTCATCACTGATCATTGCTTGTGGTGTTCCGAATCTTGTGAATATATTCTTATGTAAAAAATTGATCACCATTGCTTCATTTGTAGGTAATGCAACGACTTTCACCCACTTAGAAACATAGTCAACTACCACCAAGATGTACTGCTTGTTGAAAGAAATTGGGAATGGGCCCATGAAATCTATACCCCATACATCAAAGCTTTCCACCTCCAAAATTGTGTTCAATGGCATCTCGTGTCTTTTAGAGATATTTTCCGTACTTTGGCATCTATCACATCTTACTACATAACCATAAGCATCTTTGAATAACGTTGGCCAATAGAATATGGATTGAAGAATTTTCGCAGCTGTTCGCTATCCACCATAGTGCCCGCCATAAATCGAAGAATGGCAATACTTTAGAATATCTTCAACTTCTTCTCGAGGTATACATCTTCTAAGAATTTGATCCGAACAACATTTGAACAAAAACGGGTTCATCCCAGATATAGCTTTTCACAGCGTGTTAGAACTTCTTTTGTTGTTGATATCTTAAATTTGGTGGTAATACATGGCTAACGATGTAATTAATATAGTCCGCATACCATGGTAATTCTTTCATTACTGCAAATAGCGGCTCATCGGGGAAGGACTCATTAATCCCCGTATCATCCCTACTTTGAGATTCCGGATGTTCAAGTCCAGAAAGACGATCTGCCACCTGCTTTTCTGTTCCCTTTCTATCTCGAATTTCTAAATCAAATTCATACCCAACTTATCAATCTTAGTTTGGCATCTTTTTTTGTAATCAAATATTAATAGTTGCATGGTCAGTAAATACAATTACTTTTGTTCCAACTATTTAAGCTCTAAACTTATCAAATGCATACACGATTTCCATTAGTTCTTCTTCCCTGGTCGTATAATTTAATTGTGCTTCTGACAATATTCTGCTTGCATAGTAGATAGTCTGAAACATCTTCTCTTTTCTTTGACCCAACACTACACAATTGTGCAGTCACTGGCGTCGCACATCAATTCAAATGGTTTATTCCAATCCGGTGCAACAAACACTAGAGTAGAAATTAACTTCTTCTTTAATAACTCAAAAGCTTCAGGACATGCCTTATCAAAGATGAAAGGAACATCTTTCTCTAACAAACTACATAGCGGTTTAGAAATTTTGGAAAAATCTTTGATAAAGCGCTGGTAAAATCCAGTGTGCCCAAGAAAACTTCTAATTCCCTTAACAAATGTTGGTGGTGAGAGATTCTCTATAGTCTCTTTGCTCTGGCTACCTCTAAACCTTTAGCTAAAACTTTGTGTCCCAATATTATTCCATCTCGACCATAAAGTGGCATTTCTCCCAATTGAGTACCAGATTTGTCTTCACGCACCGCTTCAAAGCCAATGTCAAATTATCTAGGCAAAGGTCAAAACTATCTCCAAAAACAGAGAAGTCGTCCATGAACACTTCCAGATTTTGTTCAACTCTCAAATCTTGGTACTATAAAGTTTGAGGAGTCTTAAAAATATAAACGTAAAAATTAGGAGACTCTAGGGAGAATCAGATATTGTGGGAGTGGGGGGCACTGGCCCTTGCCAATGTCAAACCATTGTAAAAAGTTTGAATCTGCAACCATCTTAGAATGCCATATTGTGGACATTTCCTAAGTAGTTCTTTAAACCTTTCCCATGCTTCGTATAGAGATTTAGAGTCTAATTGGGCAAATGTTGTAATATTCGTCCTTAACTTTGTAATTTTAGCTGGCGGAAAAAACTTAGCCAAAATTTTTTGTGCAAGATCAAGCCATGTAAAAATTGAACCTACCGGTAGCGAATGTAACCAACTTTTCGCCTTACCACGAAGTGTAAAAGGGAAAAGTCTCAATCTAATTGCATCCTTAGAAACTCTTTCATACTTTCATGTATCACAGATCTCAAAAAAGTTAATCAGATGCTCATTCGGATCGTCACTAGGTGATCCTTTAAATTGTATCGAACTCCGGATCATCTGTATTATACCCGGCTGTATCTCAAAACTACTAGCTTGAATTGCTGGTCTTCAAATGCTAGATTGAATATTCATCATTAAAGGTATAGCATACTCCTGCAATGTTTTATGTTCTGATGCAATCATATTCTCTAAATTTTGCATTATGAAGCAATATCAAGAGTACCTATAAAAGAAACAAAACAAAAATATGTGTTTAAACTATCAGATTAATTGTAACTGATATTGGGAAGAAAGAGAAATAATTACTAGAATTATTCCCCAACAAGGACGCCAAAAACTTGTTGAGCTAAATCTATACTAGTAATTTATGTACAAATATATACGGTCAATCAAGTAATAAAGTGAAAGTAGAGTTGTCGATCCCACGAGAAATAATCTAATAAATTAATTTATCAATCCAATTACCAACCTTTGATCAACCCAATTCTATTTAAACGAATGAAATCACCAAAACTGGTAAAATCAATTAATGAGATTAACTATGAATAATAACTATTAAATGAATTATCAAGATTATAATTTCCCCCGATAATGTACCCAATACATCGACTCCCTACTTAATTAGTCAAATGTTGCAAATTGGATAAGTGTCTCATTACTAATTAATTCACTATATTCCTATGTGAATAATTAATAATGAAGCAATAATCATCAATTCTTATACAAGTCCATGTGACAATTGGGTGCATTCCTATCCCTCTTACAAATTGGATATTCAATCCTTAGAAGAATAAATCCAACACGTGTATTATATTCTACACCCAATCTAGAATCAATATTCCTATATCATCTAGATCGATAGATTAATTGTTGGCCATACAATTATTGAAAGTAGTATGCACTAAGCCAATCATATTTGATATGATGTAGCATATACTTTGTAATCTTATTCGGTTATTAATAAAAGAATTAATATATTAAAGGCATTTTCATTATCTACATAATGTTGTTATATTATATGTGATAAACCCATAGTTTTGAGCAATGCTTTTAGAATCATGATGATGATCATGCTAATGAGATCTAAATTCTAGATAGCTTAAAACTAAAATCGTTCCAAATCGTTGGATTACTAAAAGAGGATTAGTGAATCCGAATAGATTAGAACATACTTTGCTTGCTCTTAGGAAGGGGATGATTGATCTCATAATCATTTGTGTGGAGACACTAAAGTAAGTATGTAGATGCTTATTGGAGAATAAGTTCACTAAACGTGGCTCGCTAAGGAATACCTAATGGAGTTTTACTCGCCTGTCAATAGGAATTCCTTTAGTGATAGTAGTACAAGTGATCCTTGGACTTGAGATTATCATAGTATCTTGTGTATGATGAGTTATACTTTGACATTTCCCTTAAGACCCTTATGATATATCAAATGGTATGATTGGGTATAATAAGTTGTACATGGAGATAGGTGAATGGTCAACAAAGAATCTACCACTTCTAGTAAAAGAAGCAAATGTCCTCTGTGATTCAATAAATGACAACTCAGAAGTCTTTGGCCAAAGCAGAATGAAATTAGAAAGGAATTTCTAATTTGCATTATTTAGAGTTGTGCATTTAAGAATCGAAATACCTATAATCAAATAAAGTAAGACTTGACAGTAATTCCATGTCTTATACTTGATTGGGACATTATATGGTAGAAGGATTGAATTGTACGGTAACTATACACTAAAAGGTTCTTTGTGATTAATGTTGAAATCTATATTATCTGAAAAATCGTTGAACGCTAAGGGGGCTTACCCTTATTGTAGAATAAATATTATTTATTTAAATGAATTAAATAGTTTAATTTATTTATTTAAATAAGATTAGAATTGTTCTAATTGATTTATTCACAACCGGTTTAATATAGAGAACCTAAAGGGTCACACCGCAAAAAGAAAATATTTATTTAAGAAGTAAATAACATAATCGTAATAATAAGTTAAGTGTATTTAATTTAATTTATGGAGATAGAATAAATTAAATAGCTTAATATTTATTATTTAATATTTTAGAAATATTAAATAAAAATTAATAAGAGGATTCTTATTATTATTATTATTATTATTATTACTATTACTATTATTATTTAATTCCTAAAAGGGTTTGGGAATTAATTAATAAAAGTACTCTCATAAATTCCTAATTGGATTAGGAGGTTACCTATATCTATAAATAAGAGGAGTCTTGTTATGGATTATGGTTACACACTCCTGCATTAGAATTGTGGAGAGAACTTATAATTTCTATAGAGATAGAAACTAGGGTTTTGCCAAATACCCATCTTCTTGAATACGTATTATTCCTTGGTGGATCACCTCTAGAGGCCAAACACTTGGGTGACTAACGTTGATCAAAGAAAGGAATCTAACCGGAGAATTCAAGAAGAACGCAGAGGATTTGGAGTTGAACTCATACCTGTGGAAGCACGATTCTACAAGGGTATAATTCTCATACTTTATCTCTTTCGTTTAATTGATAATTGAGCACAAGGAAATATCATGGTGATGGTTTGTATAAAATTTTAAAATATGATTTTATCGTGCTTCCATTATATTTGTGTAATTTGATTGCATGCTCGCGTTATATACAAACCTAACAGTGGTATCAGAGCCTAATCTTGTGCTAATTATCAATTTTGATGATTCCATGTGTGTATGGTATGCGATTGGATCGAATTTTTTGGGTAAAAATCTATTCTTTGTGAATCTGCTACGTGGCGCAGCTGCCCCGCTTCCAGTTCATTCTGGAACGCAGCTGCGCCCAAACCCAGAAAGTTGTTTCTGGTGGTGTAGCGCAGATGCGCCGGTTCCCAGTTTATTTTGGAGTGCAGCTGTACCTAAACCCAGAAAATTATTTCTGGTGGTGTAGTGCAGCTGCTCCGGTTCCCAGTTCATTTTGGGCGCAGCTGCGCCGGATAGTAGAGTCTGAAAAAATAATTTTTTTCTTCAATTAACTTAAATGGTTTATTTAATTGGAATAAGTTTAAAATAAAGATGTTTATTTTATCTGTAATAGGATTTTAGATTGTTTCAAAACTAAATATTACCAAACTTATTGCCCATTAAATGATATCAATGCATATATGGAATGGTTTTATTATTCATGAGATGAATGTTATTTGTTGATGCATATGGAGATATGTATGATAATAAATAAGGATTGATTATGGACTATTGACCAATGGTGATTGGATTTTATTCTATGAGAATGCATGAATGAATGGGTTTTATAAATGGGGTTTGCGTACCTCGTATTCTCTAATTTTTCTTAATATAAATTTTATCTCCCTCCTATGTACTTCCCCTTGACTGCTGATCAAGGTTTCTATTTATTGTAAATAGTTGATGTAATAGGTTTAGTTAGAATTACTTAAAGAATTGGAGACAAAGGAGCAAAGAGCGCTTGAAGACCCGTTTGTAATAGAGCTCGGGTTTAAATGTAATAGTTATATTTAAATTCTGTTCTTACACCCTAGGTTTGATCTTTTGGTTCACTTGGTGGCTTAGTGAACCAAACTAGAATAAAAGCCTATAATCAATCTTGGTAGAATATAATATTCTATATGTGCAGGCTAACTATGTATATATTATATATTATATAACATGCTTTGCATGTTAAATAATATGACGTGTATTCTATATATATGTGTGCATGCGCGCTAAACAAGATGAGACAAATAATAACAAACCCCTCAAAGAAATATATTAACTCTTAAATGTTCAAAGATATTTGGAATATCGAACGTCGCCTTCTAGCATGGTAAAGCGATAGAGTATTAAATATTTAATATGAGTTTGTTGTGTCACCACAAAAGGCAAGTATTAAATATTTAAGATGTTATCTTATCACATTTTTCTCTTCACATATATAAAAGTGCTAGGTTGGACTTAACTTGGATAATTTTGATTTGAATGTGTCACCACTTGATCAAAATAATCTAAGAGGCAAAATACAAGGAATTACATTGTGATGTAATTGACAATAGTTGTCTACCTATTTATTTATATATCGTTTGTTGTGTCGCCACAAGGCTATATACATTTGAAATGGGATCCTTATTTTCACTAGCAAATCTTTAATTAGATTTGTCGAACTATATATTGAGGGTAATATAGTTTGATGAAAATAGTGGGAGATACCAATTTAAATAAAGACCTAATTTATTTTGCTAATTAAGAAATGAATGTATGCTAAAATATTGTTAAATTACTAATTCATTTACAAAATTTTACAATGTCTAATTCACTATCACTGCGTAACATATTAAATGTTAATTAACCGGACCGAATTACACGGACTGGTTAAGGAATATGAGAATAGTTCTCAAGGCTGAAAAGCTATCTTATGTTCTTAATACGCCTATTCCTGCAATATTTGCAGACAATGCCTCTGAGGAAGAGATTGGTACTTTTAGAAAGTGGTAAGATGATGCACAGTTGGCTCAATGTATCATACTCGCATCCATGAGTAACGAGCTTCAGCGTTAGCATGAAACTATGGACGCTCCTATTGTACTCCTGTACCTCAAGGAGTTGAATGGTGAAGAAAGTAGGACTATTAGATATCAGATATCTAAGGAGATCTTCCGATCTTGAATGACCGATGACACTACAGTATAGACAAATGTCCTAAAAAATGAGCAATCTGATTGAACATTTGGGACAACTGGGTTTTGTGATGGATGGAGAGTTGATCCAAGATTTGATCTTGCAATCATTTCCGGACTCTTTCTCACAATTTGTTGTGAATTTCCACATGAACAAGCTAGATGTCAGCCTGCATGAGTTGCTTAAACATGTTGAAAAATGTAAAGAGTCATTTTCTAACCAAGAAAGATCAAGTCTTACTGGTAGATGATTCTTCCAAGAAAAGGAAGCGGGCCAAAGGATCTTCTGAAAAAAAGAACAATTCAAAGAAGGCAAATGGAAAAGCAATAACTAAGGACACTAAGAACAAAACTGATGTGGATAACAAAGGAGTTTGCTTCCACTGCAATAAGCCTAGATACTGGAAATAAAACTGTAAGGATCATCTTGCAGAGGCTAACCAGAAGAAGCTTAGTGAAGCTTTGATTACAGATATAGGTTTGTTCATGATTAAAATAAATATTTCTGTAAGTCAAGGTTCTACTTGGGTATTGGATACCGGCTGTAGTTCTCACATATACATTCGATGCAGAGAACAAGCAGAAGTAGAAGGCTAAACAAAGAGAAAATAATCTTACGTGTGGGGAATGGAGCAAAGGTTGCAGCATTAGCCGTATGAACTTATAGTTTAGCATTGCCTACGGGAAAGTCTATTAAGTTATTAAGTTCTAATTCTCCTTAGAAACATTATTACTTTCGTTGTTGGACAATGAAGGTTCTGGTATTATATTTAAGAACAAATGTTGTTCTATTTATAATGATAATGTTTTGTTTGAAACTGAAAGATTACTTGATGGACTTCGTATTCTTAACTTACATGAAAATAATTTTACAAATTAAATAAACTAGTAAAGGAAAAAGGAGATGGTTATTCAAAGAGTTGAATATATGAATTTGATGAAATACAAGTCTGAATCATTTGAAATGTTCAAAGAATTCAGAAGTGAAACAAATTGACAAAGTACTAAGATTCTTTGATCAGATCGAGGAAGGAATACTTATGCAATGAGTTTCTAGATCATCTCAAAATGGATAAAAGTCCTTTGTTGACTTTTATGGTCAAATTGTCCATTTTTCAAATCAATATATCTTATTATTCTTTTATATATATGTAAAAAGCCTATAAACTACATACAATTTAGTACTAATCTCAATGTTTATGTTTTTGAAAATCTAAATATATATATATTTAATTATTAATTTTAAAAATGGTCAATTTGACCACAAAAGTCAATAGAGGACTTTTATGTTTGGACGGAGGGAGTATTTTCTAATAATGGACACCTCCTGATATGCAATAATTGATTGGTGTATCTAAAAAGAGAAATTGTACCTTGTTGGAAATGGTGCAGTCCATGATGATTTTTATCGACATTCCAATATCCATCTGGGGTTATGCCCTAGAAACGGCTACATATCTATGAAATAAGGTAACCTAAAAATCCTGCCTCAAGACTCCATTAGAGTTATGGATATGGAAGATTCCTAATCTTAAATATATTAAGATAAGGGGTTGTCCAACTTATGTGAAAAAGTTTCAAAAGATAAGTTTGGGACAAAATCTGACAAGTGTAGTTTTGTGGGATATCCTAAAGAAAGTTTAGGATATTATTACTATAATCTTACACGTTGCCTTCTTGGATAAAGATGTTTATCATTGAAGGAGCTAGTGGGAGGGTAATAGATCTTGAAGGAGTTCAAGAACCATAAAGCACTTTAAGTCAAACCGAGGAACCTGTAGATAGACCTATTGTACCACAACCGAATCGTAAATCTGGAAGAGTACCGAAGATACCTAGTAGGTATGGATTCATCATAGCAGATAATGATGAGGTACACGTCATAGAGGATGATGATCCAGTTATATATGATGAGGCTATGAGTAGTTGCACTCAGAGAAATCGCAGATGGCCCTGAAATCTCAAATGGACTCCATGCATGAGAACCAAATATAGACTCTGGTTACTCCACTAAAAGATATAATGCCTATAGAGTGTAAATGGGTCTTTAAGAGAAAGACTGGAGTAAATGGCAAGATAGAGACCTGTAAGGCCAGAATGGTGACAAAAGATTTCAAATAATGGCAAGGAGTTGTCCATCATGAAATCTTCTCACCAGTTTCAATGCTCAAGTTCATTCGAATTTTGCTTGTGATTGTAACTTATTATTACGAAATCTGGCAAATAGATGTGGAGACGTCCTTCCTCAATGAAGACTTAAGGAGAATGTATGTATGATACAACCAGAGGAATTTATCTCAATGGTTGAAGCAAATCGTGTATGTAAGCTACAACGATCCATTTATAGATTGAAACAAGCTTCTCAAAAATGAAACATTCGTTTTGATGAGACAATCAAAAGAGTTTGGTTTTATCAAAAATGAGAATGAACCTAGTGTGTACAAAAGGGCCAGTGGGAGCGCTGTGACATTCCTAGTATTATATATAGATATACTACTGATAAGGAATGATATACCAGTGCTACAATTAGTAAAGATAAAATTGTCTAAATATTCCTCCATGAATAACTTGGGAGGAACATCCTATAAATTTAGGATATAAATCTATATAGATAGATTTAAAAAATGCTCGGCTTGAGCCAAGGAACGTATATTCATTCGATGCTAAAGGTATTTAGTATGGAAAACTCCAAGAGAGGTCTCATGATGATTAGCCATGGGGTGAATCTCTCTAAAATTGTCCCCAATGAAAGAGATATTGCATGAGTTACTATCATGTATGCAATAAATAAACAAGACCTGATGTTGATTAGTCATATTCTGGAGAAAGTCACTGTAAGATAGTGAAAAACATCTTTAAGTACTTAACCGGTACTGAGGATATGATCATGATTCATGGTAGGTCTGAATTAAAACTAGAGGGTTAAACAGACTCAAGTTTTTCAGACTGACCAAGATAATAACAAACCCACTTTAGGGTAAATTGTTACCTTAAATGGTGGTGCAATGAATTATAAAAGTTCCAAACAACAAAGAGTTGCTGGTTTAGTGACAAAAACAAAGTATATAGTTGTAAATGAAGTTGTAAGTCGATTGTTTGGATGAAAAGTTCATTACAGAACTAGGAATAGTTCCTAAGTCTCATCTTGGATTCAAACATATGTTGCGGCACTTTCATTTGATTTAAAAAAATCATTGAAAGAGGAGAAGTCACTATAGAGATAGTGGCTCTCAAGAACAACATTGTATATCCATTTACTGAAGTTTTATCCAACAGCAGGATGATCGTCACTTAGAGAAGGAGGGTATTAAATACTATGGCGATTGGCTTTAGTGCAAGTGGCAGATTGAAAGTAATATGCACACAAGCCAATCATATTTGATATAATGTAGCATATACTTTGTAATCTTATTCGGTTATTGATGAGTGTGTTTATATACATAAATTAAGTACTTTTAAGTTTGATAATTTATAAATCTTAAGCTATTTCGTTTGGTTTTTATATATTTTTTCCTTATTGTTGAATTATGTGGTTTTGTATTGCTATTATGTATTTTTGTATGCCTTTATGTGTTTTTACGTTGTTTTGTAGGAATTGAAATAAAAGTTCTTTGGATCAATGTTTAGAGTTGCCCCTTTCACATTTTTGAGCTTCCCATTGACATAGCAGCTGCTTGTGGCTCAATTTTAACCTTGATCTAATATGTATCTCTCAAAACTCAAAGAACAAAAGTTGTAGATATTCTGCTCAGATTTTCGGAACACTTGAATAATCCCAATTCAAGTTCGTATGAGAGAGTTATGGTCATTTTACACAGCAACTGCTTTCAGGCCAATTTGAGCCTAGCTCCAGCTAGTATCTGTCCTAACTCAACAAATGAAAGTTGTAGAGCTAATTCTTACTTTCCATAGCCTCTTGAATTGCCAAAATCCGAGTTCGGACGAAGAAGTTATGGCCATTTTTCCAACAGACGTCGAAGCTGAGTCAGGTAGCAAAAAGTGACCGCGCTGGGGAGCGAATTTCTAGTTCATTTATCTGCGTTGGGGCCAAGTCCAAAGGTGTCCACGCTGGAGCGCTAATTTTCAGTTCATTTTTGATGTCGGGGCCGGCTCGTCTAGAACTATGCAGAATGTGCGATTTTGGTCCAATTTGGTGGGCTAAGCTAGGTTTTCCATACAGGGATATATACATCTCTTTGGGGGCTCGAAAAAAAACCAGGGAGAGGAATACTACACAATACATCAAATTAGAGGGCCAAAGTGCTAAAATCAAGCTACATCAAGCAAGGCCAAGGAGCTAAAGCATCAAGGATTGCAAAATCAAGGAGGAAAAGCTAGTATTCATCATCAACCTAACAAGCAACCAAGAAATATCTTCAAAAGTGGTTTTATCTCTAGTTTTCCTTCTATTTTGTAATGTAACATGATGTATAGATTGATTATAATGTTATTTGTAGCTACTATGAACTAGAACTTTTATTCTAAGATTTCAATGGAACCTAACATTTAGTTTGAATTGAATGCTTTCTCTTGGATATTAGTTTTCATTTGTAAATTGGATATCATAATTTGTGCTTCATTTATTAATTACCTAGCTAGTAATTACCTTGGGAACCTATATGAAATTGAGAAATGGAATATAGTGTTAAGACCTTGTTATGATATCAATCGAAAGTTAGAGATTCTTGTGGGTAGTGTATAAGATTATGTGGCGTGTGTCTTATTTATTATCTTCAAGAATAGATAACTTGATAGTATTTAGGATAGAGATATACCTAAATACCGTATGCACCTAATTGAGAATCTATCCTTAATGACTTCCTATGAAAAATTGGTAATTGAATGAGTAGTTAACGAGATTTTCCCGCGACACGTGTCTTGTTAATTATTCTTGATATTGGTCTCTTGATAGTGTGTAGGATAGACATATACCCACATGCCGTATTAGGAAGATTTATAATCGACCATCGAGAAAGGCTTTTATGTAATTGTGATTTCTCAGATGACAATTCTTGTGATTTAACTAGTTAAAAGGAGAGAGTTAGGAAATTTAAATGAAGTGTTGGGAGAAATTGTGATCTTAGACTTGTTAATATTAGGTTTTTATTATCTTAAATGCTTTCTATGTTTTAATTTATTCTTGCTTTATTAATTAATCTCAATCATCAACAAATCAAGTTTTCATTGTTTAAATAAGATCCATATGATATAAGGTTAATACTTGGAAAAGATAAGTAATAATTTCTCGTGGGATCTGAAAGTAGTATGCACACAAGCCAATTATATTTGATATGATGTAGCATATACTTTGTAATCTTATTCATTTATTAATAAAAGAATTAATTTTCTTAAAAGGCATTTTACATTATCTACATGGTGCAGTTATATTAACTGTGATAAACCCATAGTTTTGAGCAATGCTTTTAGAATCGTGATGGTGATCATGCTAATTAAATCTAAATTCTAGATAGCTCACAAACTAAAATCGTTCCTAATCGTTGGATTACTAAAAAGGAGATTAGTGAATCCAGATAGATTAGTACATACGTTGCTTGCTCTTAGGAAGAGGATGATTGATCTCATAATCATTTGTGTGGAGACACTAAAACAAGTATGTAGGTGCTTATTCGATAATAAGTACACTGAACGTGGCTCGCTAAGGAATACCTAATGCAGTTTTACTCGCCTGTCAATAGGAATTCCTCTAGTGATAGTAGTACAAGTGATCCTTGGACTTGAGATCATCATAGTATCTTGTGTATGATGAGTTATACTTTGACAAGTCCCTTAAAACCTTTAGGGTATATCAAAGGGTAAGATTGGGTATAATAAGTTGTACATGGAGATAGGTGAATGATCAACAAAGAATCTACCACATCTAGTAAAATATGTGAATGTCCTATGTAATTCGATAAATGACAACTCAGTAGTCCTTGGCCAAGGCAGAATGAAATTAGAAAGGAGTTTCTAATTTGCATTATTTAGAGTTGTGCATTTGGGAATTGAAATACATATAATTAAATAAAATAAGACCTGACAGTAATTCCATGTCTTATATTTAATTGGGACATTGTATGGTAGAAGGATTGAATTGTCCGGTAACTATCCACCGAAGGGTTCTTTTATGATTAATGTTGAAATCTATATTATCTGGAAAGTCGTTGATCGCTAAGGGGGCTTACCCTTATTGTAGAATAAATGTTATTTATTTAAATGAATTAAATAATTTAATTTATTTATTTAAATAAGATTAGAATTGTTCTAACTGATTTATTCACAGCCGGTTTAATATGGAGAACCTAAACGGTCACACCGCAAAAGGAAAATATTTATTTAAGAAGTAATGGCATAATTGTAATAATAAGTTGAGTGTATTTAATTTAATCTACGGAGATAAAATAAATTAAATAGCTTAATATTTATTATTTAATATTTTAGAAATATTAAATATAAATTAATAAGAGGAGTCTTATTATTATTATTACTATTACTATTATTTAATTCCTAATAGGGATTGATAATTAATTAATAGAAGTACTCTCTCATGAATTCCTAATTAGATTAGGAGTTTAATTTAATTAAAGGAGTTTAATTATAATAGAAACCCTAATCCGAAATAGTTTAGGGAAGGGTTTTCCTACATATATAAATAAGAGAAGTTTTATCATAGATTATAGTTACACACTCTTGTATAAGAATTGTGGAGAGCACTTACAATTTCTATAGAGATAGAAACTAGAGTTTTGCCAAACACCCATCTTCTTGAACAAGTATTATTCCTTGGTGGATCACCTCTAAAGGCCAAACACTTGGGTGGCTAACGTTGATCACAGGAAGGAATTTAATCGGTGGAATTCAAGGAGAACGCCTTTGGAGGTGAACTTGTACTTGAGGAAGCTAGAATTCTACAAGGGTATAATTCTTATTTTCCATCTCTTTCGTTTAATTAATAATTGTGCATAAAGAAAGATCATGGTGATGGTTTGTATAAAATTTTAAAATATGATTTTATCGTGCTTCCGCTTTATTTATGTAATTTGATTGCATGTTCGCGTTATACAAACCTAACAGTGGTATCAAGAGCCAAACTTTATGCGAATTATTAATTATTTTGATTTTGTATATACATTGATATGTGTTTAGAACAATTTAATTGGGCATAACTGTTTGTGTAAAATTATTTTATTTTTATTTTTTTTATTAAAATTTTAAAAAAAAACGTTGGTCAAAGTCAACGGTCAAACGTTGACTGGTCAACTGATGATGTGGCACTGAATGTTGATGTGGCACATGCTGCTGATGTGGCGCTGACTGGTCAACTGTTGACTGCTAACGTGGCGTTGACTGGTCAACTGTTGACTGTTGACATGGCGCTGACTGGTCAACCTTCAAAAATAAAATAATTAATTTGGGGCTAGAGGGTTTTGAACCCTTGACCTATTGGTCATATGTTGGAAGCCTTACCACTACACCAGAATCACTTTTAATTAAGAATCAGAATGTTTAATATTTAAACTATATAATTCTGGGTTTGAAGTTTGACTTAAAGGCTTGTTTGATTATTTCTTTTAAAGGTTTATAATCAAGGGTTGACCTCATTTTGTTTTATTTTTTTTAAATTAAAATAAAAGAGTTTATTTTGATTTGGAATTTGATTAAAAAATAAAGGAGTTTATTTTTATTCAAAATTAGATAAATTAAAATAAAAGAGTTTATTTTGATTTGGAATCGGATTAAAATAAAGAAGTTTATTTTAATTGGAATTGGATTTCATGATAACTAATTAGAGTTGGAATTAGATTCCATGATAATTAATTGGAGTTGAAATTGGATTTTATACTAACTAATATTGCCCATTAAATGATATCAATGCATATATGGAATGGTTTTATTATTCATGAGATGAATATTATTTATTGATGCATATGGAGATATGTATGATAATAAATAGGGATTGATTATGGACTATTGACCAATGTGTGATTGGATTTATTTTAGAGGATGCTTTAATGAATGGGTTTTTTTAAATGGGGTCTGCGTACCTCGTCTTCTCTAGTTTTTTCTTGATGTAAATTCTATCTTCCTCCTATGTACTTCTCCTGGACTGTTGATCAAGGTCTCTATTTATTTTAAGTAGTTTATGTAATAGGATTAGTTAGAATTATTTTGAAGAATTGGAGACAAAGGAACAAGGAGCGCAAGAAGACCCGTTTGTAATGGAGCCCGGGTTTAAATGTAATAGTTACATTTAAATTTAATTCTTGCACCCTAGGTTTGACCTCTTAGTTCACTTGGTGGCTTTAGTGAACCAAACTAGAATAAAAGTCCATAATCAATCCGGGTAGAATATAGTATTCTATATGTGCAGGCTTACTATATATATATATATATTATATATTATCCAACATGCTTCGCATGTTAAATAATATGATGCGTATTATATATATATATATATATATATATATATATATATATATGTGTGTGTGTGTGTGTGTGTGTGTGTGTGTGTTTGTGTGTGTGTGTGTGTGCTTGCGCGTTAAACAAGATGAGACTAATAAATACAAATCCCTCAAAGAAATTATATTAAGTCCTAAGCGTTCAAAGATATTTAGAATATCGAACGTCGCCTTCTACCATGGTAAAACAATAGAGTATTAAATACTTAATATGAGTTTATTGTGTCACCACAAGGCAAGTATTAAATATTTAAGATGTTGCGTTATCACATTTAATGCTTATTAAGGAATTGAACATTACTGTTTTGTTGTGTCACCACAAGGACGGTATTTTTCTCCTCACATATATGGAAGTGCTAGGATGGACTTAACTTGGATAATTTTGATTTGGATGTGTCACCACTTGATTAAAATAATCTAAGAGGCAAAATACAAGGAGTTACATAGTGATGTAATTGACAATAGTTGTCTACCTATTTCTTTATATATCGTTTGTTGTGTCACCACAAGGCTATATACATTTGAAATGGGATCCTTAGTCTCACTAGCAAATCTTTAATTAGAATTGCCGAACTATATAATGAGGGTAATATAGTTTGATGAAAATAGTGGGAGATACGAATTTAAATAAAGACCTAATTTATTTTGATGATTAATAAAATGAATGTATGCTAAAATTTTGTCTATTTCACATGCAGGATTTAAAAATGTCAAACTCACTATCACTGCGTAGCAAACTTGATGCTAACAAACTAACCGGACCGAATTACACGGACTGGTTAAGGAATCTGAGAATTGTTCTCACTGCTGGAAAGATTTCTTATGTCCTAAATTCGCCAGTCCCTGCAAATGTTGCAGAAACAGCCTCCGAGGAAGAGATTGCTACTTTCAGAAAGAGGCAAGATGATGTAATCTTGGCTCAATGCATCATGCTCGCATCCATAAGTAACGAGCAAACTATGGATGCTCCTACTATATTACTGCACCTCAAAGAGTTGTATGGTGAGCAAAGTAGGACTGCTAGATATCAGATATCTAAGGAACTCTTCCGATCTCGTCTGACCGAGGGCACTACTGTAGAGACTCATGTCCTCAAGATGATCAATCTGATTGAACAACTTGGACAACTTGGGTTCGTGATGGATGGGGAGTTAAGTCAAGATTTGATCTTGCAGTCACTCCTGGACACCTTCTCACAATTTGTTATGAATTTTCACATGAATAAGTTAGATATCAGCTTGCCTGAGTTACTTAACATGTTGAAAACTGCTGAAGGTCACTTCTCATCCAACAAGAACCAAGTCTTACTAGTGGATGATTTTTCCAAGAAAAGGAAGAGGTCCAAGGTATCTTCTAAAAAGAAGAAAAACAAGAAGGCTAAGGGCGAGGCAAAGAGAAAGGATAAAAAGAAACCTGATCCTGATAGCAAAGGAATTTGCTAACATTGCAACAAGCCGGGACATTAGAAGAGGAACTGCAAGGTGTATCTTGCGGATTAAAAGCAGAAGAAGCTTGGAGAAGCTTCAACTTCCGATCTAGGTTTGTTCATGATTGAAATTAATTTTTCTGAAAGTCAAAATTCTACTTGGGTATTGGATACCGGCTGTGGTTCTCACATATGTAATAATATGCAGGGACTAAGCAGAAGTAGAAAGCTGAACAAGGAAGAAGTCATCCTACGAGTGGGAAATGGAGCAAAGGTTGCTGCATTAGCTATAGGAACTTATTGTTTAGCACTCCCTACGGGCAAATCCATTAGTTTAAATAATTGTTATTATGTTCCAACACTCATTAGAAACATTATTTCAATTTTTGTATTGGATATGGATGGTTTTGATATTATAATAAAGAACAACAATTGTTCTATTTATAATAAAAATATTTTATATGGTGTTGGCAATTTACTGAATGGACTTTACATACTTGACTTGCATGAAAATATACTTCAAATTGAACAAACTAAGAAAGAGAAAGAGAGAAGATGTTAATTATACCTTTATGTGGCACTGTAGACTCGGTCATATCAATGAAACAAGATTAACTAAGTTACATAAAGATGGGCTTTTAGAGCTATCTGATTACGAATCATATCCAACTTGTGAATCTTATCTCATGGGTAAGATGACTAATTCTCCTTTTAGTGAAAAAGGAGAAAGAGTTACAGAGTTGTTAGCATTGGTACATACAGACGTATGTGGACCTATGACAACGAATGCACGAAGAGGGTATTCTTATTTTATTACTTTCACTGATGATCATTCTAGATTTGGATATGTGTATTTAATGAAATACAAATTTGAATCGTTTAAAAAGTTTAAAGAATTCATAAGTGAAGTAGAGAAGCAAACTGGTAAGAGCATTAAGATTCTTCGATCGGATCGAGGTGGGAATACTTAACAAATGAGTTTCTCAATTGTCTCAAAAAAAATGGTATAATCTCACAATGGACTCCACCAGGGACGTCACAGTTGAATGGTGTATCTAAAAGGAGAAATCGAACATTGTTGGACATGGTTCGGTCCATGATGAGTTTTATCGACTTTCCAGTATCCTTCTGGGGTTATGCCCTAGAATCGGCTGCATACCTACTTAACAAGGTACCTACCAAATCCGTCCCAAAGACTCCATATGAGTTCTGGACAGGGAGGAAACCAAATATTAAGCATGTTAAGACTTGGGGTTGTCCAACTTATGTCAAAAGGTTTGAGCATGATAAGTTGAAGACTAGATCCAACAAATGTAGATTCGTAGGATACCCTAAAGAAACATCAGGGTATTATTTCTATCATCATACTGATCAAAAGGTGTTTGTTGCAAAACACGCTGCCTTCTTGGAAAAGGAGTTTATCCTTGAAGGGGTCAGTGGGAGTAATATATATCTTGAAGAAATTCAAGAACCACAAAATATTACGGATCAAAGTCAGGTACCTGACCAAGTAGAAGAACCTACTGTACCACAACCTATTCGTAAATCTAGAAGAGTACCGAAGATACCTGATAGGTATGGATTTATCATAGAGGATGATGATGAGGTACGCATCATAGATGATGATCCATTGACTTACGAAGAGGCTATGAGTAGTAAAGACTCAGAGAAATGGCTAGAAGCCATGAAATCCGAGATAGACTACATGCATGGAAACCAAGTATGGACTTTGGTTTCAACACCTGAGGGTATTAAGCCTATTGGGTGCAAATGGGTCTTTAAGAGAAAGACTGGAGCGAACGGCAAGGTAGAGACCTATAAAGCCCAATTGGTTGCAAAAGGTTTCAAACAAAGACAAGAAGTTGATTATGATGAAACCTTCTCACCAATAGTTATGCTCAAGTCCATTCGGATTTTGCTTACAATTGCAGCTTATTATGACTACGAAATCTGGCAAATGGACGTGAAAACGGCCTTCCTCAATGGAGAGCTTGAGGAGAATGTATATATGATACAACCAGAGGGTTTTTTTTTAACGGTTGGAACAAACCAAGTCTGTAAGCTACAACGATCCATTTATGGATTGAAGCAAGCTTCTCGAAGGTGGAACATCCGTTTTGATGAGATAATCAAAAAGTTTGATTTTATCAAAAATGAGGCTGAACCATGTGTGTACAAGAAGGTTAGTGGGAGCGCTGTTTCATTCCTTGTATTATATGTTGATGATATATTACTGATAGGGAATGATGTTCTTATACTACAGTCGATCAAAATTTGGTTATCTAAACACTTCTTCATGAAGGACTTGGGTGAGGCATCCTATATTTTGGGGATAAAGATCTATAGAGATAGATCTAAAAGGATGCTTGGCTTGACCCAAGAAAAGAAGTGTAGCATGGAAGATTCCAAGAGAGGTCTTATGCCGATGAGCCATGGAATACATCTTTCCAAGAAACAAGCCCCAAAGACACCTGAGGAAAGAGACCGTATGAGTAAGATTCCTTATACTTTAGCAATATGATCTATCATGTACGGTATGATATGTACTAGACCAGATGTTGCTCATGCACTTAGTGTAACGAGCAGATATCAGTCGAATCCAGGAGAAGAGCACTGGAAGGTAGTAAAAAACATCCTAAAGTACTTGAGAAAAAATAAGGATGTATTTCTTGTCTACGAAGGGTCTGAATTGAAACTAGAGGGCTATACAGACTCAAGTTTTCAAATAGACCAAGATGACAGTAAATCCGTTTCAGGGTATGTGTTTACCTTATACGGTGGCGCAGTGAGTTGGAAGAGTTTTAAGCAACAAACAGTTGCTGATTCAGTGACAGAGGCAGAGTACATAGCTGCATGTGAAGCTGCAAAGGAAGCTGTTTGGATGAAGAAGTTCATAACTGAACTTGGAGTGGTTCCTAGCATTAGAGGAGCCATACCTTTATTCTGTGACAACACGGGAGCTGTTGCACAAGCTAAGGAACCCAAGTCTCATCAGAAATCCAAACACGTGTTGCGGCGATTTCATTTGATTAGAGAGATCATTGAAAGAGGAGATGTCACCCTGGAGTGTGTGGACTCTCAAGACAACATTGCAGATCCATTTACTAAAGCTTTAACACAACAATAGTTTGATCGTCACTTAGAGAAGATGGGTATTAGATACCATGGCGATTGGCTTTAGTGCAAGTGGGAGATTAAAAGTAGTATGCACACAAGCCAATCATATTTGATATGATGTAGCATATACTTTGTAATCTTATTCATTTATTAATAAAAGAATTGACTTTCTTAAAAGGCATTTTACATTATCTACATGGTGTTGTTATATTAAATGTGTTAAACCCATAGTTTTGAGCAATACTTTTAGAATCATGATGGTGATCATGCTAATGAGATCTAAATTCTAGATAGCTCACAAACTAAAATCGTTCATAATCGTTGGATTACTAAAAAGGGGATTAGTGAATCCGGATAGATTAGTACATATGTTGCTTGCTCTTAGGAAGAGGATGATTGATCTCATAATCATTTGTGTGGAGACACTAAAGCAAGTATGTAGGTGCTTATTGGATAATAAGTACACTAAATGTGGCTCGCTAAGGAATACCTAATGGAGTTTTACTCGCCTGTCAATAGAAATTCCTCTAGTGATAGTAGTATAACTGATCCTTGGACTTGAGATCATCATAGTATCTTGTGTATGATGAGTTATACTTTGATATGTCCCTTAAGACCTTTAGGGTATATCAAAGGGTATGATTGGGTATAATAAGTTGTACATGGAGATAGGTGAATAATCAACAAAGAATCTACCACATCTAGTAAAAGATATGAAAGTCCTATGTGATTCGATAAATGACAACTCAGTAGTCCTTGGCCAAGGCAGAATGAAATTAGAAAGGAGTTTCTAATTTGCATTATTTAGAGTTGTGCATTTGGGAATCGAAATACATATAATTAAATAAAATAAGAATTGACAATAAATTCATGTCTTATATTTAATTGGGACATTGTATGGTAGAAGGATTGAATTGTACGGTAACTATTCACTGAAAAGTTCTTTTATGATTAATGTTGAAATCTATGTTATCTGAAAAGTCGTTGATCGCTAAGGGGCTTACCCTTATTGTAGAATAAATGTTATTTATTTAAATGAATTAAATAGTTTAATTTATTTATTTAAATAACATTAGAATTGTTCGAATTGATTTATTCACAACCGGTTTAATATGGAGAACTTAAAGGGTCACACCGCAAAAGAAAAATATTTATTTAAGAAGTAAATGGCATATTTATAATAATAAGTTAAGTGTATTTAATTTAATCTATGGAGATAGAATAAATTAAATAGCTTAATATTTATTATTTAATATTTTAGAAATATTAATTATAAATTAATAAGAGGAGTCTTATTATTATTATTATTATTATTATTATTATTACTACTATTACTATTATTTAATTCCTAATAGGGATTGATAATTAATTAATAGAAGTACTCTCTCATGAATTCCTAATTAGATTAGGAGTTTAATTTAATTAAAGGAGTTTAATTAGAATAGAAACCCTAATCCTAAATAGTTTAGGGAAGGGTTTTCCTACATCTATAAATAAGAGAAGTCTTATCATAGATTAGGGTTACACACTCTTATATAAGAATTGTGGAGAGCACTTACAATTTCTATAGAGATAGAAACTAGAGTTTTGCCAAACACCCATCTTCTTGAACAAGTATTATTCTTTGGTGGATCACCTCTAGAGGCCAAACGCTTGGGTGGCTAACGTTGATCAAAGGAAGGAATTTAATCGGTGAAATTCAAGGAGAATGCGAAGGAATTGGAGGTGAACTTGTACCTGAGGAAGCTAGAATTCTACAAGGGTATAATTCTTATTCTCCGTCTCTTTCGTTTAATTAATAATTATGCATAAAGAAAGATCATGGTGATGGTTTGTATAAAATTTTAAAATATGATTTTATCGCGCTTCCGCTCTATTTATGTAATTTGATTGCATGTTCGCGTTATACAAACCTAACAGGATACACTTTATTACTTGTTGACCACGTATACTTGCGCGTATTTGTCATTATATAAATCAGACTAACAAGTTTTTGCGCCGTTGCTAGGGAAATATTTTTCTAGTATTTTTCCAATATTAATTACAATAAAATTGGTCTTAATTTAAACTTGTATATAAACTTGTTTTTAGTTTATTTTATCATTTATTTTTCTGTTTTAATGCTTTCTTCTGTGCGAGGTACACTATGGATAGCTATAATGATCAATAGCCTTATACAATGACTCAGGCAAGTGCGACATGGAGGTATGGACTCGAGAAGTTATCACCACATATGGAGACAATTTTGAGGAGCCTTGAGGCTTTAAAAGCACAGAATATTCAAAATGTGGCAATGATGTGTGATTATTATGCTAGAAATCATTCAAGTTATCTTTGCTCTATCAATTTTAAGTCGACACAGTATGGTGGCAATTTCGGCGACTATCCCAACTATTACACCTATCCCAATAATTATCATCAAGATGTGGGGTATCATCCAGAGTTTTCATAGAGCGACAACATTCAAGTTCAAACCCTTGGTCCAAGCCCATTATACACTCTTGAATATCAGGATCAAGCTCCTACTCAAGAAGAAAGAATGTCAAAATTTGAGGAACTTTTGTATAAGTTCATAGTTTCGAATGAGGAGTAAATGTATAGTTAGGAGATGTCGATTCAAAATCTTGAGAACTAAATAGGAGAACTTATCATCGCCATTAACAATCGCCCTCAAGGTGAATGGCCCAGTGACCTGGTTCCCTAGATTGATGGACTACCCACGCCAAACCTGCAACTGGACGCACCAATATATGTGGAAACTATGGGGGAGAAGGCAAGTGGGGAGCGGGAAATGAAGGCCAGCGAAGATCCAACCTTGAGTTCCAATGATGATAAGCTAATTTCGATAGTGTCCCATATTTCTAATCCACCAAAGCTCAAGGATCCATGCAGTTTTGCAATCCCGTGCCCAATTGGTAGTCATGTCGTCGGTAAAGCTCTATGTGACTTAAGAGCTAACATAAAGTTGGAGCCATGGTGTGATGATGTAGAGGTCTATGAAATAAAAGATGAGGATCCATTTGTGTTTGAGAAGTTTCAAATCAATATTCCATTCACAGACACAATGGAGCAAGCTCCTAGTTATTTGAAGTTCATAAAGGAGAATTTATATAAGAATAACAAGTTAGGTGAGCTTGAAACAATGGCCCTTATAGCAGTAAAGCCCTCAAATTACATTGATACTAAGGAATAGAGGGTTCCTCAATTATCGAAGGGGAACTGAATAAAAACAGGGAGGTAGTCAGGCTGAAAGACTTTAAATTAAGCGTTTGATAGGAGGCAACCCATTCATTTCCATTCGTTGTTTTTCATTTACCGCATTTTCAAAGTTTTCAATTAATGTGTGTATTTAGTTAGTTAAGTTTAGAATTTATTTTGCATATTCTGTCTCTCTTGATCATATGTTGCTCAAACTAATATGTGATATGTTGCACTATTGCAGATGGGAGGTATTGAGATTGCACGCGGGGTTTGTAACGATCAAGAATTTTGTAATTTATTATAAATATTTATTGGAGTTAAATAAATATTTTAATGGTTTTATTTATTAAATGAATAAATGTTTGTTGAGTATTATTTTGGAATAAGTTAATTAAGTGTGATTATATTAAATAAATAATTGATGGAATTATTGTGGAGTATTTTATTTTAGTATAATTATGTTAATTGTTATTTAAGTTATGATTTGATGTTTATTCTAATTTAATTAAACAATTAAATTAGATGATTAATGATTTATTTGAATAAATATTTTATTTGAATAAAATGATTTATTTGATAATATGTCAAGTGGACAAATAGAAATTATAATTTATGTGGAAGAGTTTAATTGAATTTATTAATTAATAAATTAACTAAAATGTGACATTTGAACTATATGATAAAAGGATTATTAAAATAAATTAGAAAGGGAGTTAAGTTGAGCTAGCCAAACAAGGTCTTCTGACCTTTGGTTGATAAAAAGAGTTTATTCTATATTGGTTTAGCCAAACAAGCCTTATGACCGTTGATTTTTTTGTAACTGCTGAAAACCAATTAACTGGTGACTTAAGTCATCATCAGTTTATGTTACGATAAGTTACAAAGCCAGAGTTTAGAGAGCTTAGAGGATTGTGAAGAGTTGTGTTCTCTGTGAAAAGTGGAGAGAAAATTTAGGGAGAGTTTGTTCTATGATTTTGAGAGCAGCCTTGAGAAGAATCAAAAGTAGGAAGAGGGTTGCTAAAGCCACTCTCATCATCTGTTCATTTTCTAAAAGAGCTAAAGAGGTAATAATCTAACTTTAGGTTTAGTTCATACTTTTCAAACTATTTCACTATGATTATTTTTGATGAACAAGATTTCTAGGATTTAATTATATGTTGATTATGTATGTTGTCAAGAGTATACAATCTGCTATCTGGTGTTTGTGAATGGTTTACAGTAATTATAATCCGTGTATTTGCATAGAATAGAAGGAAAAGACTTTTTGGTTTTCACAGTGTTCTATGGGTTACTTTAAGGCCAAAATTGATGGTCAATTTGTTAATGGAATGTGAAATCTATTGTTGTTAGTTGCAATTCGTTAAGATGTGAAAAGAATATAGTTTGAATGGATTAAATTGGTTAAGAAACGGATTCACGGTGGATGATTTCGCTATGAATGTCAAAATATGAACGAACTAGCATAAGCTTGATTTTGGGTCCTTAAATTATTGGATTATGTGTTTTGTGATGTTAGAAATTATTGGATGTTTTTAGGTTGCTCTGCCTGAGTCACGAACAACAAAAGCAGTTTCTGGGCATCGACACCGTCGCGGCACTACTTAGTTCATATATGGGGCCGCAGCGCTTGATTCCTCTTGGATACCAAAACCACCAGCGTCGCAGTGCCGTTGTTGTACTTTATGGCAGCGCCACAGTGCCTGCAGCGCCGCAGCGTCAGTTTTCAGGCGTTGTGCTGCGCTGCAGCGTCGATAGTCTGTCGAGCCCAGTGATGAGATTTTTTATGGTTCAGTTCAAAGGAGTTCTACCTGATTTATTTCAACACATGTGTCATTGTTTAAAATTGATAAGCTGATGTCATGTTAAATCCTAGCTACCAAATTAAGTGTGGTGATTGCATGACATGAGGTTTCAATAAACATTATAAGATTAATAAATCTTAAGCACTTGTTTAATTATTCAGTGTTGATTTAGAGATGAAGAGCAATGGAGTGTGATGTGTAGTTAATGAAAACATACATAAGAATCGATGTATGACTGATCGTTATGTTTATATGATTTAAATGTGTAGGGTGTTTAAAGGGCGAGTATTGTAAATTTATAGCTAGCGCGCAAGGCATGTTTCTTACCTCAACTTTTATTTAAGCAAGTTTCCTATCCCTCTTCTTACATTGAGCAAGATCTTATTCTTTAACTTGTTATCTTATACAAGCTCTCTAACCCAAATCCTTGTTGAGCAAATCCCTTATCTTTTAATGAGCAAGTTCTTATTCTTATAAGTTCCTAAACCCTACTTTATGTTGTACAAGTTTAAACCTTTGTTTCCTTATTTAAAAACAAGATTCCTGAATTATTTTAAGTTTACAATTTCTACTTAAGCTTTCCAAATTCTTTCGAAAGCATAGCTTTACCATATGATGTTTGTTAAATTGTGAATTATTGTTATTCAACTCTTAAAAATTGATTAGCATTGTATAAATTTTGTATTGTTACGTCAATCCTTTAACGGCTATTAAACCCTTAACGATTCAATTATTACATAGTTGATTGACATTCTAAATAATTCTTATTGATTCAACTAGTCCATAGTTGATGAGCGTGTAAAGATTCATTTGATTCGACTAGTACATAGTTGATGAATGTTTAAAAGATCCCTTACTGATTCAATTAGAACCTAGTTGATGTGCATTCTAAAGATTTAGATTTCTTTGAAGTTAATTCCAAACTAAACTTATTTTGGTACGGAACCCAATGATCAAGTTGAGATGAACAACCCTGTATCAGGGGGATTATTTTTAGAGCAACGCGATAGCGTTAAAATATTTGCGCAATACATAGTACTAAGGGCTGATCACCTGGAGTACGAGATGATGGTCCATATAGTCGTTTAGACTGCTAAAGGTTACAGTAAAAACACATGTTAACCTAGGACATATATGATGATTATAGTCGTTTAGACTGTTAAAGGTTAAAGTAAAAATTCTTAACAACCTAGATGTAGTTCGTGGTCTTGTGACCTTCAGTGTATTCCTTGATGTTAATATCTGTTGTTCAGTTTAATAGTTCATTATTTCTTTGAACTTCTTCTATCTTTTAAGTAAAGCTTATTGTTTCTAGTAAGAATATTTTACCAACTAAAGCTCAATTGATTGTGATTCTTATGCTATTATTGTACTCTATTATCTTATGGGCAATTGTTCGCTCACTCTTGCACAAAACAATGCAGATGAAAACAAGAGGTTTGAAGAGCCATCTACAAACAAGGGCAAAGACAAGATGCTGCAATAGCAGATGTTAGTTAGATTTATTACATAAAGATTTTGTAATAAACGTGATGGTGTTTTATGTTTTCGCAATTGATGTAATAAAGGTTAGATGACCTGGGAATGATTTAGTTATGATGATGTAACCTTCTTATGGGAGAATTTATTATTTAAGTTTTATTATATTGTTATTATCCTTTATTGTGGGTAGTTAGATGTGAAATATTATGAAGTTGTTTGAAAGTGAACACCAAATATGTGGGATTGAAGTACCCGGATTTGGGAGTGTCACAGGGTTTATACTGGAAAAATCAGATTTTTTTGGAACAGGTTAGGCGTGACCCAGCAAGCTCGCAAGGAAGGATTTTCGCGCCCCGACGCCAATTTGTGGCTTAATTTTTGCGCCCCGGCGCCAACTCTCTGCCGAGCGCGCCCCGGTGCGAAATTACACTTTGTTTTTCGCGCCCTGGCGCAGTTTGCTGAAATCAGTTTTTTTTTCTTCTCATGCCAGTTTGGATTATCATTCCTAAACACTTCCAATGTAATGACTCCAAAATTCATACAATTCAACTCTCAACATCAGTCGTTATCGATATATCGTCGTTCTGACTTTACAATAATATTCAGTGTTAAAATTAATAAAATGCGAAATAATTTAAACTTTTCAGTTTTCTTTCTTTGCTTTTCCTGAATCATAACCTTAAATCGTTTACATATTCTAGAATCATATTTACTCTATGATTCGCTTCATCAGAATTATAATAAAATAAACTACTTCTAGATTCAATAACCTTTTATACCTTGAATAACATTAAATTACAAGTTAATACGAATTTTACAACTCAACGTCTGTTACATTTAATACGTCATCAAATACATTATCCAGAACCTTAATCATGGTTCAAAAACATTAATTTAAGCTACAACACTTAATCTGCATGCATTACATCTAATTCATGTCATTCAAGCAGTACATAACTTTACTTTGAATCTTTAACCTGCAAAAGTGGTTATTTGCAAGAATGAGCTCGACAGCTCAGCGAAATATAATAGTTTGCATACATCACATAACACATAGATAACATGTTCATCATATACATCATAAACATCTGGCTAAACATATCATACATGTTGTACATCAATTACTAAGTAATAATTGAGTTCCTTAACTCAATCAACATTCTAATTCAACGAACGTAGTCATAAATTGACTTTATCGTTTCATACATACAACACATAGTATACATCATGCTTTTACATCATAGATTTAAAACAATTAATCACTTAGTTCACATAACAAATAGGAACTGAAAGACTTGCCTGATTCGTAGATTATCAATTACCATAATTAGCCTATACTTATCTGCACTTCATGTATCCTACACGATATATATAATCATACACAACATTTATTAGTCACATAGAAACACTTAGTATTAATTCTACTTTATATTTCATAATCCTTCATTTTATTCTCTATATAATTCTCAACTTAGAAATTAAGTTCTCCTTGTAAACCTTTCATTTTATTGCGTTCCACTTTAATCGACACTTAACATTTAGTTAAGTCTTAAACTTTTCCTTTACATTAGGTGTACAATGTTTATAAGTAAATCTTTGGCTCGTTACAATTTTTTTTTGCATCTCCTGTCGGGGCGAGAGTTTTCTTCAATCAACATTCTAATTCAACGAACCTAGTCATAAATTTACTTTGTCGTTTCATACATACAAGACATAGTATACATCATGCTTTTACATCATAGTTTTAAGAACCGTGCCTAATCTTAATATTCTATAATTATCAAATATAAATATGAGAAAAGAATCACCTTCTCGTCATACGTATAGTGATAGCGCGATACCAACATTGAAATGAATTATCAATATAGGAAGCTAAGTGGTTGTTACTGAAAGTAGTATGCACACAAACCAATCATATTTGATATGATGTAGCATATACTTTGTAATCTTATTCATTTATTAATAAAAGAATTGATTTTCTTAAAAGGCATTTTCTATTATCTACATGGTGTTGTTATATTAAATGTGATAAACCCATAGTTTTGAGCAATGCTTTTAGAATCATGATGGTGATCATGCTAATGAGATCTAAATTCTAGATAGCTCACAAACTAAGATTGTTCCTGATCGTTGGATTACTAAATTGGGGATTAGTGAATCCGGATAGATTAGTACATACGTTGCTTGCTCTTAGGAAGAGGATGATTGATCTCATAATCATTTGTGTGGAGACACTAAAGCAAGTATGTAAGTGCTTATTAGAGAATAAGTTCACTGAACGTGACTAGCTAAGGAATACCTAATGGAGTTTTACTCGCCTGTCAATAGAAATTCCTCTAGTGATAGTAGTACAAGTGATCCTTGGACTTGAGATCATCATAGTATCTTGTGTATGATGAGTTATACTTTGACATGTCCCTTAAGACCTTTGGGGTATATCAAAGGGTATGATTGTGTATAATTGGTTGTACATGCAGATAGGTGAATGATCAATAAAGAATCTACCACGTCTAGTAAAAGATGTGAATGTCCTATGTGATTCGATAAATGACAACTCAGTAGTCCTTAGCTAAGGCAGAATGAAATTAGAAAGGAGTTTCTAATTTGCATTATTTAGAGTTGTGCATTTGGGAATCGAAATGCATATAATTAAATAAAATAAGACTTGACAGTAAATCCATGACTTATATTTAATTGGGACATTGTATGGTAGAAGGATTGAATTGTACGGTAACTATTTACTCAAAGGTTCTTTTGTGATTGATGTTGAAATCTATATTATCTGGAAAGTCGTTGATCGCTAAGGGGGCTTACCCTTATTGTAGAATAAATATTATTTATTTAAATAAATTAAATAGTTTAATTTATTTATTTAAATAAGATTAGAATTGTTCTAATTGATTTATTCACAACCGGTTTAATATGGAGAACCTAAAGGGTCACACCGCAAAAGGAAAATATTTATTTAAGAAGTAAATGGCATAATTGTAATAATAAGTTAAGTGTATTTAATTTAATCTATGGAAATAGAATAAATTAAATAGCTTAATATTTATTATTTAATAATTTAGAAATATTAAATATAAATTAATAAGAGGAGTCTTATTATTATTATTACTATTACTATTATTTAATTCCTAATAGGGATTGAGAATTAATTAATAGAACTATTAATTATTTCCTAATAGGGATTGGGAATTAATTAATAGAAGTACTCTCTCACAAATTCCTAATTGGATTAGGAGCATAATTAATTAAAGGAGTTTAATTATAATTGAAACCCTAATCCTAAATAGTTTAGGGAAGGGTTATTCCTACATCTATAAATAAGAGGAGTCTTATCATAGATTAGGGTTACACACTCTTGCATTAGATTGTGGAGAGTACTTACAATTTCTATAGAAGATAGAAACTAGGGTTTTGCCAAATACCCAACTTCTTGAATACTTGTTCTTCCTTGGTGGATCACCTCTAGAGGCCAAACACTTAGGTGGCTAACGTTAATCAAAGGAAGGAATCACACCGTAGCATTCGAGGAGAACACGAAGGACTAGGAGTTGAACTTTGTCGACGCCGGGTTTTCGCTTCGTGTGTCTTTTTTGGTCTTTTCCGATTTAGCCTCTTGATTAAATGACTTTTGGAAAAGGTCGGCATTAATGTCGACGGGGTTTTGAAAGATTGCTTTTTTTTTATGATGAGCCAATTAATCAGAGTCGCCAGTTGGTATATTTGAAATGGATGTACCAACTCATCCGAGTTTTCGTTTTTTATAAATCGCTGGCTCATAGGTGACTCCGAATTAATTGGTCTGCGAATCGAGATTCATAGAATTCGGGGGCTTGCTTAAGTGAGGGGAAGGTGTTAGGCACCCCTCGACTTCCGTGAAAACACGGTTACCGCAATCTTGATACTTTCATATCCTTTGATTCATGAAATGTGTATATGTGCGAGTGTGTGTGTGTGTGCTTATGTGAATGTTGTGGTGAGTTTGTATGAAAGAATCCTTTGGATTTTTAGGGAAAGTTGTGCTTTAATTGGAATGTTTCAGAACGTCGTTTCTATTAATACGAGAAAGCTCCCTCTATTCATGCGAAAGGTTTGATTTTACTTATCAAAACTATGAGGTCTTTATTAGGCGTCATCTTGATAAAACGTGAGTTTTTTCTTAAACCTTAACCAAAATAGGAATCGAGATTTATACGTTGCTTTCATAAATGATGGGCAATTTCTATGATCTCTTTCGCCCTATACATCAAGGTTTAATAAAACGTTTAATTTCCCTTATAAACCATTTTTTGTGACATTTGAAAATAACTTCTTTTTAGCTTTCTCGTATAATAGGAATCATCCTTCATTAGCATTTCCAATTTTTTTTAGCCTCGTGATGCTAATATCCTACTTTGATTGATTTTAGAAAAGATCTTTATCGTTTAATCTTTTGAAATCATTTTGGCGTCTCGAAATCTAATCAAGCATAAACACACGTCGGGGCTATTCACGGGCATGTAAGCCATCAAAATATCCCCGAACGCCAACAATCACATATTTCACTACTACGGGGCCTTAAACCCGATTCTTGCCTTGGCGTCGCTTTAAGGCCCGATGGTTACATGTTACAAAACGAGCACCTTGAATCTATTACATACATCAAAACGTCCATCATCGGATTTGAACCACGGGGTCACGTTCCTAGGCTCACACGAGATTACGACATACCCACAAAATGAGTATTACATAACTAACCAACCCGGATTTATCTAATACACCATGATATCCGAAAATGACAATCTAAATAAATTACACCCAATAAATTATCATAAACAAAATAAAAATTTCATCAATTGGATATCCTCGGGTTATTAGGAAGAATTTTGTTCCGATGGAACCATCACCAATAATCCCTAATCCATGATTGTTCAACAAGATACATGAAAGTTATATCTAATTTACCCAATCAATATGACATGAATTGCTAGAACAAATAGAAATTTTCACCTTGCAAAAATCTCAAATGGATGTGAACTTGTGTATTTGAATAGGATGAGGAGTATGTTTGATACAATCAAAATCAACAAATATAAATCCTCCCTTCTTTTCTCTCCTTTCTCCCTATTTGATTGCAATTTTTTGCTCTTTTTTCTCTCTATTTCCGTGCTTCTTCTTGTTGCTGGAATTCTTCTTCTTCCAAAACCTTCAACTTCTTCCACTCCCTGTATGCTGAGCGAAAATGAGCTGAAATAGGCTGGCCAGAGCCAGCCGCCTGCCTTCCACTCACCCCGATTTCGAGTTCCGTGTTTTCAAAAGGCGCACTATTTGGCCACAGATCAATCCGTGGCTGGACGGTTTGACTTTCTCGTTTTCCGTGCCACGTCTCGATTTTCGTGCCGTAACGTCGGTTTTCGCTGACAGGCTCGTATTCGGCAGTCTAGGAATTTTCGGGAGACGTGCCACCTCATTCGGGAATGCCTGCTTTGGATGGCTTTATTGTCACGTCAGCCTTGGTCGCCAAAACATTGCGGGGTGTCGGGCGCTCGCACTTGTTCCCATTCCTTCGCTCCCGCAAGCCGGTTCAATTGACGATTTTACCCTCCTGTCATGGTTAGTACAAGGAACGCAAAATTTGGGTGTCTGCAGCTGCCCCTCTTTATCATGTGCATGCAATTTTTAATGAAATGAACAGGATAAAGAATAGACACTCGATGCAGGAATGACAATGCACAAGGATGACAATGCATACATGATGCAACACATATGATTTATGATGCCACGTAAGATGCAATTGATGCAAATCATTCAGAAAAGGGTGTCGAGGCTGATGATCGTCTCGTCGGGGCCGGGTATCGTCGCCGGTCACCCGTCTCGTAACCCCCGGTTATCGTCGCCGGTTGGTTATCTTGTCGGAGCCGGTTTTCGTCGCCGGACATCCATCTCGCAATCGCCGGCTATCGTCGCCGGTCGATTGTCTCATCTGGGCCGGGTATCGTCGCCGGTCACCCGTCTCGTAACCCCCGGTTATCGTCGCCGGTTGGTTATCTTGTCGGAGCCGATTTTAGTCGCCGGACATCCATCTCGTAATCGCCGGTTATCGTCGCCAGTCGATTGTCTTGTCGGGGCCGGGTATCGTCGCCGGTCACCCATCTCGTAACCCCTGGTTATCGTCGCCGGTTGGTTATCTTGTCGGAGCCGGTTTTCGTCGCCGGACATCCATCCCGTAATCGCCGGTTATCGTCGCCGGTCGATTATCTTGTCGGGGTCGGGTATCGTCGCCGGTCACCCATCTCGTAACCCCCGGTTATCATCGCCGGTTGGTTATCTTGTCGGAGCCGGTTTTCATCGCCGGACATCCATCTCGTAATCGCCGGTTATCGTCGCCGGTCGATTATCTTGTCTGGGCCGGGTATCGTCGCCGGTCACCCATCTCGTAACCCCCGGTTATCGTCTCCCGTTGGTTATCTTGTCGGAGCCGGTTTTCGTCGCCGTACATCCATCTCGTAATCCCCGGTTATCGTCGCTGGTTGGTTGTCTGGTCGGAGCCGGTTTTCGTCGACGGACATCCATCTCGTAATCGCCGGTTTTCGTCGCCGGACGATTGTATACGAGCTTTGGTCTTGCAGGATCCTTGCCGAATATAGTGAGAGCTGTCACATCCAGACATTTGCTTACGTGCAGTGGTTGCACGGAGACTTGGATCCGGCTGGTTTGAGTCAGACTGGGGCCTTTGATGACTCTGGAGTGATTTTCCCAGAGGATACCACCGACCACCCTGTCTCGGCTGATTCTGCCCCAAGTTGGGCTACTGAGGATACCCGACTCCGCCTGGCCCTGATTACCGCTGAGGACGAGAGGGATGCCGCTCTTGTCGAGAGAGACGATGCCATTCGGGCTAGAGACGCTGCCATTGCTGACAGAGAGGCCATTGTACTTCAGACCAGGGCAGTTGTAGATGCTCATTTTGGGACGGTCAGCCGAGCCACTGCTTTATTGGATCGTATTGATCTGATGGGGCAGCAGATTGCAGGAGATGCTGATGCTTCAGATCTATCCACCACCTTGTCCATCCTGCTTCAGCTAGTTTCAGATTTGTAGATTATTTTATTTCCTGCATAGACTATGTTAGTTTCATCAGTTATCGAAAGAGCAATCTTGTAATAAAATGACTTATATATATAGACATGCATTTAAATTTAGTCATTTTCCCCCTTTTGTCGTATCATTGCCTTTCATTGGATCCCCATTTTATCCAGTTGACCATGATTTTGACATTTCGCCTTCTTTCTCTTCTCAAGTCTTGATGGAGATTTGACAGATATTGCCGTACACCTTTTGATTTCATCGGATTGAATTTCAGATTTTGGATAACTGTTTGGTTGGATCAGGGTTATGTCCTTTGGGATGAAGCTGGTTAGGCAGCTGGTTTCGGGAAGGTTTTGAGGGTGTAGGAAGGTTTTATCTAGCTATTGAAAATTGGTTTTGGTTAGGGAAAGGATTATATATTTTTTTTTATGGATCGGACCGCGCCATGATGGCTGCCTACGTACCCCCACAAGTTGGGAGATCCGGTCCTACGTAGTTCGCTCCTTAAAAGAAAAGGAAGAATTGATGATTCAAGCGTAGAACCGCTTCACCGAGTCGGAGTTGAGAGGTTGTGGAAATACCTCCCCATCCATTTCTTGCAACATGAGGGCTCCTCCGGATAGCACTTTCTTAATCACAAATGGTCCTTCCCAGTTCGGGGCGAACTTCCCCTTGGCTTCGTCCTGACAAGGCATGACTCTTTTTAGCACCAAATAATTTTCCTTGAACTTCCGAGGTCTTATCCTTTTGTCGTATGATCGAGAGATCCTTTGTTGATATAACTGACCGTGCCAAACAGCAGCCACCCTTCTTTCATCAATTAGGGCCAATTGGTCGTATCGACTTTGCATCCAATCCTCCTCACTTATCTGAGCATCGATCACTATTCTGAGGGACGCCATTTCAACTGGCAGAACGGCCTCCATTCCATACACCAAAGCGTAAGGGGTCGCTCCTGTAGAAGTACGCGTTGATGTTCGGTATGCCAGCAGAGTGAGGGGTAGCAGTTCCGGCCATCCCCGATGATTAGCAGACATTTTTGCCATGATCTTCTTGATGTTCTTATTTGCAGCCTCCACTGCCCCATTCATCTTAGGACGGTAAATGACGGAATTGAGGTGCTTGATCTTGAACTGGTCACACAGTCCCTTCATGAGGGCGTTGTTTAAATTCTTGGCATTGTCAGAGACCAGAACCTCAGGCTGCCCGTATCGACAAATGACATTATTCCTGATGAACCCGACGATGACCTCCTGAGTTACTTTGGGGAAAGAAGCTGCTTCTACCCATTTGGTGAAGTAATCGATCATGACGAAAATGAATCGGTGCCCGTTGCTTGCCTTGGGCTCTATTGGTCCGATTACATCCATTCCCCACATTGAAAATGGCCACGGGGAGGTCATACAGTGAAATTCATTAGGAGGCGTATGGATCACATTACCGTGCGCCTGGCATTGATAACACCGTTTGACATGATCATCGCAATCGGCTTTCAGCGTTAACCAATAATGCCCGGTCCTCAAGATCTTTTTGGCCAGCATCGGTCCACTCATATGTGGCCCACACACTCCACCATGTATTTCATTCATAATCTTTCGGGCCTGTGTTTCATCTACGCACTGCAACAGTCCCAACCCAGCATCCCTTTTGAAGAGTGAATCCCCACTCAGGTAAAATTTCATCGCCATCTTTTGAATTCTCATCCTCTCAGTTCGACTTGCCTGGTCGGGAAGGGACCTATCTCTCAGATATTCCCTTATGTCGTGATACCAGGGCTGCCTTGTCGACACCACTTCGTCTGATAATACTGCCACATGTTCCTCATATGCCGGGGCATTCTGTACGGCTATCTCAATATGTGGACTGTCCCTGTTCTTGATTACATGGATTAAGGAAGCCAAGGTTGTCAATGCATCGGCAAAATCATTCCGTCCCCGGGGAATATGGCGGAAGGCGATATCTTCGAACTCTTGCATCAGCTGGGTAACACAACGATGGTATGGAAGTAACCGAAGCTCTTTAGTGTTGTATACCCCGATCGCTTGTCTGATTACCAATTCTGAATCCCCAAACACCGTTAGTCTCTTCACTCCCATGTCGCGGGCCAAGCGGAGTCCCAAGATACATCCCTCGTATTCAGCGGTGTTGTTCGAATTGCTGAAATGCAGTTTAGTGGCCACGGGGTATTGTTCTCCAGTGATAGAGACCAGGACCGCTCCGGCTCCTATCCCCTCGGCATTCATGGCACCATCAAAATGCAGCTTCCAGAACTGTCACTCGTCATCACATTTCTCGCGTGATACCCAAAATATGTCTTCGCCCGGAAGAGGGGTTTCTAACGGCTCCATCCCTCCTGACGGGGTTTCTGCCAACTGATCTGTAATTCCCTGTCCTTTCATGGCCTTCTGAGTCACGTACACCATGTCGAACTGTTGTAAGATTAACTGCCATCTTGACAATCGATAATTCAGCATGGGCCTTTCAAAAATATATTTCAGGGGATCCATTCTTGATATCAGGTACGTCATATGCCCATGGAGGTAGTGCTGTAATCTCCCTGCAGCCCAGGCCAGAGCACAACAGGTCTTCTCGATGGGAGTGTAATTTTGTTCACATTGGCTAAATCTTTTGCTGAGATAATAGATGGCCTGCTCTTTACCTGCCTCATTTTTCTGTCCCAGCATACATCCCATCGCGATGGCATTGACCGATATATACATGAACAGAGGGATCCCATCCTTCGGGGGTACCAGCACTGGTGCCTCCGTCAGCTGCTTTTTAATGGTCTGAAAAGCCTTCTGACATTGCTCATTCCACTCTTGGTAAGCCCCCTTTCTTAACAGTTTGAAAATGGGCTCACATGTAGTTGTCAAGTGGGATATAAAACGGCTAATGAAGTTTATCCTTCCGAGAAATCCTCTTATCTCCTTCTCTGTGTGAGGCGCCGGCATATCCACAATGGCCTTAATCTTTGCCGGATCCAACTCAATGCCCCGATCACTAACCAGGAATCCCAAGAGCTTACCCGACTGCACTCCGAAAGCACACTTGGCTGGATTGAGTTTCAAATTATACTTTCTGAGCCGATCGAATAGCTTTTTGAGATGGGTTACATGATCAGATTCTACCCTCGATTTCACAATGATGTCATCCATGTAGACCTCTATCTCCTTATGCATCATATCGTGGAACAAGGCCATCATGGCTCTTTGATAAGTAGCCCCCGCGTTTGTGAGGCCAAAAGCCAATCGCCTATAGCAGAAAGTGCCCAGGGGGTGATGAATGCGGTCTTTTCCCGATCTTCCTCCGCCACCATTATCTGATGATATCCCGCGAAGCAATCCACAAAAGAGTACATTTCGTATTGGGCTGTGTTATCTACCAGGATGTGTATGAAAGGCACCGGGAAGTTATCCTTGAGACTGGCCTTGTTTAGATCTCTGTAGTCTACACATACCCTCACCTTTCCTCCAGGCTTAGCCACTGGGACTACATTGGACAGCCACTCCTGGTAAGTGGACACCATAATGATTCCTGCCCTGAACTGCTTGATGATCTCTTCCTTTACTTTTAAGCTCCACTTCGATTTCAACTTTCTTAATTTTTGCTTGACAGGCCTGAAACCCTCCTTGATGGGCAATCAGTGTACCATGATGTCGGTGGACAATCCGATCATATCCTCATGAGACTAGGCAAAGGCATCCTCATATTGTTTTAGCAACTCAGTCATTTCGGCTTTTTGGTTGGGGGTAAGGTCCGTCCCTATCTTGAGTTCTTTTGGCTTGTCAGGGGTTCCAATATCAATGGTGACGGTTTGGTCCAAGTTGGGTTTGGGTTTATCCTCGACCCATCCTTTGATCTCGTCAGGCGCGTCGTCGTAATCTGTCTCGTCTTGTTCAATGCCCATTAAATCGAAATCCAGCTCAACGTCAAAATCATAATCATCATTCAAATTTGAAAGACCATTTGTTAGGCAAGGATTACTCAAATTGGTATACCTGACATGAAACAAAATATTTGTCATATATAAATCATTTTTCACGACGATCGCATTTTCAAAATAACACGAAGAAACGACATAATTATGCAGAAATAAAACAACAACAAAAATAAAACTTCTTCATTCCCCCGTCCTCTGGGGTCTACCACCCTAACGTCGGTTTTTACCCTTGTTTGGATATTACTGGTTTCATGGTCTAGTTGTCGACGGTCTGGTCAGATGAAATGCGCTGGATGAAAGGGGGCTTCACGTCGGACACTTCCCCGATGATTACGGATACGTCGCCTGAGTCCTCCTTCCTAGCTTCTCCAGGAATAATCAGCCCTGCCCAATCGATGACATGCACAACTGGTTGGGCTCCCGGTGGTGCGATAATATTTGTCCCCTCCCTACTGCTTGTTGATTGTCCGGGGATATAGCATTTGGTTTCAAACTCTTTCGCGACCTCCTGCAGGAAACTTTCCTTCCGGGCCGACTCATTACGTGCGGGGGTTAACTCTTCATTCCCTGCCCCAATCACAGGCTCGCTGATCCCCTGTTCATTGTCGACTTTGGTCACTGGACTGCCAGCTAGTCGAATCGGAGCCGCACCCCGACGGTGTCTCCGTGCTACGCCCTCATGGTATCCCAACCCTGTTTTGCCTATCTTCTGTGGTAGGTGGATGGGCTCGGTGATTCCCTGACTGCTCCTTCCTAACCCCTGTCCAGGCTGGAAGTTCATTTTTATCATTTCCTTTGCCACAAAGGTAAGTTCGGGAGAGACCCTAGGTTTCACAGCTGGAGCTCCCAGGCATCTATAGTGGGGAGTGCCAATCTCCAGTGCTTGAAAGCTGGCAGGTGCCGCCGACTCATCCACATTGATCACTGGTAGGCCACTCTGGGAGGAGAAGGGTCATCACATTCGGCCGAGATTGTTACCAGATTCCCATCGATGATTAGCTTGACTTGTTGGTGGAGCGTGGAAGGAACTGCCCCGGCCATGTGTATCCATGGCCTCCCCAATAACATGTTATAACTGGCTGCAATATCTAGGACCTGGAAAGAGATATCAAAAGTACAGGGTCCTATCTCCACCGGCAACTCAATTTCTCCCATTGTATCCCTCCGGGAAACATCGAAAGCTCGTACCACCACATGACTGGCTCGTAGGCGCTTGGGATTGATGTTCATCTTCTGTAAGGTACTGAGGGGACAGATATTCAATGCCGATCCCCCATCAATCAGCACCCCATTCATTATTTAACCCGAGGAGATTACCGCAATATGTAGCGGTTTCCGGTGTCCCCTTCCCTCCTTGGGTATGTCCTCATCCGTAAAGGATATTACATCGTTCTCCAATAGGTGGCCCACCAGCTGGCCGAAACCCTCCTCACTAATTTCCTTGGGCACGTATGCCTCCTCCAGAACCTTCGTCAGTGTTTTGCAATGCTCACTGGATGACAACACCAAGTCCATGACTGATGTTAGGGTTGACTCCTCATTTAAAATCTGGATCCCCCTTGTTTCCGGGTGATCCATCCTTTTCAAGAATTCTATGGCCCTTTCCTCGGAAATCTCTTCATTTTTTCTCTTTTGGCTTTCAAGGACTCGCCCGGGAAGATACAAGGGGTTCCCCTTTGTCGTCACCGAAGCACAGCTGGCCGCTTCCTCTGGCATGCCCCCATAATTCCAGGGTACAGTCTTTAGACTACTGATAGGGATTTGCGGCCTTGCTGCAAGGATGATGGGCCTCGGAGCCGTCAACTTGACCGGTCCCTCCGTGCTATTCGTACTTACCCCCATCAACCTGATGGGCGTTCCCCGTGCACTCCCATGATCATGTATCATGTTGATCATTTCCTCAATTTTTTGCACATAGTTCAACCTTGGCGGCTCCCCAGCTTCACTTGCCTCTGTCGCATTGACCCCCCCATCAAGTCTTGGCAGGGGATTCGCCTTAACATTCGGGGAGTCCGGCTGTTCCACCACAATTTCTCCAATGTCAATCAGGTTTTGGATTCGATGCTTCAACGTCCAACAGTCTTGTGTATCATGGCCAGGGGAACTGGAGTGGTATGCACATCGCTTGCTCGGGTCAAACCTTCTACCCTTGGGGTCACTCGGAGGTGCCAAACCAAGTATCTTCTTTTGGGCTACCAATACCGCTAATACCTGCTCAAGCGGCTCCCCGAGCGGGGTGAATACTCGATTTTGCGAGGCCTCATATCTTCTTCGCCCCTCTGCCCTTTGATCTGTGAAGTTTGGCTGTCGGGATGGTCCTACCCTCTGTACTTGTACCGAAAGATGGCTTTCTGTTTTTCTGGATGACCCTTGCAGGATGAGGGAGACATCCTCCTCCTTCTTCTTTTGGACCCTCCGGGAAGTGCTGCCATAGTTTCCATTCTGTATTTGCTCGGCAGCAGTTTCTAAAGCAGTGAAATCCCGGATTTTACCCGATTTCAACCCCATATCTACCATCTCTCCATGTTTAATCATTTCAGCAAAGGGTCTTCCAATCCCCGAGATGATACCTGTCAGGGGCCATCTGGGCCTGAAAACTGTATTGGGTTAAGAAGGTATGGGCCAATTCCTCCCAGTTATGGATTCGGGCGTTGTCAAGGCGGGCATACCAAATTCTTGCCTCCCCCGTTAAGATTTTCTAGAACAGCTGCATTCTCAACCCTTCGTCCTCGGCATAAGACCCGAGTTCTCCAATGTATATTTTCAAGTGTGTGTAGGGGTCCCCCTTTCCATTGTATTTTTCAAACTCGGGGATTTTAAATTTCTCCGGGTATCTGGCTCCGGGGAAGACACATAAATCTGAATAGTTAACCCTGCCCAGGGACCCTATGCCCTTCATAGATTGGATGGTTTCCTCCATTTGTCTCATTTTCTTCCGCAGGTCATCTGTATCTCCCTCTTCCGGGATAGTAATCACTGTTTTGCTTGGTACGAGAATGGCTTTTGGGACGACTGGCTCGCCCTTAGGTGGATCCTCCTTGGGTGGTTCCTGCCTGGGTATCAACTGCTCTCTTAACATTACGGCCATTTCTAACATCTGCTTCTTAAAGTCATCAAATTCCTCCCTAGATATGGCACCGGAATTGGTAGATGGAATATCAGCCATTTCAGATATGGAGTTTTGGGCCCTTTTAGACTGCGAACGGGTTTGAGGAGCAATCCTACAGAAACCAAGGTTCGAAGTTTAGTTGTGGGGAATAAAAATGCGGATGCATGCTAAAGCTGTAACTTCCGTATTTTGGGGTTTTTTAATCTTTCCCTGTAAAACAGAAAGTTAGTAGTCCTCTAATGCAATGACAAATGATAAACATGGCTTTATTAAGCTCCCCAGCCGTTCCCTGCGAAAGATAGAGGTTAGTAATTTCTTCTTGACGAAAAGGGAGGCATATATGAATGAGATCATGACATTTACGCGTGCAATGTAAAAAGGCATGAAGAAACTTTTCCTGCGTAGGGTTAATCTGAGGCTGACCTATCCTAGGGTTACTCTCACGGGCTTTTCGGCATGAAGGTCCCCAAATCTTCGCAATCTACTCGTCTGAGCCCTTTCGATTGGAGCGGATTTGGGTGGTGCGTTTCCTGAGCCATCTCTGGGGAGCAGCCCCTTCGAGTCCAGTAATAAGCAACCGACAGGTTCGCCTTAGGAGGAGGTACTCTCTCAACATACATTCACATTCATCGCCCTCACCGTACGCAAATGAAAAGATAAAGCAATTCCATTCAATCATTCATTTATTGGGCAAAAACACACATTCACACAACAAAACGTACCAAATATCACAATATCGCACACATACACATATACATGAATTTTAAAGGATAAGATAGCATCAAGATTTGAAAGCGGCTTAAGCCCTCTAAAGTCCCCAGCAGAGTCGCCAGCTGTCGACGCCGGGTTTTCGCTTCGTGTGTCTTTTTTGGTCTTTTCCGATTTAGCCTCTTGATTAAATGACTTTTGGAAAAGGTCGGCATTAATGTCGACGGGGTTTTGAAAGATTGCTTTTTTTTTTATGATGAGCCAATTAATCAGAGTCGCCAGTTGGTATATGTGAAATGGATATACCAACTCATCCGAGTTTTCGTTTTTTATAAATCACTGGCTCATAGGTGACTCCGAATTAATTGGTCTGCGAATCGAGATTCATAGAGTTCGGGGGCTTGCTTAAGTGAGGGGAAGGTGTTAGGCACCCCTCGACTTCCGTGAAAACACGGTTACCGCAATCTTGATACTTTCCTATCCTTTGATTCATGAAATGTGTATATGTGCGAGTGTGTGTGTGTGTGCTTATGTGAATGTTGTGGTGAGTTTGTATGAAAGAATCATTTGGATTTTTAGGGAAAGTTGTGCTTTAATTTGAGAATGTTTCAGAACGTCGTTTCTATTAATACGAGAAAGCTCCCTCTATTCATGCGAAAGGTTTGATTTTACTTATCAAAACTATGAGGTCTTTATTAGGGGTCATCTTGATAAAACGTGAGTTTTTTCTTAAACCTTAACCAAAATAGGAATCGAGATTTATACGTTGCTTTCATAAATGATGGGCAATTTCTATGATCTCTTTCGCCCTATACATCAAGGTTTAATAAAACGTTTAATTTCCCTTATAAACCCATTTTTTGTGACATTTGAAAATAACTTCTTTTTAGCTTTCTCGTATAATAGGAATCAACCTTCATTAGCATTTCCAATTTTTTTAGCCTCGTGATGCTAATATCCTACTTTGATTGATTTTAGAAAAGATCTTTATCGTTTAATCTTTTGAAATCATTTTGGCGTCTCGAAATCTAATCAAGCATAAACACGCGTCGGGGCTATTCACGGGCATGTAAGCCATCAAAATATCCCCGAACGCCAACAATCACATATTTCACTACTACGGGGCCTTAAACCCGATTATTGCCTTGGCGTCGTTTTAAGGCCCGATGGTTACATGTTATAAAACGAGCACCTTGAATCTATTACATACATCAAAACGTCCATCATCGGATTTGAACCACGAGGTCGCGTTCCTAGGCTCACACGAGATTACGACATACCCACAAAATGAGTATTACATAACTAACCAACCCGGATTTATCTAATACACTATGATATCCGAAAATGACAATCTAAATAAATTACACCCAATAAATTATCATAAACAAAATAAAAATTTCATCAATTGGATATCCTCGGGTTATTAGGAAGAATTTTGTTCCGATGGAACCATCACCAATAATCCCTAATCCATGATTGTTCAACAAGATACATGAAAGTTATATCTAATTTACCCAATCAATATGACATGAATTGCTAGAACAAATAGAAATTTTCACCTTGCAAAAATCTCAAATGGATGTGAACTTGTGTATTTGAATAGGATGAGGAGTATGTTTGATACAATCAAAATCAACAAATATAAATCCTCCCTTCTTTTCTCTCCTTTCTCCCTATTTGATTGTAATTTTTTGCTCTTTTTTCTCTCTATTTCCGTGCTTCTTCTAGTTGCTGGAATTCTTCTTCTTCCAAAACCTTCAACTTCTTCCACTCCCTGTATGCTGAGCGAAAATGAGCTGAAATAAGCTGGCTGGCCGCCTGCCTTCCACTCACCCCGATTTCGAGTTCCGTGTTTCGAGTTCCGTGTTTTCAAAAGGCGTACTATTTGGCCGCAGATCAATCCGCGGCTGGACGGTTTGACTTTCTCGTTTTCCGTACCACGTCTCGATTTTCGTGCCGTAACGTCGGTTTTCGCTGACAGGCTCGTATTCGGCAGTCTGGGAATTTCCGGGAGACGTGCCACCTCATTCGGGAATGCCTGCTTCGGATGGCTTTATTGTCACGTCAGCCTTGGTCGCCAAAACATTGCGGGGTGTCGGGCGCTCGCACTTGTGCCCATTCCTTCGCTCCCGCAAGCCGGTTCAATTGACGATTTTGCCCTCCTGTCATGGTTAGTACAAGGAACGCAAAATTTGGGTGTCTACAAACTTGTACCCGAGTAAGCTTTGTTCTACGAGGGTATAAATTCTTATTCTCTTTCTCTTTCATTTATATCGTTAATTGAGCACATTGATCGATCATGGTGATGGTTTGTATAAAATTTTAAAATCTGTTTTATCGCGCTTCCGCTCTATTTATGTAATTTGATTGCATGCTCGCGTCATATACAAACCTAACAGTGGTATCAGAGCCTAATCTTGTGCTAATTATCGATTTTGACAATTCCATGTATGCTTGATATGCGATTGGATCGAAATTTTTGGGTAGAATAAAAAATTTTTGAATCAGCAACACGGCGCAGCTGCGCCGCCTCCAGTTCATTCTGGAGCGCAGCTGCGCCGAAACTCAGAATCGGTTTTTTCTGGGGAGCAGCGCAGCTGCGCCGTTGTCCAGTTCATTCTGGGCGCAGCTGCGCCAGCTAGCAGAATCCAAATTTTTTTTTCCTTCAATTGAAATAAATGGTTTATTTAATTGATATAAGTTTAAAATAAAGATGTTTATTTTATCTAAAATAGGATTTCAGATTGCTAAAATTAAAAGAGTTTAATTTGGATTTGGTTTTTGATTAAAATAAAAGTGTTTATTTTGTTTCAGAAACTAAATATTAGCAAAACTTTTGCCCATTAATTGATATCAATGCATATATGGAATGGATTTATTATTCATGAGATGAATGTTATTTATTGATACATATAGAGATATGTATAATAATAAATAGGGATTGATTATGGACTATTGACCAATGTGTGATTGGATTTATTTTAGTGAATGCTTGAATGTATGGGTTTTTATAAATGGGGTCTGCGTACCTCATCTTCTCTAATTTTTCTTAATGTAAATTCTATCTCCCTCCTATGTACTTTCCCTTGACTGCTGATCAAGGTTTCTATTTATTGTAAATAGTTCATGTAATAGGAATAGTTAGAATTAATTTTGAAGAATTGGAGACAAAGGAGCAAGGAGCGCATGAAGACCCGTTTGTATTGGAGCCCGGGTTTAAATGTAATAGTTATATTTAAATTTAATTCTTGCACCCTAGCTTTGACCTTTTGGTTCACTTGGTGGCTCTAGTGAACCAAACTAGAATAAAAGTCCATAATCAATCCGGGTAGAATATAGTATTCTATATGTGCATGCTTACTATATATATTATATATTATCCAACATGCTTCACATGTAAAATAATATGACGCGTATTTTATATATATATGTGCATGCGCGCTAATCAAGATGAGACTAATAATAACAAACCCCTCAAAGGAATCATATTAAGTCCTAAGAGTTCAAAGATATTTGGAATATCGAACGTCGCCTTCTAGCATGGTAAAGCAATAGAGTATTAAATGTTTAATATGAGTTTGTTGTGTCACCACAAGGCAAGTATTAAATATTTAAGATGTTGCTTTATCACATTTGATGTTTATAAATAGACTGAACGATGCTGTTTTGTTGTGTCACCACAAGGACAGTGTTTTTCTTTCGAATATATGGAAGTGCTAGGTTGGACTTAACTTGGATAATTTTGATTCGGATGTGTCACCACTTGATCAAAATAATCTAAGAAGCAAAATAAAAGGAGTTACATAGTGATGTAATTGACAATAGTTGTCTACCTATTTATTTATATATCGTTTGTTGTGTCACCACAAGGCTATATACATTTGAAATAGGATCCTTAATCTCACTAGCAAATCTTTAATTAGAATTGCCGAACTATATATTGAGGGTAATATAGTTTGATGAAAATAGTGGGAGATACCAATTTAACATAAAGACCTAATTTATTTTGGTAATTAATAAATTGAATGTATGCTAAAATGTTGTCTATTTCACATGCATAATTTAAAAATGTCAAACTCACTATCACTGCGTAGCATACTTGATGCTAACAAACTGACCGGACCGAATTACACGGACTGGTTAAGGAATCTGAGAATTGTTCTCACTGCTGAAAAGATTTCTTATGTCCTAAATTCGTCTGTCCCTGCAAGTGTTGCAGAAATAGCCTCTAAGGAAGAGATTGCTACTTTCAGAAAGTGGCAAGTTGATGCAATCTTGGCTCAATGCATCATGCTCGCATCCATGAGTAACGAGCTTCAGCGTCAGCATGAAACTATGGATGCTCCTACTATATTGCTGCATCTCAAAGAGTTGTATGGTGAGCAAAGTAGGACTGTTAGATATCAGATATCTAAGGAGCTCTTCCGATCTCGTATGACCGAGGGCACTGCTGTTGAGACTCATGTCCTTAAGATGATAAATCTGATTGAACAGCTTGGACAGCTTGGGTTCGTGATGGATGGGGAGTTAAGTCAAGATTTGATCTTGCAGTCACTCCCGGACACCTTCTCACAATTTGTTATGAATTTTCACATGAATAAGTTGGACGTCAGCTTGCCTGAGATACTTAACATGTTGAAAACTGCTGAAGGCCACTTCTCATCCAACAAGAACCAAGTCTTACTAGTGAATGATTCTTCCAAGAAAAGGAAGAGGCCCAAGGTATCTTCTGAAGAGAAGAAAAACAAGAAGGCTAAGGGCAAGGCAAAGAGGAAGGATAAAAAGAAACCTGATCCAGATAGCAAAGGAATTTGCTACCATTGCAATAAGCCGGGACACTGGAAGAGGAACTGCAAGGAGTATCTTGCAGACCAGAAGAAGCTTAGAGAAGCTTCGACTTCCGATCTAGGTTTGTTCATGATTGAAATTAATTTTTCTGAAAGTCAAAATTCTACTTGGGTATTGGATACCGGCTGTAGTTCTCACATATGTAATAATGTGCAGGGACTAAGCAGAAGTAGAAAGCTGGACAAGGATGAAGTCGTCCTACGAGTGGGAAATGGAGCAAAGGTTGCTGCATTAGCTGTAGGGACTTATCGTTTAGCACTGCTTTCGAGCAAGTTCATTAGTTTAAATAATTGTTATTATGTTCCGACACTCATTAGAAACATTATTTCAATTTATGTATTGGATATGGATGGTTTTGATATTATAATAAAGAACAACAGTTGTTCTATTTATAATAAAAATGTTTTATATGGTGTTGGGAACTTAGTGAATGGACTGTACATACTTGACTTGCATGAAAATATACTTCAAATTGAACAAACTAAGAAAAGAAAAAGAGATGATGTTAATTATACCTTTATGTGGCATTGTAGACTCGGTCATATCAATGAAACAAGATTATCCAAGTTACATAAAGATGGGCTTTTAGAGCTATATGATTACGAATCATATCCAACTTGTGAATCTTGTCTCATGGGTAAGATGACTAAATCTCCTTTTAGTGGAAAAGGAGAAAGAGTTACAGAGTTGTTAGCGTTGGTACACACAGACGTTTGTGGACCTATGACAACGAATGCACGAGGAGGGTATTCTTATTTTATTACTTTCACTGATGATCATTCTAGATTTGGATATGTGTATTTAATGAAATATAAATCTGAATCGTTTGAAAAGTTCAAAGAATTCAGAAGTGAAGTAGAGAAGCAAACTGGTAAGAGTATTAAGATTCTTCGATCGGATCGAGGAGGGGAATACTTAACCAATGAGTTTCTCAATTGTCTCAAAGAAAATGGTATAATCTCACAATGGACTCCACCAGGAACGCCACAGTTGAATGGTGTATCTGAAAGGAGAAATCGAACATTGTTGGACATAGTTCGTTCCATGATGAATTTTACCAACCTTCCAGTATCCTTCTGGGGTTATGCCCTAGAATCGGCTGCATACCTACTTAACAAGGTACATACCAAATCCGTCCCAAAGACCACATATGAGATATGGACAGGGAGGAAACCAAATCTTAAGCATGTTAAGACTTGGGGTTGTCCAGCGTATGTCAAAAGGTTTGAGCAAGATAAGTTGAAGACTAGATCCGATAAATGTAGATTCGTAGGATACCCTAAAGAAACATCAGGGTATTATTTCTATCATCCTACTGATAAAAAGATGTTTGTTGCGAAACACGCTGCCTTCTTGGAAAAGGAGTTTATCCTCGAAGGGGTCAGTGGGAGTAAGATATATCTTGAAGAAGTTCAAGAACCACAAAATACTACGGATCAAAGTCAAGTACCTGACCAAGTAGAAGAACCTATTGTACCACAACCTATTCGTAAATCTGGAAGAGTACCGAAGATACCTGAGAGGTATGGATTCATCATAGAGGATGATGATGAGGTACGCATCATAGATGATGATGATCCATTAACTTACGAAGAGGTTATGAGTAGTGATGACTCAGAGAAATGGCTAGAAGCCATGAAATCCGAGATGGACTCCATGTATGAAAACCAAGTATGGACTTTGGTTTCACCACCTGAGGGCATTAAGCCTATTGGGTGTAAATGGGTCTTTAAGAGAAAGACTGGAGCAGATGGCAAGGTAGAAACCTATAAGGCCCGACTGGTTGTAAAAGGTTTCAAACAAAGACAAGGAGTTGACTATGATGAAACCTTCTCGCCAGTAGCTATGCTCAAGTCCATTCGGATTTTGCTTGCAATTGTAGCTTATTATGACTACGAGATCTGGCAAATGGACGTGAAAACGGCCTTCCTCAATGGAGAGCTTGAGGAGAATGTATATATGATACAAATAGAGGGTTTTGTTTTAACGATTGGAACAAACCAAGTCTGTAAGCTACAACGATCCATTTATGGATTGAAGCAAGCTTCTCGAAGATGGAACATCCGTTTTGATGAGATAATCAAAAGGTTTGATTTTATCAAAAATGAGGATGAACCATGTGTGTACAAAAAGGTTAATGGGAGCGCTGTTTCATTCCTTGTATTATATGTTGATGACATATTACTGATAGGGAATGATGTTCCTATGCTACAGTGGATCAAAATTTGGTTATCTAAACACTTCTCCATGAAGGACTTGGGTGAGGCATCCTATATTTTGGGGATAAAGATCTATAGAGATAGATCTAAAAGGATGCTAGGCTTGACCCAAGGAAAGTACATTGATTCGATGCTAAAGAAGTTTAGCATGGAAGATTCCAAAAGAGGTCTCATGCCGATGAGCCATGGAATACATCTCTCCAAGAAACAGGCCCCAAAGACACCTGAGGAGAGAGACCGGATGAGTAAGATTCCTTATGCTTCCGCAATAGGATCTATCATGTACGGTATGATATGTACTAGACCAGATGTCGCTCATGCACTTAGTGTAACAAGCAGATATCAGTCGAATCCAGGAAAAGAGCACTGGAAGGCAGTGAAAAATATCCTAAAGTACTTGAGAAGAACTAAGGATGTATTTCTTGTCTACGGTGGGTCTGAATTGAAACTAGAGGGCTATACAGACTCAAGTTTTCAAACGGACCAAGATGACAGTAAATCCGTTTCAGGGTACATGTTTACCTTAAATGGTGGCGCAGTGAGTTGGAAAAGTTCTAAGCAGCAAACAGTTGCTGATTCAGTGACAGAGGCAGAGTACATAGCTGCAAGTGAAGCTGCAAAGGAAGCTGTTTGGATGAAGAAGTTCATAACTGAACTTGGAGTGGTTCCTAGCATTAGAGGAGCAGTACCTTTATTCTGTGACAACAATGGAGCTGTTGCGCAGGCTAAGGAACCCAGGTCTCATCAGAAATCCAAACACGTGTTGCGGCGGTTTCATTTGATTAGAGAGATCATTGAAAGAGGAGATGTCACCATGGAGCGTGTGGACTCTCAAGACAACATTACAGATCCATTTACTAAAGCTTTAACTCAACAGCAGTTTGATCGTCACTTAGAAAAGATGGGTATTAGATACCATGGCGATTGGATTTAGTGCAAGTGGGAGATTAAAAGTAGTATGCACACAAGCCAATCATATTTGATATGATGTAGCATATACTTTGTAATCTTATTCATTTATTAATAAAAGAATTGATTTTCTTAAAAGGCATTTTATATTATCTACATGGTGCTATTATATTAAATGTGATAAACCCATAGTTTTGAGCAATGCTTTTAGAATCATGATGGTGATCATGCTAATGAGATCTAAATTATAGATAGCTCACAAACTAAGATTGTTCCTAATCGTTGGATTACTAAATTGGAGATTAGTGAATCCGGATAGATTAGTACATACGTTGCTTGCTCTTAGGAAGACGATGATTGAGCTCATAATCATTTGTGTGGAGACACTAAAGCAAGTATGTAGGTGCTTATTAGAGAATAAGTTCACTGAACGTGACTCGCTAAGGAATACCTAATGGAGTTTTACTCACCTGTCAATAGGAATTCCTCTAGTGATAGTAGTACAAGTGATCCTTGGACTTGAGATCATCAATAGTAATCTTGTGTATGATGAGTTATACTTTTGACATGTCCCTTAAGACCTTTGGGGTATAATCAAAGGGTATGATTGGGTATTAATTGGTTGTACATGGAGATAGGTGAATGATCAATAAAGAATCTACCACGTCTAGTAAAAGATGTGAATGTCCTATGTGATTCGATAAATGACAACTCAGTAGTCCTTGGCCAAGGCAGAATGAAATTAGAAAGGAGTTTCTAATTTGCATTATTTAAGAGTTGTGCATTTGGGAATCGAAATGCATATCAATTAAATAAAATAAGACTTTGACAGTAAATCCATGTCTTATATTTTAATTGGGACATTGTATGGTAGAAGGATTGAATTGTACGGTAACTATTTACGTCAAAGGTTCTTTTGTGATTGATGTTGAAATCTATATTATCACTGGAAAGTCGTTGATCGCTAAGGGGGCTTACCCTTATTGTAGAATAAATATTATTTATTTTAAAATAAATTAAATAGTTTTAATTTATTTATTTAAATAAGATTAGAATTATTTCTAATTGATTTATTCACAACCGGGTTTAATATGGAGAACCTAAAGGGTCACACCGCAAAAGGAAAATATTTATTTAAGAAGTAAATGGCATAATTGTAATAATAAGTTAAGTGTATTTAATTTAATCTATGGAGATAGAATAAATTAAATAGCTTAATATTTATTATTTAATATTTTGGAAATATTAAATATAAATTAATAAGAGGAGTCTTATTATTATTATTATTATTATTACTATTACTATTATTTAATTCCTAATAGGGATTGAGAATTAATTAATAGAACTATTATTTAATTCCTAATAGGGATTAGGAATTAATTAATAGAAGTACTCTTTCACAAATTCCTAATTGGATTAGGAGCATAATTAATTAAATGAGTTTAATTATAATTGAAACCCTAATCCTAAATAGTTTAGGGAAGGGTTATTCCTACATCTATAAATAAGAGGAGTCTTATCATAGATTAGGGTTACACACTCTTGCATTAGATTGTGGAGAGTACTTACAATTTCTATAGAAGATAGAAACTAGGGTTTTGCCAAATACCCAACTTCTTGAATACTTGTTCTTCCTTGGTGGATCACCTCTAGAGGCCAAACACTCGGGTGGCTAACGTTGATCAAAGGAAGGAATCACACCGTAGCATTCGAGGAGAACACGAAGGACTAGGAGTTGAACTTGTACCCGAGGAAGCTTTGTTCTACGAGGGTATAAATTCTTATTCTCTTTCTCTTTCGTTTATATCGTTAATTGAGCACATTGATCGATCATGGTGATGGTTTGTATAAAATTTTAAAATCTGTTTTATCGCGCTTCCGCTCTATTTATGTAATTTGATTGCATGCTCACGTCATATACAAACCTAACAGTTACACCAAGCACAAATTTCTCGCACATACAAGGAATTGTACAACTCAGCCACTAACATGAGTCCTCCATTGAAATCCCACCTAATTACCACTTGCTCTTAACTTACTCTTTGCTTAATACGAAATACTGGTATTACATCGTCCATAACTCCTCGTGAGTTTACCTCGTACTATTTCATAGTACCAACTCTTTATAACATCATGCTACAACTATTCAATCATTTAAGATCCTCTGACATTTTACAACTTTAGTAGATCACGTCGTGATCTCATTTTATCATCAACTCTTCTTACAATTCTTTCTTATCTTATGATCGTCTCATCCTACAATCTTCTTTATCCTTCTCTTTAATCACGTTATCTTATGATTAATCAAGTCAGGTGTTCCCTGTTCTTTTAGCTCTTCAGGTTCTTCCTTGAACCTAAACATTTTATCATAATCTTGTCTCGCATGAATTCTCTAAACTCTATTTGAGTCCATCCTTATCATTTATATCATTTTCATCTTATAGACATCGTCTATTTATTAACACCATCTTTATTACTGGAGTCAGGTAACTCCTGGTTCTCTTCTTTCATAACTCTTCAACATTCTTCTTTGAATCTTCTTGTTTATATATCAATTCTTCCTTTAAGAATCTCTAACTTCATTTATATTATTCAATATTTTATTCGGGTTTACTTCGCGTCATTCGCATCTTCTTCTTGTAACGTTTCTAGGTCTTAACTCATCTCATTCATTTACCTATATAAAAAGAATTATTTCTTAATCTTACGCATCCATAATTCTATACTCGGTACACATCGAATGTCTAATAGTATTCAATACAGCACCTGAGTGGTTTCCCACAAACAACTAACAAACTAGTTCCCGTCTCGTCTACACTGTAGTTCACAGCGAGTTAGATCGGTTGCTAGTTCGTATTAACCTCCGCTCTCTGAAGGAATCGTTTAGCCCAGATGCCATACATTAACTATTAAAGAATGCGATTGCACCACAATTATACTTAACTTATTATTCTCGTGTTATATTGCTTACTCTATTCGAGTTCATTCCTCGTCATCCCTATCATCTTTTCTACGGTTATAGCCTAAGGTACTCCTACCTAAGGTGTATAACTTATCAGCTCTGATACCAACTGTAATGACCCCAAAATTCATACAATTCAAATCTCAACATCGGTCGTTATCAATACATCATTGTTCTGACTTTACAACAATATTCAGTGTTAAACTTAATAAAATGCGGAATAATTTAAACTTTTCAGTTTTCTTTCTTTGCTTTCCCTGAATCATGACCTTAAATCGTTTACATATTCTAGAATCATATTTACTCTATGATTCGCTTCATCAGAATTATAATAAAATAAACTACTTCTAGATTCAATAACCTTTTATACCTTGAATAACATTAAATTACAAGTTAATATGAATTTTACAACTCAACGTCTGTTACATTTAATACGTCATCAAATACATTATCCAGAACCTTAATCATGGTTTAAAAACATTAATTTAAGCTACAACACTTAATCTGCATGCATTACATCTGATTCATGTCATTCAAGCAGTACATAACTTTACTTTGTATCTTTAACCTGCAAAAGTGGTTATTTGCAAGAATGAGCTCGACAGCTCAGCGAAATCTAACAGTTTGCATACATCACATAACACATAGATACCATGTTCATCATATACATCATAAACATCTGGCTAAACATATCATACATGTTGTACATCAATTACCAAGTAATAATTGAGTTCCTTAACTCAATCAACATTCTAATTCAACGAACGTAGTCATAAATTGACTTTGTCGTTTCACACATACAACACATAGTATCCATCATGCTTTTACATCATAGATTTAAAACAATTAATCACGTAGTTCACATAACAAATAGGAACTAAAAGACTTGCCTGGTTCGTAGATTATCAATTACCATAATCAGCTTATACTTATCTATACTTCATGTATCCTACATGATATATATAATCATACACAACATTTATTAGTCACATAAAAACACTTAGTATGAATTATACTTTAAATTTCATAATCCTTCATTTTATTCTCTATATAATTCTCAACTTAGAAATTAAGTTCTCATTGTAAACCTTTCATTTTATTGCGTTCCACTTTAATCGACACTTAACATTTAGTTAAGTCTTAAACTTTTCCTTCATATTAGGTGTATAATGTTTATAAGTAAATCTTTGGCTCGTTACAATTTTTTTTTTTGTATCTCCCGCCGGGGCGGGAGTTTTCTTCACAAAAGGTCGCCGGGGCGAGGCTACCACTGGGCCGGTAAACGTAGTACATTTATACCGCCGGGGCGACAATTCAGTGCAATTATACTACCGGGGCGGGCAGACCGCCGGGGCGACAAACCCAGTGTAATTTTACCGCCGGGGCGATGAACCTGAAACTCAACTTTTGCAGTTCGTGAACTGCAGAATATTCAAGTCCAAAAACACGAATTTTAAGCATCAAACATCAATTCCAAGCATACCCAATTGACAAACATAAATTTTCATATAATTTACAGATTAACATGCAATTCAAACATAAATTTTCATACATTTAAGCCACATTCATATTTTTCTTCTCTGTAAATTTTTAAACTCTAATTAAACATAATTTCATGGATTTAATCTAATCAAAATCGTTATAGACAACATATAATCAGATTATCACAACCCAACAACATATATAACTAATTTCTTAACAAATTAATCATCAAAACCATCTACAGTGAATTAATATTAAGAGGCTAGATCATTACCTCTTGATTCCTTCTTTAGTATTGCTGGATGATATGGACTTGTTTGATTAATCCTTTTTCCTCTTGATTTTTCTCAAATTATTGCTTTCAATCTACAGAGAATTATCTTCTCTATATTTCTCTGTTCTCAGCCTTTTCAAAATAAAACTGACAAACTTCTTTATGTGACTTTAGTGGGGAGTTTCATCAGTTAGGAAAACCAAAGGCCACAAAGCTTTGTTTGGCATCAACTCCAAAATACCCTTTTTCTCTTTATTTTAATATTCCTTCCTTCCATATGATATTTTGTCATACTTAAATTTAATTAAACTTATTATATTAATAAATCTAATTAAACTTTTTAGCAATTCCAAATAAAAACTTTACCGACCAAATTATAATTCAATTTAGTCAAACTATAATTTTATTAAATAAATTATTTTATTCAATAAAATATTAATCCTCTAATTTAATAATTTAATTAAATTATAATATTCTCATCACATTAGCATACTAAAATACGCACCAATACTTCACACACAAATATATTCACATCAATTCACTATTTTAATTAAGTAAATCACTCACATTATTATGAAATTTAATTCACAATAATTTTCATTGTCCACAAGACATAACAATCAAATTATATTATTTCCCAATATAATTTTAACTTAATTAAATTAACTAATATTATTCAACTAATTTCCTTTTCATGACAATTTCATTTAATCTTTTCAATGGTTTAATTAATTATTAAATCATTTCTTCCCAATTACATGAATATATAATTTCCTTCACACCGAACCACATATTTCACAATATGAAACACATATATACACATACTCAAACTCAAAACATCTCATAATAAGAATTTTATTTATTAAGTTCTTATATAATAATTTTTGAAAATCCGGGTTGTCACATCCAAACTCACCCTTCTCCTCTCCCACTCGGATTCAACAAACCCACAATGATTCACTCTCCAATTGGATTTGGTTTCTCAAATTGGGGATTCTACCAAAGGGTTTCACACGGATTCATCGTCAATCCACTGAACATTCAAAAAGAGTCCATCTCCAAATTAAAGGTACCATCAAACAACTTCTTTTGCCAACACAAAGCAAGGTACTCACTTTAATTATTGCATACAAATAAAATAAAACTGTGACGGGTATTCTTGGTTAGTTAAACTGTTGTACTTGAATTTGCATTGGGTAATCATACACTGTCAAATTTGGATAAATTTAAATTGGTTGCCAAATTGAGTTTGTGTTGGCTCAATTGGAGGATTTTAGGGTATTCATTGCTATGATTTGATTGAATATTGCAATAACTTGGCAATTTCTGTTGAAACTGAGTTTGGGAGAGGTATTTAATGATGAATTTCAGTTAGCGCGCACCACGTATTCGACGAATTTGTCTAAAAGAAAGTTGGCCTGATTGAGCATTGTTTGGTAAGGAATTACTTAGTTATTATCCAAGTACCGCCCCAGTGCATGTTCTCGAGCCACAACCGTTACCAGTTTATCCACCATCAAACTCAGATGTTTAGAAGGCTATGGTCGAGCATGACGCTTGGCCAATCATGGAAGTTCTCAGTTTTCATTTCTTTATCTTATAAACAATGAGGACATTATTCACTTTAAGTTTGGGGGTGGATCATATAGCATTGGCATCATAGTTATATTGCATGTGTTAGTTATTTGTGCATATTAATGTTTGTATGTTATTTTGAAAAAAAAAATTATTTTTAGGATGTGTCTCTTAAGCATTGATTTAAATTGATTTGAACTATAATCCATGGTCAATGATAAGAACCTGATTGAATAGTTTCTAACTCATGGAAAATGGACAAAGGTTGCTTAGTCTATGTGCTTAACTTAATTGTTGGTTATTGATTTGCTTATGAATCCTTCCACTTTTATACACTTACCCATGTGTATTGAGCTAGTTGTTTGATTTGGATGGCTTTTATGACCGAATGCTTGTGGGAGTTATCATTAAGTTCTAGAACTCGTTTAAACATCACTCGAAGTAATGTATCCAAGTTTGATTTGTTGGTCATGTGGTGAGTGAGATGGAGCGTAAAATGCACTCACTCATAAACACATGATTAGGGGAGATAGAGCATAAGACACATTCTCCTATGAAATAAAGATAAAAGTAAGACAATAATTTATATCAAATCTTGTGTTAAGTTGAGATGGAGCGTAAAACGCATTCACCCACAAGAATGGACTTAGGATAAGATAGAGCATAAAATGCACTTACCTAAAGTCTTTTGATTTTAATTTTTTAAGAAATTTTGATTTGTATACATTTGCGGTGAGTGATGTGTTAACCATGTAGTTTTTGGAGTTTATTTAGATTTCTTTTATAAGGTAATGTGGTTGCATAAGCTCATCCAAGCTATAATTGATTTAGTGCTATTGGGTACTCTCACACACACAGAAAGGTTCTAAAGTAAGATATGACTAACTATTTGAAATTCCCGACTTGCAATCTTTTGAAAGTTTTTCTAGAGTTTCATGAGCATCTTTGTGGCTGTTATTTAAGCTTATTAACTCGTTGCTCAAGATAGGTTTTATTAGAAGTTTTTAATATTTATAGTTTTTGTTTGTTTTGCTTGAGGACATGCAAAGATTTAAGTTTGGGGGTATTTGATGAGTGTGTTTATATACACAAATTACGTACTTTTGAGTTTGATAATGTGTAAATCTTAAGCTATTTCGTTTGGTTTTTATGTATTTTTCCCTTATTGTTGAATTGTGTGGTTTTGTATTGCTATTATGTGTTTTTGTATTCCTTTATGTGTTTTTACGTTGTTTTATAGGAATTGAAATAAAAGCTCATTGGATCAATGTTTAGAGTTGCCACTTTCGCATTTTTGAGCTTCCCATTGACATACCAGCTGCTTGCGCTCAATTACAACCTTGATCCAATCTGTATCTCTCAAAACTCAAATCACGAAAGTTGTAGATATTCTCCTCAGATTTCTAGAACACGTTGAATCATCCCAATTGAAGTTCGTATGAGAGAGTTATGGTCATTTTACCATCGGATTTGGCATGCATTTTACACAGCAGCTGCTTCCAGGCCAATGTGAGCCTAGCTCCGGCCAGTATCTATCCATACTCAACAAATGAAAGTTGTAGAGCTACTTTTTAACTTTACGTAGCCTCTTAAATCGCCTAAATCCGAGTTCGGACGAAGAAGTTATGGCCATTTTCTGAATAGACGTCGAAGCCGATTCAGGCAGCAAAAAGTGACCTAGCCGGGGCGCGAATTTCTAGTTCATTTTTCCACACCGGGGCTAAGTCCAAAAGTGTCAGCACCGGGGCGCCAATTTTTAGTTCATTTTTAGTGTCGGGGCCGGCTCGTTTGGAACTATGCAGAATGTACGATTTTGGTCCAATTTGGTGGGCTAAGCTAGGTTTTCCAAATATATATATATACATGTCTTTGGGGGCTCGAAAAAAATCCAAGGAGCGGAAGACTACACAATACATCAAATTAGAGGGCCAAAGTGCTAAAATCAAGCTACATCAAGCAAGGCCAATGAGTTAAAGCATCAAGGATTGCAAAATCAAGGAGGAAAAGCTAGTGTTCATCATCAACCCAACAAGCAACCAAGAAATGTCTTCAAAAGTGGTTTTATCTCTAGTTTTCCTTCTATTTTATAATCCAACATGATGTTTAAATTGATTATAATGTTATTTATAGCTACCATGAACTAGAACTTTTATTCTAAGATTTTAATGGAACCCAACATTTGGTTTGAATTGAATGCTTTCTCTTGGATATTAGTTATCATTTGTGAATTGGATATGATAATTTGTGCTTCATATATTAATTACCTAGCTAGTAATTACCTTGGGAACCTATATGAAATTAAGAAATGGAATATAGTGTTAAGACCTTGTTATGATATCATGCGAAAGTTAGAGATTCTTGTGGGTAGTGTATAAGATTATGTGGTGTGTGTCTTATTTATTATCCTCAAGAATAGATAACTTGATAGTATTTAGGATAGAGATATACCTAAATATCGTATGCACCCAATTGAGAATCTATCCTTAATGACTTCCTATGCAAAAATTGGTAATTGAAGGAGTAATTAACGAGATTTTCTCGTGACATGTGTCTTGTTAATTATTCTTGATATTGGCCTCTTGATAGTGTGTATGATAGACATATACCTACATGCCGCATTAGGAAGATTTATAATTGACCATCGAGAGAGGCTTTTATATAATTGTGATTTCTCGGATGACAATTCTTGTGATTTAACTAGTTGAAAAGAGAGAGTTAGGAAATTTAAATGAAGTGTTGGGGGAAATTGTGATCTTAGACTTGTTAATATTAGGTTTTTATTATCTTAAATGCTTTCTGTGTTTTAATTTATTCTTGGTTTATTAATTAATCTCAATCATCAACAAATCAAGTTTTCATTATTTAAATAAGATCGATACGATATAAGGTTAATACTTGGAAATGATTAGTAATAATTTCTCGTGGGATCGATACTCTACTTACACTTTATTACTTGTTGACCGCGTATACTTGCGCGTATTTGTCATTATATAAATCGGAACAACAGTTATTAATAAAAGAATTAATATATTAAAGGCATTTTCATTATCTACATGATGCTGTTATATTATATGTGATAAACCCATAGTTTTGAGCAATGCTTTTAGAATCATGATGATAATCATGCTAATAAGATCTAAATTCTAGATAGCTTAAAACTAAAATTGTTCCTAATCGTTGGATTACTAAAAGAGGATTAGTGAATCCGGATAGATTAGTACATACTTTGCTTGCTTTTAAGAAGAGGATGATTGATCTCATAATTATTTGGGTGGAGACACTAAAGCAAGTATGTAGGTGCTTATTGGAGAATAAGTTCACTAAACGTGGCTCACTAAGGAATACCTAATAGAGTTTTACTCGCCTGTCAGTAGGAATTCCTCTAGTAATAGTAGTACAAGTGATCCTTGGACTTGAGATCATCATAATATCTTGTGTATTGTAATGACCGGGAATTTTAAACTCCATTATTAATTAAATATAAAATTTAATTTTAATGAGTTAAGTTTTGTATGCTTATTTAAAATCTTGTGTGATTAATTAGTTATATGATAATGCGATTGCGCGTAATTGCTAGAGTTCATTAAAGGGGAGTCACTAATGAGTAAATTAAATTAGTGGACTAACCCTAAGGTTTTTTTTATATCAGAAGAATTGATAGAAGTATTAGTAATTAAATATTCAATTTACTGGAATATAGTGAAAGGATTTAATTGTGTAAATTAATTAATAAATGTGAGCAATATTAATATTAATATTTAATAGTCTATTTAGTAATTAAATACTAACGAACTAGATCATTTATTTAATTAACCAATTCAATCTTTTATTTAATCATGAATTGGGGAGTTAATGTATACTAAATTAATTGGAATTTTAACTGCGTGGATATCTAATTAAGCAGCAATATATTGGAACATTAATTTTGGGACAAGGGTTATGGGACAAGGTCCCATTTATTTGTCAACCGTGGTCTGGAAAAGGGAGAGGGAATGGAAAATTGAATTTAACTAAATTAAATGACCAGTGGAGTCCCATTCTTTCTTTTTCTCAACCGCTTCTAGACATTATACCTAGCCTAAGCTTGCTTGTATCAGATAGAGAGATGATGAAGGGGGGATTGGGTGGGATGCGAGAATACCCAGCTTTCTACCAAATCTTCTTTACCCAGCAACTTCTTCCTTTTCATGTTGGTTCATCAAATTGGGCAAAAGCTTGGCATGGGTATTAAATCCTTTATAAATTGGAACTTCTTCTTCAATAACCCAGTTGCTAAAATCTTCTGATAAGTTAGTATAGAAAGTGAGTGTTGCTGGGAGGTAATAGAAATCTGAAATTGAGCGTTTACGAAGTACCAATTTAACATCAAGAAGGTATACTTCCACTTTAATTCTTAAATTGATAAATTCTGATAAGTCCATGATGCTTAATAATTAGCTTGTTAATTAATGTCATGATGTTATCTAGGTCTGTATGCATGTTTGGGACCAATGTGGTTACACTGAGATGCATTTAGAAGAGTTGGGCCATAATCATTTTCGGGTTCTGCAGAAGCAGAGCCGATCTTGAACTTGTGCAGGAGTGGCGCGACCGCGCCCATTCTGACGCTAAAACCAGCGCGGCCGCGCTGGCTGCTAGTTTTTGTTGCTGTTGTTCTGATGTTTTGAGCATGTTAGATCAGTCCATTCATACATAAAAATAGGTTTGCCATGTTACCTAGTGTCCCTGTGAATAACATGAGTTGCGTACGTTGTTCTAGTATGTATCATCTAAAGAAAACTTAGAACTTTGAAATAACTTGACAAAATATGTGTCTTTTAAATTCTGACCATTTGAGCATGTGTATGTGGCCTAAATATGTGTTCAAATGAATGTGAGTAAAGATTTCAAATTACTTTGTATGTACTAAGTTGCTTTAGCTGACCTAGTGTGATTTCCAAAGAAAACTTAGAAGTTTGAAGGCTAAGATCACCAATCACTGTGTGGGTTACATTCTGATCATGCAAGCATGAATAATAGGATTCATTATGCCTCTAGGCATGTTAGCATGAGCACTATTTAGCTAAACATAGTTTCGACTTATGCACGCATGTTCAAGAAAAATGAAATTCTAAGTGTACCTATGTGATTAATGTGTACATGTGTTGTATACACACGGGCATGCATATTAAGTACTGTTTAGCTTCACTATGTGGTGTTGTGACGATAATAGTCGATCCCTTGTAACATGGACTTGATTAGCTTAAGGTATAGAAATTTCTGACATAAAGCCATATAACTTTAAATTGGACTTATAATGAGCATGCTAGGTTTCGAACCAAAGTTAATAACCTTATGAGCATGTGTGTTTGATTTATGTCAGTAGCTGGTATGCTAGAAGTAAGCTTGGTTCAAGCAGAACGGGATTGGACTTTTGGTCTGCCCAGAGGGTGGCGCGGCTGCACCACTCGTAAGGCAAAAACCAGCGCGGCCGCGCCGGTTGCCAGTCTTGCCCATTGCTTTAAACTGTGGACAGAACTTTACAGCATGTGTGCAATTCTGTCTTAAATTGCATTGCATGATTAAACTAATGTGCTATGTGTTCAAGCCTGTGTCGATGCATAGAACCTAGATATTCTAAGGTCATTAATCTAAGACAAGGTTAAGTGTTTATAGACTCAGTCATAATGAATCGATTTGCGTGATTTATGTGTTAGGTTATTTTGTGAGTAAATTCTTATAAGTGTAAACTCATACCAGTCTACACAATACTAATTGAGAGACCGACTTGTCAATATTAGGTGGTTTCAACGCAATTTAATTAAAGCTAGATTATTTGTAGCTGAGCAAACAGGCAAGTTCCTTTGACTTCTACTAACTTGTGCAAATGTGTTATTATTGTGCAAGTATTACTGATGGCAAGTTCCTTTGACTTCTACTAACTTGTGCAAATGTGTTATTGTTGTGCAAGTATTCCTGATGGCAAGTTCCCTTTTCACTGAAAATTTACCTTGTGCAAGTTTCCTAACTCCGACTTTCTTTAAGCAAGTTTCCTCGAATCAAAATCTTGTACTTGATTTATGGTGCAAGTTATTTATTTAAGCTTGAACTTTATTTCCAAGCATACCTTAAGTAGTTTAATTACTTTATAATTATTCCACCTCGATATTATTATGACTCGCACTCCGTGCATCTGAGTTGTACAGTCTTTGACTCATACCTTATTTAAAGTTCTACTATTTAAGAACCGTTCATAGATGAGTCTAGGCCATTGTTCGGCTAGACATATACATGTTTAATAATTTAAAAGCTTTCCAAACCATTTGAAGGTGCAGATTCTTGGACTAGTATGAACACCCCAAAATATAGGGGAATACCCCACGTATCTAAATATAAGATACAAGAACAGAAATTAAATGTTATGCATGCACATAGTGTATAAGAGGCTGATCCCCTCAAGTATGTATTTCTGAGTCAGTAACCAAAGGGTCAATCAGCTATTGATTCCATTAGAAAGTTTATTATTCATGGTCTATGTTGACTATCGTTTATTTTAAAAGCAGTTATTATCCTTGCTTTTGTTATTCTTATTGTCGAATCATTTTCAGATGTCTCTTTTCCTTCATGATATATATCATTCCCTGCCGCTATTTAAACTTGCTTAGAAAACTAGTTGCTCACCCTTGTTATATCATGAACCTTATTGTAGTTAAGCCCGAGACCTCAACCAAAGGCAAGGGCAAAAAGAAGATGAAGTATTAGACTTTCTAGTGGTTGTACTTTGTTTCAGGCGTAGTTAATTAACTGTTATTGTTATTTGAACCCTAAGTACTGTACTAGGGTATGTTTGTATTCCTGTATTAAGGTTTTCGTATCTTGGGACTAGTGACACATTTTGAATGAACGACATACGTTTATTTTATTTTGCATTTAGTTATTGTATGTTGTTTAGGGGTGAATGCTTGTATTGGATCGTGATGACCCAATCCGGGTGTTTGAGACCCAAATTTGGGTGTGTCACAGGTTGATATCAAAGCTGTAGATTATAAATGTTAGGATTGCAAAACCTAGGTTAAAACCTTAGTATTAAACTCGTATTGAGTGTGCTATGAGGTAAATAGGGGAGATTTATCAATTCTGGTATTTTGATGAATTGGGAAATTCATCGAGTCATGTAGTACCCAATGAAATATAATTTTATTCTTTCAATGAATATATTTTATTGTTGTACTAATGTTAGTTTTATGTGTTTGTAGGATGGCTGTCATAAGTGAGACCAGTGGAGTTCGGGGGGAGGAGGTATTTACAGACATACCCGTTGCTATAAAACAACTGGTGGGCTATGCACCCGTTACCCCAATAGTACCATTGAGTGGGTCCGAGCCAGAGGAGGACTACTTGATGGATTTGGTGGAACCTATCATGGGCGGAGTACTGAGATCCGGCAGTCAGGACAGTGATGACTTGCTCGGAGATTATGACGATCGCATAATAGAGCAGGAGCAGATTATCTAGCAGTAGAATGCTCGTATTGCACACTTAGAGGAGGATAATTTTGTCCATCAGGAGATGAAAGATCAGTATAAGGCAGAGGCGTACTTATTACAGTTCGAGGTAGTTGAGCTGAAGGCTTAGATTCAGCAGTTAGAGGGTGCTACACCCTAGTTGAGCCCCCACAGTGCAGCAACTGATGCTGCAAAACAGTCAGCTGAGGCAGGCATTAGAGCAGTCGGATGCCAGAGAGGTGGAGCTGTAGTCAGCTCTACAGGTTGTTAGGGCCGAGCAAGACTTGGAACAGGTAGACAGGATTTGGATACAAGAGTTCTGGGTTCGCTCAGCCACAAGGGTGGATGTGCTAGAGGGAGAGGTTCGAGATGGATCTGCCAGGATCGATACATTAGAGTATGCCATGTACACGGCATTGGCCAGACTGCAGGACCAGTTCAAAAGATACCCTCGGGAGGAGGGCAGAAGTCGGCACATGATCAAACGTCGAGTGGTTGATCGGTTAGCTCGACAGGCATTCCGTCGGGCAGTTCGCCGTACCAGGTGTTGACTTGTTGGTTTAGTACCCTTGTGTACCTGGTTATTGTAGTGAGTTCCACTTTTGTTTAATAGGGACAATTTTATGTGGTAAATCCATATGCCTTATTGTATGCATATGATGGTAGTCAACCCCAACTTTTGTTCTGTTAAAGGGGTAGATAGTAGTGAATCCTCAGCTTTTGTTCAGTAAAGGATAGTTAGCAGTCGGCAATTTATGCCATTGAGCGTTTATAGAAGTATGTCAAATGTGGAGGTAGTCTGTATTGCAACTTTGGTATATGAATATAAATGTAGTTGTTTCCTTTTAAATCAAATATATGTTTGATAGACGTTTTTAAAATGTTGAATTGCATGCCTTGTCGTATAAAAACATAGAACCTTAAGTATAAGAGTGTGGTTTTCTTTTAACAGATCATAATGCCGCCAAGAGGTAGACCCCATAATCAACGTGTCGCCGGGTCGAAAAGTGAGGTTCGAGATCAACCTGACCCAATGAGAATCTTTGCTTAACTGTTGGCCGAGGCCATGGGGCTAGACCTCCACCAGTGGGAGTACATCCAACACCCCAGCCAGCGCACCACTTAGCTAACTTCAAGGATTTCAAGTTGGTAGGACCACCTGAGTTTAGAGGAACTCTTGACCCAATCGAGGCGCAAACTTGGGTTGAAGAGATGGAGAAAGTCTTCGAGGTTGCACGAGTGGCTGAGGAGCAGAAAATCGGATTCGCCACCTTCATGATGAAGGGCAAAGCTAATTATTGGTGGAAAGCCAATAAGGGACGAGGAGGCGAGGGAGTTATTTTATGGGACAGATTTAAGGAGCTATTCTTCGAGAACTACTTCCCGAAGAATACGCAACAGGATATGGAGGTTAAGTTTCTGAAACTGAAACAGGGTGGTATGACGGTAATAGAGTACGCGGCAAAATTTAACGAATTGGCCCGATTCACTCCACATCAGTTGGACACGGAAGCCAAGAAGGCAAGAAGATTCGAATTGGGATTGAAACCATGCGTGTAGAAAGCAGTCATGGTGTTAAAGATTAAGAACTTCTCTGAACTGATGGAAAGGGCTATCATCGCGGAAGGACGCAATGAAGCCATAACACGATTTAAACAAGAAAAGAAGACCAGTCAGGAAGGACCGAAAGGGGGAAGCAGCGGAGGCAGCAACCGTAACAAGCATAAATAGGTGGAGAGCCAATCCTCCGGAGGCAACAAGTCCGGGGGAGATTATAGCAACTGCAGGAAGAACCACTTAGGGGAATATATGAAAGGGAGAAGCGTTTGTTATCGATGTGGTCAACTAGGGCACATAGCTCCTCAGTGTCCGAATAAGCAGAAAGGAGGGTGTTTCTCTTATGGAGAACCTGATCACCAACTCAAGGATTGCTCTAAGAGGAAGGGTGACGCAGGGAGCGGCAACAGAAGCAACAACAGGCTGAGCATCAGGGGGCCAGTCAGTCAAGCCAACAGACCAACGACACGCACGTTCAACATGACCGTACAGGATGCTGTGGAATTCAAGGATGTGGTGTCAGGTATCATCCCAATCAATGATATAAATGCATATGTGTTATTTGATTCGGGTGCTACCTGCTCTTTTGTTTCTGAAGAATTTGCTAACAGATTAGGCTTACCCCATGAAAAATGAAAGAACCCTATGAGCGTAGAAGTAGCAAACAAAGAAATCAATCCCATAGATTTCATACATAAGCATTATTATGCCGATTTGAGAGGGTTTAAGCTTGACGTGGATTTGATACCAATTCAGGTGGGGGAATTCGACGTAATCCTTGGAATGGATTGGTTGTCGAGTCACGGAGTAATTATCGACTGTAAGAAGAAGTGTGTACACCTTAAAACTCCGAATAAGTCAAAGGTGGTATTCTATGGTAGTAAATCGCTGAGACAATCGTGTTGTCTGACGATAATGCAAGCAAAGAGATTGCTTAGGAAGGGTTATATGGGTTATTTGGCTCACGTGGTTGACACTCGACGAGTCAAGGGTGAACTAAGTCAGATACCCGTCGTAAGAGAATTTGCTGATGTCTTCCCAAATGAAATTTCGAGACTGCCGCTAGATAGAGAAATAGAATTTGTGATTGACTTATTACCAGGGACTACACCGATATCCAAGGCGCCTTACCGAATGGCACCAGTAGAGATGAAAGAGCTGATGGTTCAATTGCATGAACTATTAAACAAGGGTTATATCAGACCGATCGTGTCACCGTGAGGAACGCCAGTTATGTTCGTAAGGACGAAGGATGGTTCAATGAGACTTTGTATTGACTCTCACGAGTTGAACAAAGTCATAATTAAGAATAAGTATTTGTTGCCCAAAATTGACGATCTGTTCGATCAACTCAAGGGAGCGAAATACTTTTCAAAGATTAATCTAAGAACGGGCTATCATTAACTGAAGGTGAGGCAGAAAGATATCCCGAAGATTACATTCAGAACTCGTTATGGGCATTTTGAGTTTCTGGTAATGTCATTTGGATTAACGAATGCACCAGCGACATTGATGGATATGATGAATAGAGTGTTCAAGTAGTATTTGGACAAGTTCGTAGTCGTATTCATCGACGACATCTTGGTGTATTCGGAGACAGAGGAGGAGCATGCTGAACATTTAAGGATTGTATTGGAGGCTCTCAGAAGAGAGAAGTTGTATGCGAAATTTTTGAAGTGTGAATTTCGGTTGCAGAGGGTGCAGTTTCTAGGACACGTCGTTGACAAGAATGGTGTTTCAGTAGACCCAGCAAAGGTGGAAGCCGTTGTCAATTGGGAACAAACGAAGATGCCAAAGGAGATCAGGAGTTTCTTGGATTAGCGGGATACTATCGGAGATTCATCGAGGATTTTTTAAAGATAGTATCGCCGTTGACCAATATTACCAGAAAAGCAGTTAAGTTCATTTGGACAGAGAAATGCGAAGAAAGATTTATGGAGCTGAAGAAGAGACTTAGTCAAGCACCGGTGTTAGCTTTATCGGACAACATTGGAGATTTTGTAGTGTATAGCGATGCGTCACACAAAGGTCTTGGTTATGTGCTGATGTAGCATGGCAAGGTCATTGCATACGCGTTACGTCAGCTAAAGGACTATGAGAAGGGTTACCTGACTCATGACCTGGAGTTGGCTGCGGTAGTTTTTGCCTTGAAGATTTGGAGGCACTACCTATACGGAGAGAAGTGCGATATATATACGGATCATAAAAGTCTAAAATATATCTTCACTCAGAAGGAGCTAAACATGAGGCAGCGTCGATGGTTAGAATTGATCAAAGATTACGACTATGAGATTCTGTACCATCTAGGCAAAGCAAATGTAGTAGCCGACACCTTAAGCAGACAAGGCAGAGAGAAGTTGTTGAAGCTAACCACTCAGGAAGAGTTGGTAAGGGATTTGGAACGACTCAATTTGGAGATCAAGTACCCGAGGGAGTCAGATAAGAAATTATGTACCGTGACAGCGAGCCCGACCTTATTAGATAAAATCAAGGAGGCTGAGGAAAAGGATGAAGATTGTGGTAGTATCAAGAAGCGTATTTCCGAAGGGGAAGAGCTCAAGTATAAGATTGATAGCACACGGCTGCTAAGGTTTGAAGGGAGGATATGGGTACCATTGAATCCAGAGTTAAGAGGAGAGATTCTCCAAGAAGCTCATAGTACGAGGTACTCGGTACATCCTAGCGACACGAAGATGTATCAGGATTTGCGACCATACTTTTGGTGGCCGAATATAAAGAGGGAGGTAGCAGATTGCGTCAGCAGATGTCTGACATGCCGGAGTGGAAGTGGGAGCACATCACTATGGACTTTGTGGTGGGCCTGCCACCGACACAAAAGGGGTTTAGATGTCATCTGGGTAATCGTGGATCGTCTGACCAAGTCTGCTCATGTTCTACCAATCAAGATATGGCACAATCTGGAGCAATTAGCGAAGCTCTATGTGAAAGAGATAGTGTCACGATATAGAGTGCCGGTATCAATTGTATCTGATAGAGATCCGCGCTTCACGTCAAATTTCTGGAGGAGTCTACAAGAGAGATTAGGAACGCAGTTGAGGTTGAGTACGACATACCATCCTCAAACTGATGGCCAGAGAGAGCGAACGATTCAAACCTTGGAAGATATGCTTCGAGTAATCATGATGGATTTAAAGGACAGTTGGGATGACCACTTGCCACTAGTAGAGTTCGCTTACAACAATAGCTATCACGCTAGTCTTGGAATGCCACCGTACGAAGCGCTATATGGGAGAAAGTGCCGAACACCGTTGTGTTGGGACGAGATTAGAGAACGGAGACTGCTAGGACCTGAAATGGTGCAACAGACAGCATATACAATGAAATTGATCAGGAACCTCCTGGTAGCAGCCCAAGACCATCAAAAGAAGTACGCTGATCTACATTGTCAAAAGCGGGACTTCGACGTGGGTAGTTTTGTGTTTCTAAAGGTATCTCCCTGGAAAGGGAAGATTCATTTTGGTAAGAAGGGCAAGTTAAGCCCTAGGTTTATAGGACCGTTCGAGATTCTGAGGCGAGTCGGTGAAGTGGCGTTACCTCCTGAACTTGAGCACATACACAATGTGTTTCATGTGTCAGTGTTACGGCCATACAAACCAGACTACAAGCACGTTATATCCTATGAACCAATTTAAGTCAAGAAAGACTTATCGTACGAAGAGATTTCTGTCCAAATACTCGATAGGAAGGAACAAAAGCTAAGGAATAAAATCATCCATTCCGTTAAAGTTCTCTGGAAAAATCACGCAGTTGAGGAAGCTACGCGGGAACTCGAGAAAAAGATGAGAGCAAATTATCCGCAGTTATTTGAGTAACCTTATTTTTGCAATTCCGAGGATGGAATTTTTGTAAGGGGGGATAATGTAATGACCGAGAATTTTAAACTCCATTATTAATTAAATATAAAATTTAATTTTAATGAGTTAAGTTTTGTATGCTTATTTAAAATCTTGTGTGATTAATTGGTTATATGATCATGTGATTGCGCGTAATTGCTAGAGTTCATTAAAGGGGGGTCACTAAAAGGTTTTTTTTTATATTAGAAGAATTGATAGAAGTATTAGTAATTAAATATTAAATTTACTTGAATACAGTGAAAGTATTTAATTGTGTAAATTAATTAGTAAATGTAAGCAATATTAATATTAATATTTAATAGTCTGTTTAGTAAGTAAATACTAACGGACTAGATCATTTATTTAATTAACCAATTCAATCTCTTATTTGATCATGAATTGGGGAGTTAATGTGTGCTAAATTAATTGGAATTTTAATTGTGTGGATATCTAATTAAGTAGCAATATACTGGGACATTAATTTTAGGACAAGAGTTATGGGACAAGGTCCCATTTATTTGTCAACCGTGGTCTCGAAAAGGGAGAGGGAATGAAAAATTGAATTTAACTAAATTAAATGACCAGTGGAGTCCCATTCCTTGTTTTCCTCAGCCGCATCTAGACATCATGCCTAGCCTAAGCTTGCTTGTATCAGATGGAGAGATGGTGAAGGGGGGTGTGGGTTAATGTGAGAATACCCAGCTTTCTACCAAATCTTCTTTACCCAACAGCCTCTTCCCTTTCACGCTGGTTCATTAAATTGGGCAAAAGCTTGGCATGGGTATTAAATCCTCTATAATATATTGGAATTTCTTCTTCAATAACCAGTTGCTAAAATCTTCTGATAAGTTAGTATAGAAAGTGAGTGTTGTTGGGAGGTAATAGAAATCTGAAATTGAGCGTTCACGAAGTATCAATTTAACATCAAGAAGGTATACTACCACTTTAATTCTTAAATTGATAAATTCTGATAAGTCCATGATGCTTGATAATTAGCTTGTTAATTAATGTCATGATATTATCTAGGTGTGTATGCATGTTTGGGAATAATGTGGTTACACTGGGATGCATTTAGAAGAGTTGGGCCATAATCATTTTCGGGTTCTGCAGAAGCAGAGCCGATCTTGAACCTGTGCAGGAGTGGCGCGGCCGCGCCCATTCCTAAGCTAAAACCAGCACGACCGCACTGGCTGCCAGTTTTTGTTGTTGTTGTTCTGATGTTTTGATCATGTTAGATCAGTCCATCCATACATGAAAATAGGTTTGCCATGTTACCTAGTGTCCCTGTGAATAACATGAGTTGCATACGTTGTTCTAGTATGTATCTTCTAAAGAAAACTTAGAACTTTGAAATAACTTCACAAAACGTGTCTTTTAAATGCTGACCATTTGAGCATATATATGTGGCCTAAATATGTGTTCAAATGAATGTGAGTAAAGATTTCAAATTACTTTGTATGTCCTAAGTTGCTTTAGCTGACTTAGCGTGATTGCCAAAGAAAACTTAGAAGTTTGAAGGCTAACATCGCCAATCACTGTGTGGGTTACATTCTGATCATGCGAACATGAATAATAGGATTCATTATACCTCTAGGCATGTTAGCATGAGCACCATTTAGCTAAACATAGTTTCGACTTATGCACGCATGTTTAAGAAAAATGAAATTCCAAGTGTAACTATGTGATTAATGTGTACATGTGTTGTATACGCACGAGCATGCATATTAAGTACTGTTTAGTCTCACTATGTGGTGTTGTGACGATAATAGTCGATCCTTTGTAACATGGACTTGATTAGCTTAAGGTATAGAAATTTTCGACATAAAACCATAGAACTTTGAAATGGACTTAGAATGAGCATGCTAGGTTTTGAATGAAAGTTAATAACCTTATGAGCATATGTGTTTGATTTATGTCAGTAGCTGGTATGCTAGAAGTAACCTTAGTTCAAGCAGAACGAGATTGCACTTTTGGTCTGCCTAGAGGGTGGCGCGACCGCGCCATTCCTAAGGCAAAAACCAGCCCGGCCGCGCCGGTTGCCAGTCTAACCCATTGCTTTAAACTGTGGACAGAACTTTGCAGCATGCGCGTACGTGTGTCTTAAATTGTATTGCATAATTAAGCTGATGTGCTATGTGTTTAAGCCTATGTCGATACATAGAACCTAGATATGCTAAGGTCATTAATCTAAGACAGGGTTAAGTGTTTATAGACTCAGTCATAATGAATCGATTTGCGTGATTTACTGATGGCAAGCTCATTTGACTTCTACTAACTTGTGCAAATGTGTTATTGTTGTGCAAGTATTACTGATGGCAAGTTCCTTTGACTTCTACTAACTTGTGCAAATGTGTTATTGTTGTGCAAGTATTACTGATGGCAAGTTCCCTTTTCACCGAAACTTTACCTCGTGCAAGTTTCCTAACTCCAACTTTCTTTAAGCAAGTTTCCTCGAATCAAACTCTTGTACTTGATTTATGGTGCAAGTTATTTATTTAAGCTTGAACTTTATTTCAAGTATGCCTTAAGTGGTTTAATTACTTTATAATTATTTCACCTCGATATTATTATGACTCGCACTTCGTACGTCTGAGTTGTACAGTCTTTGACTTATACCTTATTTAAAGTTCTACTGTTTAAGAACCGTTCATAGATGAGTCTAGGATATTGTTTGGCTAGATATATGCATGTTTAATAATTTAAAAGCTTTCCAAACTATTTGACGGTGCGGATTCTTGGACTAGTATGAACACCCCAAAATATAGAGGAATACCCCACGTATATAAATATAAGATACAAGAACAGAAATTAAATATTATGCATACACATAGTGTACAAGAGGCTGATCCCCTCAAGTACGTATTTCTGAGTCAGTAACCAAAGGGTCAATCAGCTATTGATTCCATTGGAAAGTTTATTTTTCATGGTCTATGTTGACTATCGTTTATTCTAAAAGCAGTATTATCCTTGCTGTTATTCTTATTGTCGAATCATTTTCAAATGTCTCTTTTCCTTCATGATATATATCATTCCTTGTCGCTATTTAAACTTGCTTAGAAAACTAGTTGCTCGCCCTTGTTATATCATGAACCTTATTGCAGTTAAGCCCGAGACCTAAAGCAAAGGCAAGGGCAAGGAGAAGATGAAGTATTAGACTTTCTAGTGGTTGTACTTTGTTTTAGGCGTACTTAATTAACTATTATTGTTATTTGAACCCTAAGTACTGCACTAGGGTATGTTTGTATTCCAGTATTAAAGTTTTCGTATCTTGGGACTAGTAACACCTTTTGAATGAACGACATACGTTTATTTTATTCCGCATTTAGTTATTGTATGTTGTTTAGGGGTGAATGTTTGTATTGGACTATGATAACCGAATCTGGGTGTTTGAGACCCAAATTTGGGGGTGTCACATGTATGATGAGTTATACTTTAACATGTCCTTTAAGACCCTTAGGGTATATCAAAGGGTATGTGTTAGGTTTGTACATAGCGCGAATATGCAATCAAATTACATAAATAGTGCGGAAGCGCGATAAAATCAGATTTTAAAATTTTATACAAACCATCACCATGATCTTTCTTTATGCACAATTATTAATTAAACGAAAGAGATGGAGAATAAGAATTATACCCTTGTAGAATTCTAGCTTCCTCAGGTACAAGTTCACCTCCAATTGCTTCGCGTTCTCCTTGAATTCCACCGATTAAATTCCTTCCTTTGATCAACGTTAGCCACCCAAGTGTTTGGCCCTCTAGAGGTGATCCACCAAGGAATAATACTTGTTCAAGAAGATGGGTGTTGGCAAAACCCTAGTTTCTATCTCTATAGAAATTGTAAGTACTCTCTACAATTCTTATGCAAGAGTGTGTAAATTGTCTAACCCCAAATCATAATAAGACTCCTCTTATTTACAGATATAGGGAACCCTCCTAAACTATTTAGGATTAGGGTTTTTATTTTAATTAAACTCCTTTAATTAATTGAACTCCTAATCCAATTAGGAATTCATGAGAGAGTACTTCTATTAATTAATTCCCAATCCCTATTAGGAATTAAATAATAGTAATAGTAATAATAATAATAAGACTCCTCTTATTAATTTATATTTAATATTTCCAAAATATTAAATAATAAATATTAAGCTATTTAATTTATTCTATCTCCATAGATTAAATTAAATACACTTAACTTATTATTACGATTATGCCATTTACTTCTTAAATAAATATTTTTCTTTTGCGGTGTGACCCTTTAGGTTCTCCATATTAAACCGGTTGTGAATAAATCAATTAGAACAATTCTAATTTTATTTAAATAAATAAATTAAACTATTTAATTCATTTAAATAAATAATATTTATTCTACAATAAGGGTAAGCCCCCTTAGCGATCAACGACTTTCCAGATAATATAGATTTCAACATTAATCACAAAAGAACCTTTCAGTGAATAGTTACCGTACAATTCAATCCTTCTACCATACAATGTCCCAATTAAATATAAGACATGGAATTACTGTCAAGTCTTATTTTATTTAATTATATGTATTTCGATTCTGAAATGCACAACTCTAATTAATGCAAATTAGAAACTCCTTTCTAATTTCATTCTGCTTTGGCCAAAGACTTATGAGTCGTCATTTATCGAATCACATAGGACATTCTCTCCTTTTACTAGAAGTGGTAGATTCTTTGTTGATCATTCACCTATCTCCATGTATAACTTATTATACCCAATCATACCCTTTAATATACCCTCAGGGTCTTAAGGGACATGTCAAAGTATAACTCATCATACACAAGATACTATGATGATCTCAAGTCCAAGGATCACTTGTACTACTATCACTAGAGGAATTCCTATTGACAGGCGAGTAAAACTCCATTAGGTATTCCTTAGCGAGCCACGTTCAGTGAACTTATTCTCTAATAAGCACCTACATACTTGCTTTAGTGTCTCCACACAAATGATTATGAGATCAATCATCCTCTTCATAAGAGCAAGCAACGTGTGTACTAATCTATCCGGATTCACTAATCCCCTTTTTTAGTAATCCAACGATTAGGAACGATTTTAGTTTGTGAGCTATCTTGAATTTAGATCTCATTAGCATGATCACCATCATGATTCTAAAAGCATTGCTCAAAACTATGGGTTTATCACATTTAATATAACAGCACTATGTTGATAAAGTAAAATGCCTTTAATAATCGAATAAGATTACAAAGTATATGCTGCATCATATCAAATATGATTGGCTTGTGTGCATACTACTTTCAATCTCCCACTTGCACTAAAGCCAATCGTCATGGTATCTAATACCCTTCTTCTCTAAGTGACGATCATCCTACTGTTTGGATAAAGCTTCAGTAAATGGATATGCAATGTTGTTCTTGAGAGTCCATTATCTCTATAGTGACTTCTTCTCTTTCAATGATTCCACTAATCAAATGAAAGTGCCGCAACACATGTTTGAATCCAAGATGAGACTTAGGAACTATTCCTAGTTCTGTGATGAACTTTTCATCCAAACAATTAACTTGCAGCTTCATTTACAACTATATACTTTGTCTTTGTCACTAAACCAGCAACTCTTTGCTGTTTGGAACCTTTCCAATTCACTGCACCACCTTTCAAGGTAACGATTTACCTTAAAGTGGATTTGTTATCGTCTTGGTCAATCTGAAAAAACTTGAGTCTGTTTAGCCCTCTAGTTTTAATTCAAACCTACCATGAATTATGATTACATCTTCAATACCGGTTAAGTACTTAAAGATGTTTATCACTGTCTTACAGTGATCTTCTCCAGAATATGACTGATCAACATCAAGCCTAGTATATTCATTGCATACATGATAGTAACTCATGTGATCTCTCTTTCAATTGGGGACAATTTTAGAGAGATACACTCCATGGCTCATCATCATGAGACCTCTCTTGGAGTTTGCCATGCTAAATGCCTTTAGCATCAAATGAATATACGTTCCTTGGGTCAAGCCGAACATCCTTTTAAATCTATCTATATAGACTTATATCCCCAATTTATAGGATGCTCCTCCCAAGTCATTCATGGAGGAATGTTTAGACAATTTTATCTTTACTGATTGTAGCATTGGTGTGTTATTCCTTGTCAGTAGTATATCAACATATAATACCAAGAATGTCACAGCGCTCCCACTGACCCTTTTGTATACACTAGGTTCATTCTCGTTTTTGATAAAATCAAACTCTTTTGATTGTCTCATCAAAATGAATGTTCCATCTTTGAGAAGCTTGCTTCAATCCATCAATGGATCATTGTATCTTAAAACACGATTTGCTTCAACCTTTGAAACAAATTCCTCTGGCTGTATCATACATACATTCTCCTCAAGTCTTCACTGAGGAAGGACGTCTCCACATCCATTTTGCCAGATTTCGTAATAAGCTGCAATCGCAAGTAAAATCCAAATGGACTTGAGCATTACCCGGTAATAAGGTTTTATCACAGTCAACTCCTTGACTTGAAAAACCTTTTAAACAGGTCTGGTCTTATAGGTCTCTACCTTGCCATTTGCCCCAGTCTTTCTCTTAAAACACCCATATTCACACTCTAAGCACTAAGCCCTTATGTGGAGTAACCAGAGTCTATACTTGGTTCTCATACATGGAGTCCATTTCGGATTTCATAGCCATCTACCATTTCTTTGAGTATCTTATACTCATAGCCTTATCGTATATAACTGGATCATCATCCTCTATGATGCGTACCTCATCATCATCCTCTATGATGAATCCATACCTCCCAGGTATCTTCGGTACTCTTCCAGATTTACGATTCGGTTGTGGTACAATAGGTCTATCTACAGGTTCCTCGGTTCGACTTAAAGTGCTTTGTGGTTCTTGAACTCCTTCAAGATCTATTACCCTCCCACTAGCTTCTTCAATGATAAACACCTTTATCTAAGAAGGCAGCGTGTAGGATTATAGTAATAATACCCTAAACTTTCTTTAGGATATCCCACAAATCTGCACTTGTCAGATTTTGTCCCAAACTTATCTTTGAAACCTTTTCACATAAGTTGGACAACCCCTTATCTTAACATACTTAAGAATAGGAATCCTCCCTATCCATAACCTTTATGGAGTATTGGGGCCAGTTTTTTTTGAGGTTACCTTATTTTGTAGATATGCAGCCGTTTCTAGGGCATAACCCAGATGGATACTAGAATGTCGGTAAAAAATCATTATGGACTGCACCATGTCCAACAAGGTACAATTTCTCCTTTTAGATACACCAATCAATTATTGCGTATCATGAGGTTTCCATTATGAGAAAATACCATTTTGAGATGATCTAGAAACTTATTGCACAAGTATACTATTCCTCGATCTGATCTAAGAATCTTAATACTTTGTCAATTTGTTTCACTTCTGAATTCTTTGAACATTTCAAATGATTCAGACTTGTATTTGATCAAATACACACATTCAACTCTTTGAATGACCATCTCCTTTTTCTTTTATTAGTTTGTTCAATTTGTAAAATATTTTTCATGTAAGTCAAGTTTACAAAGTCTATCAAGTGATCTTTCAGTTTCAAACAAAACATTATCATTATAAATAGAACAACAATTGTTCTTAAATATAATACCAAAACCTTCCTTGTCCAACAACGGAAGTAATAATGTTTCTAAAGAGAACTGGAACATAATAACAACTTATTAACTTAATAGACTTGCCCGTAGGCACTGTTAAACAATAAGTTCCTATGGTTAATGTAGAAACCTTTGCTCCATTACAACACATAAGATTACTACTTTGTTTAGCTTTCTACTTCTGCTTAGTCTCTGCATTGGATTGTATACGTGAGAACTACGACCGGTATCCAATACCCAAGTAGAACCTTGACTTATAGAAAAATTTATTTTTAATCATGAACAAATCTATATCTGTAACCGAAGCTTCATTAAGCTTCTTCTGGTTAGCCTCTGTAAGATTCTCCTTACAGTTTTCCTTTCCAGTATCCAGGCTTATTGCAGTGGAAGCAAACTCCTTTGCTATCTGCATCAGTCTTGTTCTTATTATCCTTTGTTTTTTGCCTTTCCATTTACCTTCTTGAATTGTTCTTCTTTTAAGAAGATCCTTTGGTCCTCTTCCACTTCCTAGAAGAAACATCTACCAGTAAGACTTGGTCTTTCTTGGTTGGAAAGTGACTCTTACAGTTTTCAACATGTTTAAGCAACTCAGGCAGGCTGACATATAGCTTGTTCATGTGAAAATTCACAACAATTTGTGAGAAAAGAGTCTGGAAGTGATTGCAAGATCAAATCTTGGATCAACTCTCCATCCATTAAAACCCAGTTGTCCCAATTGTTCAATCAGATTGATCATTTTAGGACATATATCTGTACTGTAGTGCCATCGGTCATTCTAGATCGGAAGAGCTCCTTAGATATCTGATATCTAATAGTCCTACTTTCCTCACCCTTCAACTCCTTGAAGGTGCAGGAGTATAGTAGGAGCATCCATAGTTTTCATGCTGACGCTGAAGCTCGTTACTCATGGATGCGAGCATGATGCATTGAGCCAACTGTGCATCATCTTGCCACTTTCTAAAAGTAGCAATCTCTTCCTCTGAGGCATTGTCTGCAACCATTGCATGGATAGGCATATTAAGGACATAAGATAGCTTTTCAGCCTTGAGAACTATTCTCAAATACTTTAACCAGTCCTTTTAATACGGTCCGATTAATTAGTATCTAATATGCTCCACAGTGATAGTGAATTAGACATTGTAAAATTCTATAAATGAATTTGTAATTTAACAACATTTTAGCATACATTCATTTATTGATTAATTACCAAAATAAATTAGGTCTTTATTTTAAATTGGTATCTCCCACTATTTTCATCAAACTATATTACCCTCAATATACAGTTCGGCAAATCTAATTAAAGATTTGCTAGTGAGAATAAGGATCCCATTTCAAATGTATATAGCCTTATGTGACACAACAAACGATATATAAATAAATAGGTAGACAACTATTGTCAATTACATCACTATGTAACTCCTTTTAATTTGCCTCTTAGATTATTTTGATCAAGTGTGACACATCCGAATCAAAATTATCCAAGTTAAGTCCAACCTAGCACTTCCATATATTCGAAAGAAAAACACTGTCCTTGTGTGACACAACAAAAACAACATCGTTCAGTCTATGTATAAGCATCAAATGTGATAAAGCAACATCTTAAATATTTAATACTTGCCTTGTGTGACACAACAAACTCATATTAAATATTTTAATACTCTATTGCTTTACCATGCTAGAAGGCGACGTTCGATATTCCAAATATCTTTGAACGCTTAGGACTTAATATTATTGCTTTGAGGGGTTTGTTATTATTTTTCTCATCTTGTTTAGCGCGCATGCACATATATATATAAAATACGCGTCATATTATTTAACATGCGAAGCATGTTGTATAATATATAATATATACATAGCAAGCATGCACATATAGAATACTATATTCTACCCGGATTGATTATGGACTTTTATTCTAGTTTGGTTCACTAGAGCCACCAAGTGAACCAAAAGGTCAAACCTAGGGTGCAAGAACAAAATTTAAATATAACTATTACATTTAAACCCGGGCTCCATTACAAACGGGTCTTCAAGCGCTCCTTGCTCCTTGCTCCTTTGTCTTCAATTCTTCAAAATTAATTCTAACTAGTCCTATTACAAAAACTATTTACAATAAATAGAAACCTTGATCAGCAGTCAAGGGGAAGTACATAGGAGGGAGATAGAATTTACATTAAGAAAAATTAGAGAAGACGAGGTACGCAGACCCCATTTATAAAAACCCATTCATTCAAGCATCCACTAAAATAAATCCAATCACACATTGGTCAGTAGTCCATAATCAATCCCTATTTATTATCATACATATCTCCATATGTATCAATAAATAACATTCATCTCATGAATAATAAAACCATTCCATATATGCATTGATATCATTTAATGGGCAATATTAGTTAGTATAAAATTCAATTTCAACTCCAATTAGTTATCATGGAATCCAATTCCAACTCTAATTAGTTATCATGAAATCCAATTTTAATTAAAATAAACTTCTTTATTTTAATCATATTCCAAATCAAAATAAACTCTTTTATTTTAATTTATCCAATTTTTTTTTTTTTTTTGAATAAAAATAAACTCCTTTATTTTTAATCAAATTCCAAATCAAAATAAACTCCTTTTATTTTAATTAATATGGAAACCAATTTCAAGTTTAAAATAAACACCTTTATTTTTAACTTAAAATTATTGGAAAATAAAATATGTTGAATCCTATTCCTTATCAAAATAAACATCTTTATTTTTTAAGGAAACATGGAATCCTATTCCATATGTGAATAAACTCCTTTATTCTAGGAAACATGGAATCCTATTCCATATGTGAATAAACTCCTTTATTCTAGGAAACATGGAATCCTATTCCATATGTGAATAAACTCCTTTATTCTAGGAAACATGGAATCCTATTCCATATATGAATAAACTCCTTTATTCTAGTTAACGTAGAATCCAATTCCAAGTTCAAATAAAACTTTTAATTTTAATTATATTCCAATTCAAAATAAACCTTTTATCTTAATTGAAAATAAATAAAATCAAAATAAATAAAAAAATAAATAAAATAAATAAAATAATTGTACACAAACAATTATGCCCAATTAAATTGTTCTTAACACATATCAATGTATATACAGAATCAAAACAATTAATAATTCGCATAAAGTTTGGCTCTTGATACCACTGTTAGGTTTGTACATAGCGCGAATATGCAATCAAATTACATAAATAGTGCGGAAGCGCGATAAAATCAGATTTTAAAATTTTATACAAACCATCACCATGATCTTTCTTTATGCACAATTATTAATTAAACGAAAGAGATGGAGAATAAGAATTATACCCTTGTAGAATTCTAGCTTCCTCAGGTACAAGTTCACCTCCAATTGCTTCGCGTTCTCCTTGAATTCCACCGATTAAATTCCTTCCTTTGATCAACGTTAGCCACCCAAGTGTTTGGCCTCTAGAGGTGATCCACCAAGGAATAATACTTGTTCAAGAAGATGGGTGTTGGCAAAACCCTAGTTTCTATCTCTATAGAAATTGTAAGTACTCTCTACAATTCTTATGCAAGAGTGTGTAAATTGTCTAACCCCAAATCATAATAAGACTCCTCTTATTTATAGATATAGGGAACCCTCCTAAACTATTTAGGATTAGGGTTTTTATTTTAATTAAACTCCTTTAATTAATTGAACTCCTAATCCAATTAGGAATTCATGAGAGAGTACTTCTATTAATTAATTCCCAATCCCTATTAGGAATTAAATAATAGTAATAGTAATAATAATAATAAGACTCCTCTTATTAATTTATATTTAATATTTCCAAAATATTAAATAATAAATATTAAGCTATTTAATTTATTCTATCTCCATAGATTAAATTAAATACACTTAACTTATTATTACGATTATGCCATTTACTTCTTAAATAAATATTTTCCTTTTGCGGTGTGACCCTTTAGGTTCTCCATATTAAACCGGTTGTGAATAAATCAATTAGAACAATTCTAATTTTATTTAAATAAATAAATTAAACTATTTAATTTATTTAAATAAATAATATTTATTCTACAATAAGGGTAAGCCCCCTTAGCGATCAACGACTTTCCAGATAATATAGATTTCAACATTAATCACAAAAGAACCTTTCAGTGAATAGTTACCGTACAATTCAATCCTTCTACCATACAATGTCCCAATTAAATATAAGACATGGAATTACTGTCAAGTCTTATTTTATTTAATTATATGTATTTCGATTCTGAAATGCACAACTCTAATTAATGCAAATTAGAAACTCCTTTCTAATTTCATTCTGCTTTGGCCAAAGACTTCTGAGTCGTCATTTATCGAATCACATAGGACATTCTCTCCTTTTACTAGAAGTGGTAGATTCTTTGTTGATCATTCACCTATCTCCATGTATAACTTATTATACCCAATCATACCCTTTAATATACCCTCAGGGTCTTAAGGGACATGTCAAAGTATAACTCATCATACACAAGATACTATGATGATCTCAAGTCCAAGGATCACTTGTACTACTATCACTAGAGGAATTCCTATTGACAGGCGAGTAAAACTCCATTAGGTATTCCTTAGCGAGCCACGTTCAGTGAACTTATTCTCTAATAAGCACCTACATACTTGCTTTAGTGTCTCCACACAAATGATTATGAGATCAATCATCCTCTTCATAAGAGCAAGCAACGTGTGTACTAATCTATCCGGATTCACTAATCCCCTTTTTTAGTAATCCAACGATTAGGAACGATTTTAGTTTGTGAGCTATCTTGAATTTAGATCTCATTAGCATGATCACCATCATGATTCTAAAAGCATTGCTCAAAACTATGGGTTTATCACATTTAATATAACAGCACTATGTTGATAAAGTAAAATGCCTTTAATAATCGAATAAGATTACAAAGTATATGTTGCATCATATCAAATATGATTGGCTTGTGTGCATACTACTTTCAATCTCCCACTTGCACTAAAGCCAATCGTCATGGTATCTAATACCCTTCTTCTCTAAGTGACGATCATCCTGCTGTTTGGATAAAGCTTCAGTAAATGGATATGCAATGTTGTTCTTGAGAGTCCATTATCTCTATAGTGACTTCTTCTCTTTCAATGATTCCACTAATCAAATGAAAGTGCCGCAACACATGTTTGAATCCAAGATGAGACTTAGGAACTATTCCTAGTTCTGTGATGAACTTTTCATCCAAACAATCAACTTGCAGCTTCATTTACAACTATATAATTTGTCTTTGTCACTAAACCAGCAACTCTTTGCTGTTTGGAACCTTTCCAATTCACTGCACCACCTTTCAAGGTAACGATTTACCTTAAAGTGGATTTGTTATCGTCTTGGTCAATCTGAAAAAACTTGAGTCTGTTTAGCCCTCTAGTTTTAATTCAAACCTACCATGAATTATGATTACATCTTCAATACCGGTTAAGTACTTAAAGATGTTTATCACTGTCTTACAGTGATCTTCTCCAGAATATGACTGATCAACATCAAGCCTAGTATATTCATTGCATACATGATAGTAACTCATGTGATCTCTCTTTCAATTGGGGACAATTTTAGAGAGATACACTCCATGGCTCATCATCATGAGACCTCTCTTGGAGTTTGCCATGCTAAATGCCTTTAGCATCAAATGAATATACGTTCCTTGGGTCAAGCCGAACATCCTTTTAAATCTATCTATATAGACTTATATCCCCAATTTATAGGATGCTCCTCCCAAGTCATTCATGGAGGAATGTTTAGACAATTTTATCTTTACTGATTGTAGCATTGGTGTGTTATTCCTTGTCAGTAGTATATCAACATATAATACCAAGAATGTCACAGCGCTCCCACTGACCCTTTTGTATACACTAGGTTCATTCTCGTTTTTGATAAAATCAAAACTCTTTTGATTGTCTCATCAAAATGAATGTTCCATCTTTGAGAAGCTTGCTTCAATCCATCAATGGATCATTGTATCTTAAAACACGATTTGCTTCAACCTTTGAAACAAATTCCTCTGGCTGTATCATACATACATTCTCCTCAAGTCTTCACTGAGGAAGGACGTCTCCACATCCATTTTGCCAGATTTCGTAATAAGCTGCAATCGCAAGTAAAATCCAAATGGACTTGAGCATTACCCGGTAATAAGGTTTTATCACAGTCAACTCCTTGACTTGAAAAACCTTTTAAACAGGTCTGGTCTTATAGGTCTCTACCTTGCCATTTGCCCCAGTCTTTCTCTTAAAACACCCATATTCACACTCTAAGCACTAAGCCCTTATGTGGAGTAACCAGAGTCTATACTTGGTTCTCATACATGGAGTCCATTTCGGATTTCATAGCCATCTACCATTTCTTTGAGTATCTTATACTCATAGCCTTATCGTATATAACTGGATCATCATCCTCTATGATGCGTACCTCATCATCATCCTCTATGATGAATCCATACCTCCCAGGTATCTTCGGTACTCTTCCAGATTTACGATTCGGTTGTGGTACAATAGGTCTATCTACAGGTTCCTCGGTTCGACTTAAAGTGCTTTGTGGTTCTTGAACTCCTTCAAGATCTATTACCCTCCCACTAGCTTCTTCAATGATAAACACCTTTATCTAAGAAGGCAGCGTGTAGGATTATAGTAATAATACCCTAAACTTTCTTTAGGATATCCCACAAATCTGCACTTGTCAGATTTTGTCCCAAACTTATCTTTGAAACCTTTTCACATAAGTTGGACAACCCCTTATCTTAACATACTTAAGAATAGGAATCCTCCCTATCCATAACCTTTATGGAGTATTGGGGCCAGTTTTTTTTGAGGTTACCTTATTTTGTAGATATGCAGCCGTTTCTAGGGCATAACCCCAGATGGATACTAGAATGTCGGTAAAAAATCATTATGGACTGCACCATGTCCAACAAGGTACAATTTCTCCTTTTAGATACACCAATCAATTATTGCGTATCATGAGGTTTCCATTATGAGAAAATACCATTTTGAGATGATCTAGAAACTTATTGCACAAGTATACTATTCCTCGATCTGATCTAAGAATCTTAATACTTTGTCAATTTGTTTCACTTCTGAATTCTTTGAACATTTCAAATGATTCAGACTTGTATTTGATCAAATACACACATTCAACTCTTTGAATGACCATCTCCTTTTTCTTTTATTAGTTTGTTCAATTTGTAAAATATTTTTCATGTAAGTCAAGTTTACAAAGTCTATCAAGTGATCTTTCAGTTTCAAACAAAACATTATCATTATAAATAGAACAACAATTGTTCTTAAATATAATACCAAAACCTTCCTTGTCCAACAACGGAAGTAATAATGTTTCTAAAGAGAACTGGAACATAATAACAACTTATTAACTTAATAGACTTGCCCGTAGGCACTGTTAAACAATAAGTTCCTATGGTTAATGTAGAAACCTTTGCTCCATTACAACACATAAGATTACTACTTTGTTTAGCTTTCTACTTCTGCTTAGTCTCTGCATTGGATTGTATACGTGAGAACTACGACCGGTATCCAATACCCAAGTAGAACCTTGACTTATAGAAAAATTTATTTTTAATCATGAACAAATCTATATCTGTAACCGAAGCTTCATTAAGCTTCTTCTGGTTAGCCTCTGTAAGATTCTCCTTACAGTTTTCCTTTCCAGTATCCAGGCTTATTGCAGTGGAAGCAAACTCCTTTGCTATCTGCATCAGTCTTGTTCTTATTATCCTTTGTTTTTGCCTTTCCATTTACCTTCTTGAATTGTTCTTCTTTTAAGAAGATCCTTTGGTCCTCTTCCACTTCCTAGAAGAAACATCTACCAGTAAGACTTGGTCTTTCTTGGTTGGAAAGTGACTCTTACAGTTTTCAACATGTTTAAGCAACTCAGGCAGGCTGACATATAGCTTGTTCATGTGAAAATTCACAACAATTTGTGAGAAAAGAGTCTGGAAGTGATTGCAAGATCAAATCTTGGATCAACTCTCCATCCATTAAAACCCAGTTGTCCCAATTGTTCAATCAGATTGATCATTTTAGGACATATATCTGTACTGTAGTGCCATCGGTCATTCTAGATCGGAAGAGCTCCTTAGATATCTGATATCTAATAGTCCTACTTTCCTCACCCTTCAACTCCTTGAAGGTGCAGGAGTATAGTAGGAGCATCCATAGTTTCATGCTGACGCTGAAGCTCGTTACTCATGGATGCGAGCATGATGCATTGAGCCAACTGTGCATCATCTTGCCACTTTCTAAAAGTAGCAATCTCTTCCTCTGAGGCATTGTCTGCAACCATTGCATGGATAGGCATATTAAGGACATAAGATAGCTTTTCAGCCTTGAGAACTATTCTCAAATACTTTAACCAGTCCTTTTAATACGGTCCGATTAATTAGTATCTAATATGCTCCACAGTGATAGTGAATTAGACATTGTAAAATTCTATAAATGAATTTGTAATTTAACAACATTTTAGCATACATTCATTTATTGATTAATTACCAAAATAAATTAGGTCTTTATTTTAAATTGGTATCTCCCACTATTTTCATCAAACTATATTACCCTCAATATACAGTTCGGCAAATCTAATTAAAGATTTGCTAGTGAGAATAAGGATCCCATTTCAAATGTGTAGACACCCGATTTTTGCATTTCCTATACTAACCCTGACAGGAGGGCAAAATCGTCAATTGACCCGGCACACGAGAATAAAGGGTGGACATAAAGACGAACCCTCAAAACCACCACGACGGGATGATATTGAAGCCGACACGACAACAAGCGAATGTCGAGAGTCAGTTACTGATCACTGTGCTTACCCGGAGGACGTGGCACGTTTCCCGACGGTTTTCGCACTACCGAGCGCAATAAACCGGGGGGTGGGGGGGGGTCCCGTCAGATGGGGAGCGGGAACCAACGGTACGACACGAAAATCGAGACGAGGCACGGAAAACGAGAAAATCAGCACAGTCAGCCGCAGATCAATTCGCGGCCAAGGACGGAACTCGAGGCAGCACGGGACTCGAAGCGCACGGGACTCGAGCGCGGCTGGGGGGAGAACCAAGGGCCAGCCGCAGATATATCTGCGGCCAGCCGCAGATAGATCTGCGGCTGCCCTTGGCAGTGCTATATTAGGCCAGTTCGCATACAGGAAGAAAAAAAGAGAGGGATTCAGCAGGAAAAGGAGCTCGGGGAGAAGAAGAAAAAGAGGAAGAAAACAGCAAAATTAAGAGAGAAAAGAGTGAGAAATAGTAAGGAATTGTACCTATTTTGTGAGATTGTATTCCATATTTTTCTACTCTACTCAATACACAAATTCATACATATTGTGGGGATCATTTGCAAGGTGATAAATCTTTTGTTTTAGCATTTTGTTATACCATTTTGGCCAAGCTTTTGGGTCATCCAAATTACCTTAAATATAGTTTTTTTCCTACATATTATTGTGAAGCCATGGATTAGGGATTATTAGTGAGGGTCTCATCGGAATGAAATTCCCCCTAATAACCCGATGATATCCGTTTTGGTGCAAAAATAGAGTTCGTATGGCAATGTATCATTCGTAGTATATTTCAATCATCCTTGTAAGACATCATAGAGTGTTAGGCATCCCGTTGTTGTTCATTTTCGCTACATCCATTTGGTGGTTGTACAATAAGTTCGGATGTGAGCCTAGGAATGCGACCCCGTGGTCCAAATCCGATGATGGACATTTTTGAATGTATGTAATCGGGTGGATGTATCCGTTATTGTAAATATGTAATCGCCGGGCCTTAAAACGACGCCAAGGCGATAATCGGGTTTAAGGCCCCATAATAATGAAATATGTGATGATGGGCGTTTGGGGTTATTTTGATGGCTTACATGCCCATGAATAACCCCCACGCGTTTTATTGCTTTATTTGATTTATGACACAAAAAAATTGATTTCAAAACTAAATGATAAAGATCTTCATAAAAATCAATCAAATTAGGTTGTTAGCATCACGAGGCTTAAAATTGAGAATGCTAACGAATGTCGATTCCTATTCAACGAGAAAGCTAAAGAAGACATCATTTTCAAATATCACAAAAAATGGTTTGATAAATAAAAATGACGTTTTCATTAAATCTTCGTGCATAGGGTTAAAGAGATCCTAGAAATTGCCCATCATTTCATCTATGAAAGCAACGTATAGATCTCGATTCCTATTTTGACAAAGGTTTAAAACTCTTGTTTTGCCAAAACGACACCTAATGAAAATCTCATAGCTTTTTGACAATTAAAATCAAACATTTCTCATAAAGAATAAAGCTCTCTCATATAGGTCGAAGGACGTTCTAAAGCATTCTCAAAGCAAAACACGACTTGTCATAAAAACCCAAATGGTTTTCTCTCATACAAAACTCACCACAAATATTCGCATAAGCACACACACACACATACGCGCGCACACACACATTCTAAGGATTTAAAGGATAGGAAAAGCATCAAGATTGCGGTAACCGTGTTTTCACGGAAGTCGAGGGGTGCCTAACACCTTCCCCTCACTTAAGCAAGCCCCCGAACTCTAGGAATCTCAATTCGCAGACCAATTAATTCGGAGTCACACATGAGCCAGCGATTTATAAAAATGAAAACTCGGATGAGTTGGTACATCCATTTCAAATACCAACTGGCGACTCTGGTTAAATTGGCTCATCATAAAAACAATCTTTAAAAACCCCGTCGACATTAATGCCGACCTTTTCCAAAAAGGCATCTAACAAAAAGGCTAAAAAATTGGAAAGGGTTACAACCCCCGCGTAAGCGATTCCTCCCGGCGTCGACAGCTGGCGACTCTGCTGGGGACATTAGAGGGCTTAAGCCGCATTCGAATCTTGATGCTATCCTATCCTTTAAAATTTATAATTGTGTATGTGCGTATGACATTTTGACGTCTTTTATTTATTGTTGTGTAAATGTGTGTTGTTGTCCAATGAATGAATGATTGAATGGGTTTTTCTTTACTTCAAAGTAATCATTTGCATGCGGTGAGGACGATGAATGTGAATGTATGTTGAGAGAGTACCTCCTCCTGAGGCGAACCCGTCGGTTGCTTATTACTGGACTCGATGGGGCTGCTCCCCGGAGATGGCTCAGGAAACGCACCACTCAAATCCGCTCCAATCGAAAGGGCTCAAACGAGTAGATTGCGAAGATTTGGGAACCTTCATGCCGAAAAGCCCGTGAGAGTAACCTTAGGATAGGTCAGCCTCAGATTAACCCAACGCAGGAAAAGTCTCTTCATGCCCTTTTACGTTTACGCGTATTAAATGTCATGATCCAATGCAATATCATCCCCTGTTGCTAAAAGAAGGTACTAACCTCTATGGTTGCAGGGAACAGCTGGGAACTTCCTAATTCACGTCTAGCATTGATTATTGCAATAAAAGACTGCTAACATTTGGTTTTGCAGGGAAAGATTAAAAAACCCAAAACACAAAAAATTTTACAGCTTTAGCATGCATCCGCATCCTTTCATTGCCCAAGACTGAAACTTCGAACCGTTTGCCTGCAGGATTGCTCCTCAAACCCGTTCGCAGTCCAAGAAAGCCCAGGTCTCTAACTCTGAAATGGCTGATCTTCCCAATCATAGTTCCATATCTCGGGAAGAGTTTGATGATTTTAAAAAGCAGATGATGGAAATGGCCACCATGCTAAAAGAACAGTTCCTAATCAGACAGGATTCGTCAAACCAGGGACCGCATAATGTACCACCGCCAGGGGGTGACCAGAATCCTCCTAAGGATGATACGATCCCATTTAAAAATAACCAACATCAGCTTAAGGACGAGCCGGTCCTCCCAAAGGTCATTCCTGCCCTCAACAAAACAGTAATCACGATTCCAGAGGAGGGAGATACTGATGACCTTCGCAGAAAAATGAAGCAGATGGAGGAGACCATCCAATCTCTAAAAGGCATAGGCTCCTTGGGTAGGGTTAATTATGCAGATTTGTGTGTCTTCCCCGGAACCAGATATCCAGAGAAATTTAAGATCCCCGAATTCGAGAAATACAATGGGAAAGGGGATCCTTACACTCACCTGAAAATATATATTGGAGAACTGGGGTCCTATGCGGAAGACGAAGGATTAAGGATGCAATTATTCCAGAAAAGCTTGACGGGGGAGGCGAGGATCTGGTATGCCCGTCTCGATAATGCCCGGATTCATAATTGGGAGGAGCTGGCCCATACCTTTCTGACACAGTATAGCTTTCAGGCACAGATGGCCCCTGATAGATATCAAATGACAAAAATCAAGAAGCAACCAAGGGAAACCTTCAGGGACTATGCCCAACGATGGAGGGGTATGGCCGCACAAGTGAATCCTCCAATGAGTGAGTCAGAGATGGTGATGACCTTTGTGGATATACAGGAAGCACCTTATTATGAGCGGGTCATATCAGGGATTGGAAGACCTTTCGCCGAGATGATAAAACACGGAGAAATGGTGGATATGGGGTTGAAATCGGGTAAAATCCGGGACTTCACAGCTCTTGAAACGGCTGCGGAACAAATCCAAAGTGGGAATTATGCTTATGGGCTGAGTAGTACTTCCCGCAGGCCCCAAAAGCGAAAAGAGGAAGATGTCTCTCTCGTGCTGCAGGGATCATCCAGGAAAGTGGAGAATAGCCCTCCTGTACAAATACAGAGATTTGTGCCGCCCCGGCAACCTAATTTTGATAATCCCAGAACGGACGGACGAAGGAGGTTTGAAACCACACAGAGGCGGGTATTTACCCCGCTTGGGGATCCTCTTGAGCAAATTTTGGCAATACTGATATCACAGGGGAAGATTGTCGATTTGGCACCTCCATGTGACCCGAAGGGAAGAAAATTTGACCCCAGTAAAAAGTGTGCATATCATTCGGGTTCCCCGGGTCATGACACTCAGGAATGTTGGACGCTGAAACACATAATTCAAAACATGATTGATAGCGGGGAGATCGTGGTGGAACAGCCCGAGCCGCCAAATGTTAAAATCAATCCCCTGCCGAAGCATGATGGGGGAGGGGTCAATATGGTGGAAGCCATCGAAACCGAAAGACCGCCAAGGCGAAATTATATGACAAGGATTGATGAGATGGTTGGCATGACGGGTACTCAGGAGAATATGCAAGGGGCACCGGTTAGGTTGACGGGTGCAAGCCGGAGTATCACAGGGGGGCCTATCAAGTTAGCGGCTCCAAAACCTCTCATCATCGCAGCAAGACCACAGATCCCTCTTTGCAATCTAAAAACAGTACCGTGGAACTACGGGGGTGTATTAGAGGAGGCGGCCAGTTGTGCTTCCGTAACATCAAAGGGGAATCCCTTGTACCTTCCAAGAAGAGTCCTCAAGAGTAAGAGAAAAGAGAACGAGAGGATATCCGAGGAAAAAGCCGCGGAGTTCTTGGAAAAGATGGACCATCCGGAAGTAAGGGGGATCGGGACGGTGAGCGAGGAATCGACTCTAACGTCGATCATGGATTTGGTGTTATCGTCCAGCGACCACTGCAGAATCTTGGCCAAAATCTTGGGGGAGGCTCACATTCCCAAGACAATTAGCCAAGAAAGTTTCGGCCGCCTAGTGGACCATCTGCTAGAGAACAATGTGCTATCATTCACAGATGATGATATCCCGAAAGAGGGAAGGGGGCATCGGAGACCGCTGCACATCGCTAGTGATCTCATCAGGGTATGTCATGAATGGGGTGCTGATTGATGGGGGATCAGCACTGAATATTTGTCCCCTCAGTACACTGAGAAAAATGAACATTAATCTCAAGCGCTTGCGGGCCAGTCACGTGGTGGTGCGAGCCTTCGATGGATCCCGGAAGGATACATTGGGAGAAATAGAGTTTGCCCGTGGAGATAGGGCCGTGTACTTTCGACATTTCCTTTCAGGTATTGGATATCTCGGCCAGTTATAACATGTTGTTGGGAAGACCATGGATACATATGGCCGGGGCAGTTCCCTCTACACTTACACCAACAAATCAAGTTCATCGTCAGCGGGGAATCTGGTAACGATCTACGCAGAGCGTAATGACCCTTTTCCCTCCAAGAGGGGTCTGCCAGTAATCAATGTGGACGAATCCGCGGCGCCTGCCAGTTTTCAAGCACTGGAAATCAGCTCCCCCCACTATAGAGGTCTGGGAGCCCCAGCCATAAAATCCAAAGCCTCCCCTGAGCTCACCTTCGTTGCTAGAGAAATGATGAAGATGAAGTTTCAACCTGGGCAGGGTTTGGGAAAAGACAACCAAGGAATTTCCACGCCTATTCAACTGCCCAACCAGACAGGCAGGGCAGGGTTGGGATATCATGGAGGTATAGAGCGGATCCACTCTCAAAGGGAAGCCCCAGTTCGATCGACTGGAATCCTAATGCCGAGGGACCATAATGAACAAGGAACGGACAAGCCCGTGTCCGAATTAGAAGGTAAAGATTTGACTCCTGCGGATGATGAGGCAGTCAAAAGGAAGAGTTTCCTGCGGGGAGGTCATTGCAGCAGTTCGAAACCAAATGCTATATCTCTGGACCATCAATAAACATTGGAGAGGGGAAGGATACGGCCGCAACGTCGGGAGCCCAACAGAGTGTGCCTGTCATCGATTGGGCAGGGTTAGTTATCCCTAATAAGGCTGTATGCTTGTGAGGGAGGACGGATACGATGTGGCGGTAGTCGTCAAGGAAATCCCTGGAACACAGCCGTCTGTCATATGTCGCATCCCGACTGATCTGACCACCGATAACTGGACGGTGGAGCCAATAATATCCAGACAAGGGTAAAACATGGTGCCGGGGTGGTAGACCCCGGAGAGCGGGGGATGAATGTCTACCAGTTTTGGTTCTTTATTTTATATTTTGCATAAACTATGTTATTTTGTCATGTTATTTTAAGAGCGATCATTGTGGAAAGATGAATTATATATATGACAGTATTTTGTTTCAATGTCAGGTGTACCAATTTGAGTATTCCTTGCTTAACGAGCGATCCCTCAAATTTGAATGATGACTATGATTTTGATATCGAGCTGGATTTCGATTTAATGGGTATTGAGCAGGACGAGACAGATTACGATGACGCGCCTGACGAGATCAAAGGGTGGGTCGAGGATAAACCCAAACCCAACTTAGACCAAACCGTCACCATAAATATCGGAACCCCTGACCAACCCAAAGAGCTCAAGATCGGGACAGACCTGACCCCTAACCAGAAAGTAGAAATGACCAAATTGCTACGCCAGTATGAGGATGTGTTCGCCTGGTCTCATGAGGACATGATCGGATTATCCACCGACATTGTGGTACACCAGCTGCCCATCAAGGAGGGTTTCAAGCCCGTCAAGCAAAGGACTAAGAAAGCTAAAACCGGAAATGGAGCTTGAAGGTTAAAGGAGGAGATCATCAAACAGTTTCAGGGCTGGAATCATCATGGTGTCCACCTACCCAGAATGGTTGTCCAATGTGGTCCCAGTGGCTAAGCCTGGAGGAAAGGTGAGGGTTATGTGTTGACTATAGAGACCTGAACAAGGCCAGTCTCAAGGATAATTTCCCAGTACCTTTTATACACATATTGGTGGATAACACAGCCCAATACGAGATGTACTCTTTCGTTGATTGCTTTGCGGGGTATCATCAAATAATGGTGGCAGAGGAGGACCGGGAGAAAACAGCCTTCATCACCCCTTGGGGCACTTTCTGCTATAGACGGTTGGCTTTCGGTCTCACAAATGCAGGGGCTACTTATCAAAGAGCTATGATGGCCCTGTTCCACGATATGATGCACAAGGAGATAGAGGTCTACGTGGATGACATTATCGTGAAGTCAAAGATAGAATCTGATCATGTGACCCATCTCCAAAAGCTATTTGACCGGCTTAGAAAATATAATTTAAGGCTCAATCCGGCAAAGTGTGCTTTCGGAGTGCAATCGGGCAAACTCTTGGGATTCCTGGTTAGTGATCGTGGCATCGAGTTGGATCCGGCCAAGATTAAGGCCATTGTGGATATGCCGGCACCCCGCACTGAGAAGGAAATAAGAGGATTTCTGGGAAGAATAAATTTCATCAGCCGCTTCATATCCCATTTGACAACCACGTGCGAGCCAATTTTCAAGCTGTTAAGAAAAGATGTCTCCCAAGAATGGATTGATGAGCAATGCCAGGAAGCCTTTCAGATCATTAAGAAGCAGCTGACGGAAGCACCCGTGCTGGTACCCCCGAAGGATGAGATCCCTCTATTCATGTATATATCAGTCAATGACATTGCGATGGGCTGTATGCTGGGGCAGAAGAATGAATCAGGCAAAGAGCAGGCCATTTACTACCTCAGCAAGAGATTTAGCCGATGTGAACAGAATTACACCCCTATCGAAAGGACCTGTTGTGCTTTGGCTTGGGCTGCAATGAGATTACAGCATTATCTCCACGGGCACACCACGTATCTGATATCAAGGATGGATCCCCTGAAATATATCTTTGAACGGCCCATGCTGAACTGTCGACTTTCAAGATGGCAGTTAATCTTACAGCAGTTCGACATTGTGTACGTAACTCAGAAAGCCATTAAAGGGCAGGGAATTGCAGATCAATTGGCGGAAGCGCCATCAGGGGGAATGGAGCCTTTAGACACTCCCTTGCCGGGCGAAGATGTATTCTGGATCTTGCACGCGAGAGGAGATGACGAGGGGCAGTTCTGGAAATTGTATTTTGATGGTGCCATGAATGCGAAGGGGGCAGGAGCCGGAGCAGTCCTGGTCTCTATCACAGGAGAGCAATACCCCGTAGCCACTAAATTGCAGTTCAGTAACTCAAACAACACAGCTGAGTATGAGGGATGTATATTGGGACTCCGTTTGGCTCGCGATATGGGGGTGAAAAGGTTAGCAGTGTTCGGGGATTCGGAGCTGGTAATCAGACAAGCGATCGGGATGTACAACACTAAAGAGCTCCGGTTGCTTCCATACCACCGTTGCGTTATCCAACTGATGCAAGAGTTCGAAGATATCGCTTTTCGACATATCCCCCGGGGACGAAATGATTTCGCCGATGCATTGGCGACTTTAGCTTCCCTAATCCACACAATCAAGAGCAGGGACGTTCCACAGATTGAGATAGCAGTGCAGAACGCCCCGGCATACGAGGAGCACGTGGCTGGGTATACTATTGGACGAGGGGGTTCTGCCAAAGCAGCCTTGGTATCACGACATAAGGGAATATCTGAGGGATAGATCCATTCCCGACCAAGCCAGCCGAGCGGAGAGGTTGAGAATTCAAAAGATGGCAATGAAATTTTATCTGAGCGGAGATTCACTGTACAAGAGGGATGCCAATTTGGGATTGCTACGATGTGTAAATGAAATGCAGGCCCAAAAGATTATGGACGAAGTACATGGTGGAGTGTGTGGGCCACACATGAGTGGGCCGATGCTGGCCAAGAAGATCTTGAGAACGGGGCATTACTGGTTGACGCTGAAAGCCGACTGTGATGATCACGTCAAGCGGTGTTACCAATGCCAGGCGCACGGTAATGTTATCCATGCGCCTCCCAATGAACTGCACTGTATGACATCCCCTTGGCCATTCTCAATGTGGGGTATGGATGTGATCGGACCAATAGAGCCCAAAGCAAGCAACGGCCACCGATTTATATTCGTCATGATCGATTACTTCACTAAATGGGTAGAAGCAGCTTCTTTCCCCAAAGTAACTCAGGAGGTCATCGTCGGTTTCATCAGGAATAATGTCATTTGCCGATACGGGCAGCCTGAGGTTTTAGTCTCCGACAATGCCAAGAATTTGAACAATGCCCTCATGAAGGGATTATGCGACCAGTTTAAGATCAAACACCTCAATTCTGTCATTTACCGTCCTAAGATGAATGGGGCAGTAGAGGCTGCAAATAAGAATATCAAGAAGATCATGGCGAAAATGTCCGCTAATCATCGGGGATGGCCGGATCTGCTACCTCTCACCTTGCTGGCGTACAGAACGTCGGTACGTACTTCTACAGGGGCAACCCCGTACGCTCTGGTATACGGAATGGAGGCGGTTCTGCCAGTTGAGGTTGAGATGGCGTCCCTCAGAATCTTGATTGACGCTCAGATAAACGAGGAGGATTGGATGCAAAGTCGGTACGACCAATTGGCCCTAATTGATGAAAGGAGGGTGGCCGCTGTGTTGCACGGTCAGTTATATCAGCAAAGGATCTCTCGATCATATGACAAGAGGATAAGACCTCGAAAATTCAAAGAAAATGACCTAGTGTTAAAGAGAGTAATGCCTTGTCAAGACGAAGCCAAAGGGAAGTTTGCCCCGAACTGGGAGGGGCCTTTTGTGATTAAGAAAGTGTTGTCCGGAGGAGCCCTCATACTGCAAGAAATGGACGGGGAGGTGTTCCCACAGCCCCTTAATTCCGACTCGGTGAAGCGGTTCTATGCATAAAAAAAAAAATAAAAAAATAAAAAAATAAAAAATAAAAAAATAAAAAAATATCCCTCATCATTTTTCTCCTCGTTCTTTGAAGGAACGAACTACGTAGGACCTGATCTCCCGACTTGTGGGGGTACGTAGGCAGCCATTGTGGCACGGTCCCATTCCTTACAAATAACCCTTTCTTCTATCAAAACCGATTCCCAACAGCCAGAAAACCTTCCTACACCCTCGAAACTCTCCCGAAACCAGCCACCTGATCAGTTTCATCTCAAATAACCTGACCCTAACCCAACCAAGTAGTTAGCCCGAATCTAAGACTCAGCCGATGAAATCGACAGGATATGCGGCAATATCTGACAAGTCCCCATCAAGACTTGAGAAGAGAAAGAAGGCGAAATATCAAAATCATGGTTAACTGGATAAAATGAGGGTCCAATGAAAGGCAACGATACGACAAAAGGGGAAAACGACTAAATCTAAATACTTGTCTATATAAATAGGTCATTTTGTTACAAGGTTTCTCTTTTTGATAACCGATGAAACTGACATAGTCTATGCAGGAAATAAAATGATCTACCAATCTGAAACTAATCAAAGCAGGATGGATTAAGTGGTGGATAGATCTGAGGCATCGGCATTCCCTGCAATCTGTTGCCCCATCATGTCGACGCGATCCAATAAGCAATGGCTCGGCTAACGGTCTCAGAGTGAGCATCTATAATTGCCTTAGTCTGTAATACAATGGCGTCTCTATCAGTATGAACAACATCCCTGGCCAGAATAGCAGCATCTCTCTCAACGAGAGCAGCATACCTCTCAGCCTCGGTAGTAATCGAGATGCGTGAACACCGGACGGACAGGGACCTAATGGCTCAGAATGCCCTCCGCAAAGCCCGCCGACACCGGAAAGAATAATAAGGATCAGGAACGTTCCGGAAGATCACCTGCCATATCTCTGTCACCGGCGACAAACCGTCCAATCAGCGAAGAAGCCACCGACCAATCCTGTGGGAGGATCGAGATCCAAGCATACCACGGCATCTGGCGACGACACCTGTAGAAAATAGTATCAAAAAGACTGTACAGGGGTCATTCTCTATCCATGAATAAAAAGCATGCATCATACATGACTCGCTATGTGAAAATAAAATACAAAATTCTGAATAAGTCGGACGTCGAACACGACGAATCAAGGCAAGACCCGACTGAACCCTGGGAAGGGCTGAGATCCACGCGAACCACAACAAGATGGTGAGCAACCCTGGGAAGGGCTGATATCCACAAAAAGAAAAAAGACCAAAAACAACAAACCCTGGGAAGGGCTGAGATCCAAGCAAACCGCGACAGAGTGGTGAGCAAACCTGGGAAGGCATCCAAGCAAACCGCGATAGAGTGGTGAGCAAACCCTGGGAAGGGCTGAGATCCACGCGAACCACAACAAGATGGTGAGCAACCCTGGGAAGGGCTGATATCCACAAAAAGAAAAAAGACAAAAAAACAACAAACCCTGGGAAGGGCTGAGATCCAAGCAAACCGCGACAGAGTGGTGAGCAAACCTGGGAAGGCATCCAAGCAAACCACGACAGAGTGGTGAGCAAACCCTGGGAAGGGCTGAGATCCACGCGAACCACAACAAGATGGTGAGCAACCCTGGGAAGGGCTGATATCCACAAAAAGAAAAAAGACAAAAAACAACAAACCCTGGGAAGGGCTGAGATCCAAGCAAACCGCGACAGAGTGGTGAGCAAACCTGGGAAGGCATCCAAGCAAACCGCGACAGAGTGGTGAGCAAACCCTGGGAAGGGCTGAGATCCACGCGAACCACAACAAGATGGTGAGCAACCCTGGGAAGGGCTGATATCCACAAAAAGAAAAAAGACAAAAAACAACAAACCCTGGGAAGGGCTGAGATCCAAGCAAACCGCGACAGAGTGGTGAGCAAACCTGGGAAGGCATCCAAGCAAACCGCGACAGAGTGGTGAGCAAACCCTGGGAAGGGCTGAGATCCACGCGAACCACAACAAGATGGTGAGCAACCCTGGGAAGGGCTGATATCCACAAAAAGAAAAAAAAGACAAAAACAGCAAACCCTGGGAAGGGCTGAGATCCAAGCAAACCGCGACAGAGTGGTGAGCAAACCTGGGAAGGTATCCAACCAAAACAAAAACTGGGAAGGGCTAAGATCCAAACCAATAACAACCCTGGGAAGGGCTGAGATCCAAGCAAATCACGTATGTATTGTCATTCTTGTGCACTGTCATTCATGCATCGAGTGTCTATTCTTTATCCTGTTCATTTCATTTATCATTTCATAAACATGATAAAGAGGGGCAGCTGTAGACACCCGATTTTTGCATTTCCTATACTAACCCTGACAGGAGGGCAAAATCGTCAATTGACCCGGCACACGAGAATAAAGGGTGGACATAAAGACGAACCCTCAAAACCACCACGACGGGATGATATTGAAGCCGACACGACAACAAGCGAATGTCGAGAGTCAGTTACTGATCACTGTGCTTACCCGGAGGACGTGGCACGTTTCCCGACGGTTTTCGGACTACCGAGCGCAAACCCGTCAGCGGGAACCAACGGTACGACACGAAAATCGAGACGAGGCACGGAAAACGAGAAAATCAGCACAGTCAGCCGCAGATCAATTCGCGGCCAAGGACGGAACTCGAGGCAGCACGGGACTCGAAGCGCACGGGACTCGAGCGCGGCTGGGGGGAGAACCAAGGGCCAGCCGCAGATATATCTGCGGCCAGCCGCAGATAGATCTGCGGCTGCCCTTGGCAGTGCTATATTAGGCCAGTTCGCATACAGGAAGAAAAAAAGAGAGGGATTCAGCAGGAAAAGGAGCTCGGGGAGAAGAAGAAAAAGAGGAAGAAAACAGCAAAATTAAGAGAGAAAAGAGTGAGAAATAGTAAGGAATTGTACCTATTTTGTGAGATTGTATTCCATATTTTTCTACTCTACTCAATACACAAATTCATACATATTGTGGGGATCATTTGCAAGGTGATAAATCTTTTGTTTTAGCATTTTGTTATACCATTTTGGCCAAGCTTTTGGGTCATCCAAATTACCTTAAATATAGTTTTTTTCCTACATATTATTGTGAAGCCATGGATTAGGGATTATTAGTGAGGGTCTCATCGGAATGAAATTCCCCCTAATAACCCGATGATATCCGTTTGGTGCAAAAATAGAGTTCGTATGGCAATGTATCATTCGTAGTATATTTCAATCATCCTTGTAAGACATCATAGAGTGTTAGGCATCCCGTTGTTGTTCATTTTCGCTACATCCATTTGGTGGTTGTACAATAAGTTCGGATGTGAGCCTAGGAATGCGACCCCGTGGTCCAAATCCGATGATGGACATTTTTGAATGTATGTAATCGGGTGGATGTATCCGTTATTGTAAATATGTAATCGCCGGGCCTTAAAACGACGCCAAGGCGATAATCGGGTTTAAGGCCCCATAATAATGAAATATGTGATGATGGGCGTTTGGGGTTATTTTGATGGCTTACATGCCCATGAATAACCCCCACGCGTTTTATTGCTTTATTTGATTTATGACACAAAAAAATTGATTTCAAAACTAAATGATAAAGATCTTCATAAAAATCAATCAAATTAGGTTGTTAGCATCACGAGGCTTAAAATTGAGAATGCTAACGAATGTCGATTCCTATTCAACGAGAAAGCTAAAGAAGACATCATTTTCAAATATCACAAAAAATGGTTTGATAAATAAAAATGACGTTTTCATTAAATCTTCGTGCATAGGGTTAAAGAGATCCTAGAAATTGCCCATCATTTCATCTATGAAAGCAACGTATAGATCTCGATTCCTATTTTGACAAAGGTTTAAAACTCTTGTTTTGCCAAAACGACACCTAATGAAAATCTCATAGCTTTTTGACAATTAAAATCAAACATTTCTCATAAAGAATAAAGCTCTCTCATATAGGTCGAAGGACGTTCTAAAGCATTCTCAAAGCAAAACACGACTTGTCATAAAAACCCAAATGGTTTTCTCTCATACAAAACTCACCACAAATATTCGCATAAGCACACACACACACATACGCGCGCACACACACATTCTAAGGATTTAAAGGATAGGAAAAGCATCAAGATTGCGGTAACCGTGTTTTCACGGAAGTCGAGGGGTGCCTAACACCTTCCCCTCACTTAAGCAAGCCCCCGAACTCTAGGAATCTCAATTCGCAGACCAATTAATTCGGAGTCACATATGAGCCAACGATTTATAAAAATGAAAACTCGGATGAGTTGGTACATCCATTTCAAATACCAACTGGCGACTCTGGTTAAATTGGCTCATCATAAAAACAATCTTTAAAAACCCCGTCGACATTAATGCCGACCTTTTCCAAAAAGGCATCTAACAAAAAGGCTAAAAAATTGGAAAGGGTTACAACCCCCGCGTAAGCGATTCCTCCCGGCGTCGACAAAATGTATATAGCCTTATGTGACACAACAAACGATATATAAATAAATAGGTAGACAACTATTGTCAATTACATCACTATGTAACTCCTTTTAATTTGCCTCTTAGATTATTTTGATCAAGTGTGACACATCCGGATCAAAATTATCCAAGTTAAGTCCAACCTAGCACTTCCATATATTCGAAAGAAAAACACTGTCCTTGTGTGACACAACAAAACAACATCGTTCAGTCTATGTATAAGCATCAAATGTGATAAAGCAACATCTTAAATATTTAATACTTGCCTTGTGTGACACAACAAACTCATATTAAATATTTTAATACTCTATTGCTTTACCATGCTAGAAGGCGACGTTCGATATTCCAAATATCTTTGAACGCTTAGGACTTAATATTATTGCTTTGAGGGGTTTGTTATTATTTTTCTCATCTTGTTTAGCGCGCATGCACATATATATATAAAATACGCGTCATATTATTTAACATGCGAAGCATGTTGTATAATATATAATATATACATAGCAAGCATGCACATATAGAATACTATATTCTACCCGGATTGATTATGGACTTTTATTCTAGTTTGGTTCACTAGAGCCACCAAGTGAACCAAAAGGTCAAACCTAGGGTGCAAGAACAAAATTTAAATATAACTATTACATTTAAACCCGGGCTCCATTACAAACGGGTCTTCAAGCGCTCCTTGCTCCTTGCTCCTTTGTCTTCAATTCTTCAAAATTAATTCTAACTAGTCCTATTACAAAAACTATTTACAATAAATAGAAACCTTGATCAGCAGTCAAGGGGAAGTACATAGGAGGGAGATAGAATTTACATTAAGAAAAATTAGAGAAGACGAGGTACGCAGACCCCATTTATAAAAACCCATTCATTCAAGCATCCACTAAAATAAATCCAATCACACATTGGTCAGTAGTCCATAATCAATCCCTATTTATTATCATACATATCTCCATATGTATCAATAAATAACATTCATCTCATGAATAATAAAACCATTCCATATATGCATTGATATCATTTAATGGGCAATATTAGTTAGTATAAAATTCAATTTCAACTCCAATTAGTTATCATGGAATCCAATTCCAACTCTAATTAGTTATCATGAAATCCAATTTTAATTAAAATAAACTTCTTTATTTTAATCATATTCCAAATCAAAATAAACTCTTTTATTTTAATTTATCCAATTTTTTTTTTTTTTTTTGAATAAAAATAAACTCCTTTATTTTTAATCAAATTCCAAATCAAAATAAACTCCTTTATTTTAATTAATATGGAAACCAATTTCAAGTTTAAAATAAACACCTTTATTTTTAACTTAAAATTATTGGAAAATAAAATATGTTGAATCCTATTCCTTATCAAAATAAACATCTTTATTTTTTAAGGAAACATGGAATCCTATTCCATATGTGAATAAACTCCTTTATTCTAGGAAACATGGAATCCTATTCCATATGTGAATAAACTCCTTTATTCTAGGAAAACATGGAATCCTATTCCATATATGAATAAACTCCTTTATTCTAGTTAACGTAGAATCCAATTCCAAGTTCAAATAAAACTTTTAATTTTAATTATATTCCAATTCAAAATAAACCTTTTATCTTAATTGAAAATAAATAAAATCAAAATAAATAAAAAAAATAAATAAAATAAATTAAAATAATTGTACACAAACAATTATGCCCAATTAAATTGTTCTTAACACATATCAATGTATATACAGAATCAAAACAATTAATAATTCGCATAAAGTTTGGCTCTTGATACCACTGTTAGGTTTGTACATAGCGCGAATATGCAATCAAATTACATAAATAGTGCGGAAGCGCGATAAAATCAGATTTTAAAATTTTATACAAACCATCACCATGATCTTTCTTTATGCACAATTATTAATTAAACAAAAGAGATGGAGAATAAGAATTATACCCTTGTAGAATTCTAGCTTCCTCAGGTACAAGTTCACCTCCAATTGCTTCGCGTTCTCCTTGAATTCCACCGATTAAATTCCTTCCTTTGATCAACGTTAGCCACCCAAGTGTTTGGCCTCTAGAGGTGATCCACCAAGGAATAATACTTGTTCAAGAAGATGGGTGTTGGCAAAACCCTAGTTTCTATCTCTATAGAAATTGTAAGTACTCTCTACAATTCTTATGCAAGAGTGTGTAAATTGTCTAACCCCAAATCATAATAAGACTCCTCTTATTTATAGATATAGGGAACCCTCCTAAACTATTTAGGATTAGGGTTTTTATTTTAATTAAACTCCTTTAATTAATTGAACTCCTAATCCAATTAGGAATTCATGAGAGAGTACTTCTATTAATTAATTCACAATCCCTATTAGGAATTAAATAATAGTAATAGTAATAATAATAATAAGACTCCTCTTATTAATTTATATTTAATATTTCCAAAATATTAAATAATAAATATTAAGCTATTTAATTTATTCTATCTCCATAGATTAAATTAAATACACTTAACTTATTATTACGATTATGCCATTTACTTCTTAAATAAATATTTTCCCTTGGCGGTGTGACCCTTTAGGTTCTCCATATTAAACCGGTTGTGAATAAATCAATTAGAACAATTCTAATTTTATTTAAATAAATAAATTAAACTATTTAATTCATTTAAATAAATAATATTTATTCTACAATAAGGGTAAGCCCCCTTAGCGATCAACGACTTTCCAGATAATATAGATTTCAACATTAATCACAAAAGAACCTTTCAGTGAATAGTTACCGTACAATTCAATCCTTCTACCATACAATGTCCCAATTAAATATAAGACATGGAATTACTGTCAAGTCTTATTTTATTTAATTATATGTATTTCGATTCTGAAATGCACAACTCTAATTAATGCAAATTAAAAACTCCTTTCTAATTTCATTCTGCTTTGGCCAAAGACTTCTGAGTCGTCATTTATCGAATCACATAGGACATTCTCTCCTTTTACTAGAAGTGGTAGATTCTTTGTTGATCATTCACCTATCTCCATGTATAACTTATTATACCCAATCATACCCTTTAATATACCCTCAGGGTCTTAAGGGACATGTCAAAGTATAAACTCATCATACACAAGATACTATGATGATCTCAAGTCCAAGGATCACTTGTACTACTATCACTAGAGGAATTCCTATTGACAGGCGAGTAAAACTCCATTAGGTATTCCTTAGCGAGCCACGTTCAGTGAACTTATTCTCTAATAAGCACCTACATACTTGCTTTAGTGTCTCCACACAAATGATTATGAGATCAATCATCCTCTTCATAAGAGCAAGCAACGTGTGTACTAATCTATCCGGATTCACTAATCCCCTTTTTTAGTAATCCAACGATTAGGAACGATTTTAGTTTGTGAGCTATCTTGAATTTAGATCTCATTAGCATGATCACCATCATGATTCTAAAAGCATTGCTCAAAACTATGGGTTTATCACATTTAATATAACAGCACTATGTTGATAAAGTAAAATGCCTTTAATAATCGAATAAGATTACAAAGTATATGTTGCATCATATCAAATATGATTGGCTTGTGTGCATACTACTTTCAGTATGATTGGGTATAATAACTTGTACATGGAGATAGGTAAATGGTCAACAAAGAATCTACCACTTCTAGTAAAAGGAGTGAATATCCTATGTGTTTCGATAAATGACAACTCAGAAGTCTTTGGCCAAAGCAGAATGAAATTAGAAAGGAGTTTCTAATTTGCATTATTTAGAGTTGTGCATTTAAGAATCGAAATACATATAATCAAATAAAATAAGACTTGACAGTAATTTCATGTCTTATATTTGATTGGGACATTGCATGGTAGAAGGATTGAATTGTACAGTAACTATTTACTAAAATATTCTTTTGTGATTAATGTTGAAATCTATATTATTTGGAAAGTCGTTGAACGCTAAGGGGTTACCCTTATTATAGAATAAATATTAATTATTTAAATGAATTAAATAGTTTAATTTATTTATTTAAATAAGATTAGAATTGTTCTAATTGATTTATTCATAACCAGTTTAATCTGGAGAACCTAAAGGGTCACACTGCAAAAAGAAAATATTTATTTAAGAAGCAAATGACATAATCATAATAATAACTTAAGTGTATTTAATTTAATCTATGGAGATAGAATACTTAAGTAGCTTAATATTTATTATTTAATATTTTGGAAATATTAAATATAAATTACTAAGAGAAGTCTTCTTATTATTATTACTATTATTACTATTATTTAATTCCTAAAAGAGTTTGAGAATTAATTAATAAAAGTACACTCATAAATTTTTAATTGGATTAGGAGTTTAATTAATTAAAAGAGTTTAATTAAGATAATTAACCTAATCCTAAATTGTTTACGAGGGTTACCTATATCTATAAATAAGAGGAGTCTTGTTATGAATTAGGGTTACACACTCTTACATTAGAATTATGAAAAGTACTTACAATTTTTATAAAGATAAAAACTAGGGTTTTGCCAAATATCCATCTTCTTGAATATGTATTATTCCCAGGTAGATCACCTCTAGAGGCCAAACACTTGGGTGGCTAAAGTTGAGCAAAGGGAGGAATCCAATTAGAGAATTCAAGGAGAACGCGAAGGATTTGGAGTTGAACTCGTACCTGTGGAAGCACGGTTCTACAAGGGTGTGATTCTTATACTTTATCTCTTTCATTTAATTGATAATTGAGCACAAGGAAAGATCATGGTGATGGTTTGCATAAAATTTTAAAATCTGATTTTATCGCGCTTCCGCTATATTTGTGTAATTTGATTGCATGCTCGTGTTATATACAAACGTAACAGTGGTATTAGAGCCCAATCTTGTGCTAATTATCGATTTTGATGATTCCATGTGTGTATGGTATGCGATTGGATCGTATTTTTGGGCAAAAATCTGTTCTTCGTGAATCTGCTACGCAGCGCAGCTACACCGCTTTTAGTTCATTCTAGAGCGCAGCTGCGCCCAAACCCAAAAATTTGTTTCTGGTGGTGTAGCGCAGTTGCGCTGGTTCCCAGTTCATTCTGGAGCGCAGCTGCGCCCAAACCCAGTTCATTCTAGAGCGCAGCTGCGCCGGATAGTAGAATCCAAAAAAATAATGTTTTTCTTCAATTAACTTAAATGGTTTATATAATTGGAATAAGTTTTAAATAAAGATGTTTATTTTATCTGGAATAGGATTTCAGATTGCTAAAATTAAAGGAGTTTAATTTTGATTTGGTTTTTGATTAAAATAAAAGAGTTTATTTTGTTTCAAAACTAAATATTAGCAAACTTATTGCCCATTAAATGATATCAATGCATATATGGAATGGTTTTATTATTAATTAGATGAATGTTATTTATTGATGCATATGGAGATATGTATGATAATAAATAGGGATTGATTATGGACTATTGACCAATGGTGATTGGATTTTATTCTATGAGAATGCATGAATGAATGAGTTTTATAAATGGGGTCTGCATACCTCGTCTTCTCTAATTTTTCTTAATGTAATTCTATCTCCCTCCTATGTACTTCTCCTTGATTGCTGATCAAGGTTTCTATTTATTGTAAATAGTTGATGTAATAGGTTAATTTAGAATTATTTGAAGAATTGGAGACAAAAGAGCAAGGAGCACTTGAAGACCTGTTTGTAATGGTGCCCGGGTTTAAATGTAAAAGTTATATTTAAATTTTATTCTTGCACCCTATATTTGACCTTTTGGTTCACTTGGTGGCTCTAGTGAACCAAACTAAAAAAAAAGTCCATAATCAATCCGGGTAGAATATAGTATTCTATATGTGCATGCTAACTATGTATATATTATATATTATACAACATGTTTCACATATTAAATAATATGACGCGTATTCTATATATAACATATATATATTATATATATATATATATCATATATATATATATATATATGCGTGTGTGTGTGTGTATGCGCTAAACAAGATGAGCCAAATAATAACAAACCCCACAAAGAAATATATTAAGTCCTAAACGTTCAAAGATATTTGGAATAGTGAACGTTGCCTTCTAGAATTATAAGCGATAGAGTATTAAATATTTAATATAAGTTTGTTGCTTCACCACAAGGCAAATATTAAATATTTAAGATGTTGCCTTATCACATTTGATGCTTATTAAGGAATTGAACATTACTGTTGTTTTGTTTTGTCACCGCAAGGACGGTATTTTTCTCTTCACATATATGGAAGTGCTAGGTTGGACTTAACTTGGATAATTTTGATTCAGATGTGTCACCACTTGATCAAAATAATTTAAGAGGTAAAATACACGGAGTTACATAGTTATGTAATTGACAATAGTTGTCTACCTATTTATTTATATATCGTTTGTTATGTCACCACAAGGCCATATACATTTGAAATGAGATCCTTATTCTTACTAGTAAATCTTTAATTAGATTTGTCGAACTATATATTGAGAGTAATATAGTTTGATGAAAATAGTGGGAGATACCAATTTAAATAAAGACCTAATTTATTTTGGTAATTTAGAAATGAATGTATGTTAAAATGTTGGTAAATTACAAATTCAATTACAAAATTTTATAATGTCTAATTCACTATCACTGTGTAGCATATTAGATGCTAATTAACCGAACCGAATTACACGGACTGATTAAGAAATCTGAGAATAGTTCTCAAGGTTGAAAAGTTATCTTATGTCCTTAATACGCCTATCCCTACAATGGTTGTAGACAATGCCTCTGAGGAAGAGATTGCTACTTTTAGAAAGTGGCAAGATGATGCACAGTTGGCTCAATGCATCATGCTCACATCTGTGAGTAATGAGCTTCAGCGTCAGTATGAAATTATAGATGCTCCTACTGTACTCATGCATCTCAAGGAGTTGAATGATGAAGAAAGTACGACTATTAGATATCAGATATCTAAGGAGCTCTTCTGATCTTGAATGACCGATGGCACTAAAGTATAGACAAATATCCTCAAAAATGATCAATTTGATTGAACATTTGGGACAACTAGGTTTTGTGATGGATGGAGAGTTGATTCAAGATTTCATCTTGCAATCACTTCCACATGAACAAGCTAGATGTTAGCCTGCCTGAGTTGCTTAAACATGTTAAAAAATGTAAAGAGTCCCTTTCCAACCAAGAAAGACCAAGTCTTACTGGTAGATGATTCTTCCAAAAAAAGGAAGCGAGCCAAAGGATCTTCTGAAAAAGAAGAACAATTCAAAGAAGGCAAATGGAAAGGACATAACTAAGGACATTAAGAACAAAACTGATGCGGATAGCAAAGAAATTTGCTTCCACTACAATAAGCCTAGACACTAGAAATGAAACTGTAAGGAGCATCTTAAAGAGGCTAACTAGAAGAAGCTTAGTGAAGCTTCGGTTACAAATATAGGTTTATTCACGATTGAAATAAATCTTTCTGTAAGTCAAGGTTCTACTTGGGTATTGGATAGTAGCTGTAGTTCTCACATATGCATTCGATGCAGAGAACAAGCAGAAGTAGAAGGCTAAACAAAGAGGAAGTAATCTTATGTGTGGGGAATGGAGCAAAGGTTGTTGCATTAGCCGTAGGAACTTATAATTTAGCATTGCCTACGGGCAAGTCTATTAAGTTATTAAGTTTCAGTTCTGATTAGAAACATTATTACTTTCGTTATTGGACAAGGAAGGTTCTAGTATTATATTTAATAACAATTGTTGTCCTATTTATAATGATAATATTTTGTTTGAAACTAGAAGATTACTTGATGGACTTCGTATTCTTGACTTACATGAAAATACTTTTGCAAATTAAACAAACTAGTAAAAGAAAAAGGAGATGGTCATTCAAAGAGTTGAATATGTGTATTTGATGAAATACAAGTCTGAATCATTTGAAATGTTCAAAGAATTCAGAAGTGAAACAAATTGACAAAGTATTAAGATTCTCTGATCATATCAAGGAAGGAATACTTATGTAACGAGTTTCTAGATTATCTCAAAATGGTATTTTCTCATAATGAACACCTCCTGATATGTAATAATTGATTGATGTATCTACAAAGAGAAATTGTACCTTGTTGGACATGGTGCAGTCCATGATGATTTTTACCAACATTGTAGTTTCTATCTGGGGTTATGCCCTAGAAACGACTGCATATCTACAAAATAAGGTAACCTCAAAATCCTACCACAAGACTCCATAAGAGTTATGGATAGGGAGGATTCCTAATCTTAAATATATTAAGATAAGGGTTGTCCAACTTATGTGAAAAGGTTTCAAAAGATAAGAGAAATGGCAGATGGCCATGAAATCCGAAATGGACTCCATGTATGAGAATCAGGTATAGACTCTGGTTACTCCACTAAAAGGCATAGTGCTTATAGAGTGTAAATGGGTCTTTTAGCGAAAGATTAGAGCAAATGGCAAGGTGGAGACCTGTAAGGCCAAAATGGTGACAAAAGATTTCAAATAAAGGCAAGGAGTTGTCCATCATGGAGACATCCTTCCTCAATGAAGACTTGAGGAGAATGTATGTAGGATACAGCCAAAGGAATTTATCTCAAAGGTTGAAGCAAATCGTGTATGTAAGCTACAACGATCCATTTATGGATTGAAGCAAGCTTATCAAAAATGGAACATTCGTTTTGATGGGACAATCAAAAGAGTTTGATTTTATCAAAAATAAGAATGAACCTAGTGTGTACAAAAGGAACAATGGGAGCACTATGACATTCTTAGTATTATATATAGATATACTACTGATAAGGAATGACATACCAGTGCTACAATCTGTAAAGATAAAATTGTCTAAACATTCCTCCATGAATAACTTGGGAGAAACATCCTATAAATTGGGTATATAAATCTATATAGATAGATTTAAAAGGATGGTCGGCTTGACCTAAGGAACGTATATTCATTCGATGCTAAAGGCATTTAACATGGCAAACTCCAAGAGAGGTCTCATGATGATGAGCCACGAAGTGAATCTCTCTAAAATTGTCCCCAATGAAAGAGAGATCGCATGAGTTACTATCATGTATGCAATGAATATACAAGACCTGATGTTGATTAGTCATATTCTGGAGAAGATCACTATAAGATAGTGAAAAACATCTATAAGTACTTAACCAGTACTGAGGAGGTGATCATGATTCATGGTAGGTGTGAATTAAAACTAGAGGGTTAAACAGACTCATGTTTTTCAGACTGACCAAGGCGATAACAAATCCACTTTAGGATAAATTGTTACCTTAAATGTGACAGCCTCAAAACCCGGTCTATCTTTAAACCCGAGTTCGGTGCCGTCAAGATACTACCTACTCAACATATTCTTAGAACATCAGAGTAAATATTAAATTATTACAATATAATTCAACCTACTCCCAAATACGAAGACCTTAACTAATACATCGTCTAATATCTATTAAAATATTACATTGGTGACCTTTATAAGTCATAGCAAATACATAAAATTCTTCTATTGAAGTAAAAGTAGTATGCACACAAGCTAATCATATTTGCTATGATGTAGCATATAATTTGTAATCTTATTCGATTATTAAAGGCATTTTAATTATCTACATGATGTTGTTATATCAATATGTGATAAACCCATAGTTTTAAGCAATGCTTTTAGAATCATGATGATGATCATGCTAATGAGATTTAAATTCTTAGAAAGCTTAAAACTAAAATCTTTCCTAATCGTTGGATTACTAAAAAGCTATTAGTAAATGGATCTGCAATGTTGTCTTGAGAGTCAACATGCTCCAGGGTGACATCTCCTCTTTCAATGATCTCTCTAATCAAATGAAACCGCCGCAACACGTGTTTGGATTTGTGATGAGACCTGGGTTCCTTAGCCTGTGCAACAGCTCCGGTGTTGTCACAGAATAAAGGTACGACTCCTCTAATGCTAGGAACCACTCCAAGTTTAGTTATGAACTTTTTCATCCAAATAGCTTCCTTTGCAGCTTCACTTGTACCTATGTACTCTACCTCTGTCACTGAATCAACAACTGTTTGTTGCTTGGAACTTTTCCAACTCACTGCGCCACCGTTTAAGGTAAACACATACCCTGAAACGGATTTACTGTCATCTTGGTCCGTTTGAAGACTTGAGTCTGTATAGCCCTATAGTTTTAATTCAGACCCACCGTAGACAAGAAATACATCCTTAGTTCTTCTCAAGTACTTTAGGATGTTTTTCACTGCCTTCCAGTGCTCTTCTCTTGGATTCGACTAATATCTACTTGTTACACTAAGCGCATGAGCGACATCTGGTCTAGTTGATGAGTGGGTTTTATACCTTCGAATTAGATATTTTCTAGGCCCAATTCTCAGCTATCTTTAAGCATTTATAGCACAATTTCACTAGTTATTTCATTATTGTACAGGAAGCGACACTAAGTAGAAAATTGTGGAATTGTGGAACTTTTGGAGGAAAATGTCAAGTACCAGCAGTAAGCTCTATCGCCGGGGCGACAACCTTAGGGTCATTTTCAGCGCCGGGGCGACGACATCGCCGGGGCGACGTAACTAAGGCAAATTCTATCACCGGGGCGACGTTGTCGCCGGGGCGACACCTCACAATGCATTTTTGTCGCCGGGGCGACAGGTCGGGACAAGAAATATGGCTGGCGTTTGTCACATCTGCTGGTAGTAGAGTTTCAGTGGAGCAAATTCGGGAGCATAATGGAATGGGAAGGAGAGAGAGCAAGGGGATTAGTAGCCATCCAGGGAGTGGAGATTGAATTATTGAGGTTTTGCTACACAATTTGGAGGCTAGGGTTTGAGAGAAAAAGAAGAAGAACAAAGGAACAAAGGGAGTAATCATCTGAATTTCATCAACTCAAGGAGGCTAGGAGCACGAAATAGGAAGCAAGAGCAACTCAAGAAGATCTACACCACACCAATTCGGGATTCTCATCACAAAAGGGGTTGTTTCTTCATATGTTGTAGTTTCTTATTTCTTATTTTGTTAATCCAAACCATTGTACTATAATCAGATTATGATGTTATTGAGATTTAATATGAGCTAAACTCTTCATTCTAAGATTGCAATGGAACCCAACTTGTAGCTTAAATTGAATGCTCTCTTTTGAATGGTAATTAGGCATTGTGTGAATTGGAGTTTATAACCTTTGATTAAGGATTAATTGCTTGGCCCGTAATTACTTTGGTAACTTATATGGAATTGAGAGAGGAAGTATAAGTTGAGACCCTAGTTATGAATTCATGTGAAAATTAGAGGTTCTTTATGGATAAATGTATGAGATTATGTGACGTGAGTCTTATGTATTATTCTTGAGGGTTGATAATTTGATTGTATTTAGGATAGACATATACCTAAATACCACATGTATCCATTTGAGAATCATGCTTAATGATTTCTATTGTGAAAGTTGGTAATTGAATAGAATGGTTAATGGGATTTTACGTGACATGTGTCTTATTAATTGTTCTTGATATGGGATTCTTGCTTGTGTATAGAATAGAAATATATCTATACACCACATTAGGAAATACGTATTCGACCATCGAGAAGAGGGCTTATATATACTTGTGATTTTCTCGGATAGCAATTCTTATGTTTCTAATTTACCAAACAAGAGAGAGTATGATGTTTAAATGAAGAGTTGGGGGATATTGTAATCTTAGACCTTTTTATCTTGAACTTTATCCGTGTTAGTAAAACCTTGTTTTCTAAATTTCCCTTATTTTAGTTTTAATCAACAACAAACACAAACCATATTGTCATTGTTTAAATTGGATTGATTTTACATGCGATTGATATTTGGTAATTATTTAACATAATTCCTCGTGGGTTCGACACTTTACTTATCTTATATTACTTGTGGACCGCGTATACTTGCGCGTGTTTTATTGATTGCGAAATCGACCGACAAGTTTTTGGCGCCGTTGCCGGGGAATTATTTTACAATAATTTTACCAATATTGATTATAGTTGAATTGATCTTAATTTAGACCTGTTTTTAATTTTTATTTACTTGATTGTGTAGGTACCCTTGATTTGTATGCGCCGATCACAAAGTCTTGAGTTATTTCCTTACGATCCCGAGATCGAGAGAAATACCCGAAGACTAAGAAGAGAAAGAATCAGGGATTCTAACAATCAAGAAACTATGGCGGCATAGGAACAAAAAGCATTGAGAGACTATGTAACGCCGCAGATAAGTGATTTACAATCTAGTATCACAAGACCGGCAATAACTGCAAATGCCTTTGAAATCAAACCGGGAACAATACAAATGGTGCAAAATTCGTTACAGTTTGGGGGTTTGGCTAATGACATCCCTAATGAGCATTTGTTGAGCTTCATTGAGATATGTGATACTTTCAAATTTGTTGGAGTGACGGATGATGCTTTGAGACTTAGACTTTTTCCGTTCACTTTGAGAGATAAAGCTAAGAGTTGGCTTCACTCATTGCCACCGGGATCCATCACTACATAGTCAGACTTAGCGCATAAATTTTTGGCAAAGTTCTTCCCTCCTGCAAAGTCTGCTAGATTGAGAAATGAAATTGCTACATTTGAACAACACCATGGAGAATCATTGTATGAAGCTTGGGAAAGATTTAAAGATTTGCTTCGGAGATGCCCACATCAATGGATTCCTTCCATGGATGCAATTGAATACCTTTCTACAATGGATTAGGATCTCACAATCGGTCTAGTTTAGATGCAGCTGCGGGAGGATGTTTTATGGCTAAAAATTATGGGGAAGCCACTTGATTTGTTGGAGGTTATGGCTGCAAACAACTACCAATGGCCTACTGCTAGGATGAGTCAACCAAAGGTAGCCGGTGTATTAGAGGTGGATGCCATCACAGCCTTAGCAGCTCAAATGGCAGCAATGTCAAAGAAAATTGATTCCTTGACTGACTCAAAAGTACAGCAGGTGGCTGTTGTTTGTGAAGTTTGTGCAGGGACACATGCCAATGACCAATGCCCATTTGACCACGAGGCAGTTCAGTTTGTAAGTAGCTACCAGAGACCGCCAAATCAGTACCAAAACACTTACAATGCTGGAAATAGGAATCATCCTAACTTTTCATGGAGCAACAATCAAAATTTTCAGCAAGCTCCTAAGCCACCAGGGTTCCAAAATCAGCCTCAACAACATCATACAGCTCAAACCTCACAACCACAACCAGAGAGAAAATCAGATTTTGAGGAGTTGATATTGAAACACATGGCTAACCAAGATATCTTGATTAAAAACCAAGCAGCAGCACTTAAAGCTTTGGAAAATCAAATTGGGCAGATGGCTAGTTCCATGTCAAATAGACCTCAGGGATCTCTTCCTAGTAACACAGAGACTAATCCAAGAAGAGATGGGAAAGAGGAATGTCAGGCAGTAACTCACAGAAGTGGTAAACAAACCTTCCACAAGCCCGAATTGCAAAAGGGGGCAGCCCACTCAAGCTCTCCTCCGGACTTGGACAATGCTAATTTTTCTAAGGAAGTGGACAACAGTGTACCGCCTGAGTCAGAGCAGAGAGATACCACAGATAAACCTAGTGTTGAGCCTACTCCAAAAGTGTATCCACCAGTACCTTTCCCTCAGAGATTGCAGAAACATAAGTTAGATAAACAGTTTGCCAAATTCCTGGAGGTCTTCAAGAAGCTACAAATTAATATTCCTTTTGCAGAGGCCTTAGAACAGATGCCTAGCTATGCCAAATTTATGAAAGGAATCCTATCTAGGAAGAAAAGGCTAAATGACTTTGAGACAGTGGCTTTGACAGAAGAATGTAGTGCCGTGCTGCAAAGAAAGCTACCTCCCAAGTAGAAATATCCAGGCAGCTTCACTATACCGTGTACTATTGGTAGCCTTTCTTTCAACAAATGTTTGTGTGACTTGGGTGCTAGTATTAATCTCATGCCATTATCCGTGTATACTCAGTTGGGATTACCTGCACCAAAGCCTACAAACTTATCTCTTCAGCTTGCCGATAGGTCGGTTACATACCCAAGGGAAATTGTTGAAGACATTCTTGTTAAGGTGGATAAATTCATCTTCCCAGCTGATTTTATCATCTTAGATTATGAGGAAGATAAAAACATTCCTATTATTCTGGGGAGACCATTTTTAGCCACTGGAAGAACTTTAATTGATGTGCAAAAGGGAGAGCTCACTATGAGGGTTCAGGATCAAGAAGTAACCTTCAATGTATTTAAGGCCATGAAATTCCCTTCGGATGAGGAAGAATGTTTTCAAGTGGATGTTATCGAGCAAGCTGTGAATAACGAGTTTTTGAATGTGTTAAACAATGATCCATTAGAGACTGCACTTCTGGGAGAGTTTGACATAGAAGATCCAGATTTGGTTGAATATCTACAAATTTTGGATACAGTGCCACGGGGGAGCAAGTTTCAAATCCCGTTTGAATCTCTTGAACATGCTGAGAATGCTACAGATCGGTTGAAACCATCCCTTGAGACACCTCCATCACTTGAACTAAAACCCTTGCCTAACCATCTCAGGTATGCATATTTAGGTGATTCAGCTACTTTACCTGTTATTATTGCATCTGTGCTTAACGAGTTTCATGAAAGCAAGCTGTTGCGGGTTCTTAGGGAGTACAAATCTGCTATTGGATGGACCATCGCCGACATCAAGGGAATAAGCCCATCTTACTGTATGCACAAAATCTTGATGGAAGATGATAGTAAGCCCACTGTGGAACATCAGAGGAGACTTAACCCAATCATGAAGGAGGTGGTAAAGAAAGAGATTTTGAAATGGTTAGATGCTGGAATAATTTATCCTATCTCTGACAGTGTGTGGGTGAGCCCAGTTCAGTGTGTACCCAAGAAAGGAGGCATGACAGTTGTAGCCAATGAGAATAATGAATTGATTCCAACAAGAACAGTAACTGGTTGGAGGGTGTGCATGGATTACAGGAGACTTAACAAAGCAACTCGAAAGGATCATTTTCCATTACCCTTCATTGATCAAAATGTTGGATAGACTAGCTGGACATGAGTACTATTGCTTGTTGGATGGATATTCGGGATATAATCAGATTGCTATTGCTCCAGAAGATCAAGAAAAGAACTACCTTCACATCGCCCATATTCGGTACTTTTGCTTTTAGAAGGGTCTCATTTCGGATTGTGTAATGCACCCGCCACTTTTTCAAAGGTGCATGATGGCTATTTTCTCAGATTTGGTAGAACGCAATGTTGAAAGTTTTCATGGATGACTTCCTCAGTGTTTGGTGATTCATTTGATAACTGCTTGGAAAAATCTAGTTCTAATACTGAAGAGATGTTGGAAACTAATCTAGTGCTCAACTGGGAAAAATGTCACTTCATGGTGCAAGAGGGGATAATACTTGGGCATAAAGTGTCCATCAAAGGGTCTTGAGGTGGATAGAGCAAAACTTGGAAACAATTGAAAATTTACCTCCACCAACCTCAAGTGAAGGGCGTTCGCAGTTTTCTGGGACATGCGGGGTTTTAACCGAAGATTCATTAAAGATTTTTCTAAAATCCACAAAGCCTTTGTGCAGTCTATTAGAGAAAGATGTGGCCATTCAAGTTTGATAAAGAGTGCTTGATCGCTTTTGAACTTTTAAAGAAGAAATTAACCACTGCAAACCAATGATCACTGGCTCCGGATTGGTCAAAACCCTTCGAATTGATGTGTGATGCCAGTGATTATGCGGTTGGGGCTGTTTTGGGACAGCGCAAGGAGAAGGTTTTTCATGCTATTTACTACGCCAGCAAAACCCTAACTGATGCACAGCTCAATTACACCACTACTGAGAAGGAGTTGCTTGCAGTAGTTTATGCATTTGACAAGTTTCGATCTTACTTGATTGGAACAAGGGTGGTTGTATTCACGGATCATTCAGCTATTCGGTATCTCATTGCAAAGAAAGATGCTAAACCGAGATTGATTCGATGGATCTTATTGCTGCAAGAGTTTGACTTGGAGATTCGGGACAGAAAGGGAACTGATAACCAAGTAGCAGACCATCTATCTAGATTGGAGAATCCGGGTCTTGATAAGGAAGACAAAGTTCTAATAAATGAATCTTTCCCGGATGAACAGCTGTTTGTGGTTCAAGGCTTATGCTGATTTTGCTAACTACTTGGTTAGTAACACTTTCCCGCCGGACTTGTCGTGGCAGCAAAAGAAAAAGTTTCTTCATGAAGTTAATAGGTATATGTGGGATGAGCCCTATTTGTTCAAGCATTGTGTGGACCAAATGATTCGAAGGTGTGTTCCACAGAGCGAGGTTGAGAGCATTCTTCATCACTGTCATGATTCGTTATATGGAGGACACTACGGAGGTGAGAAAACAGCCACTAAGGTATTGCAAGCAGGGTTCTTTTGGCCAACTCTGTTTAAAGATGCTCATCAGTTTGTGCTGAAATGTGATAGATGTCAACGGATGGGGAACATTTCTAAAAGGCATGAAATGCCTTTAAACATGATCCTGGAGGTCGAAGTCTTTGACGTTTGGGGTATAGATTTCATGGGACCATTCCCACCCTCTTTCAACAATTTATACATTCTTTTGGCAGTAGATTATGTATCTAAATGGGTGGAGGCAGCCGCATTTCCCACTAATGATTCCAAGGTAGTGCTGAAATTCCTTCAAAAGAATATCTTCACAAGATTCGGTACTCCGAGGGCTGTTATCAGTGATGAAGGGAGTCACTTCTGCAATAAGCACTTTGTTGCCCTATTGGGAAAATATGGGGTCACTCATAGAATTGCTACTGCATATCACCCCAGACCAATGGACAAGCTGAGGTTTCCAATAGAGAAGTGAAGAAAATTCTGGAAAAGATCGTCAATCCCACAAGGAAAGATTGGTCAACACAGATGGATAATGCACTGTGGGCGTACAGAACGGCCTTTAAAACACCCATTGGTATGTCACCATACCAGCTTGTTTATGGCAAGGCATGCCATCTCCCGGTTGAACTTGAGCACAAGGCGTTCTGGGCCATTAGAAAGTTGAATTTTGATCTCACGGCTGCAGGCGAGAAAAGGCTTCTTCAGCTCAATGAACTTGATGAGTTCCGACTACAAGCTTATGAAAATTCAAAATTATACAAGGAGAAGGTAAAAAGGTGGCATGATAAAAAGATTGTTGACAGAAAATTCGAGCCTGGCCAAGCGGTATTGCTATACAACTCTCGATTGAGGCTTTTTTTTTCCGCCGGAAAGCTCAAAATCGCGTTGGTCGGGTCCTTTCACTGTTAAGCACGCATTCCCACACGGAGCTGTTGAAGTCTATGGTGATAATCCGGAAGTGACGTTCAAAGTTAACGGGCAGCGTCTTAAGCACTATTGGGGTGGTGGCTTCGCTCGCCAGAAGACCTCGATCACTTTAGCCGATTAGCCTTGATTGGATGTGAAGTCGGGCCGAGGACTTTAAAAACCACGCGCTGGAATGGGAGGCAACCCCATTATCCTTTAATCCCCGTATTCCTTTTACATTTGGTTGTTACATTTCAGTTTGATAAGTGTGTATTCTTATGTTTCTTAATTTTCCATTTTGGCACTTTGGTTAGAAAAGCTATGCCTCATTGTGCTTTAACTGTTGAATTTTTGAGCTGGCTATTCTGAATATGTGTACAATGTTGCTTAAAACAGGTTGGAAGAGTTAATTTTGGTATAGGATCTGATTTACAAGAGTACAATTTTGTGGGTGCAGTAGGGTCTATCGCCCTGGCGACATTTTACAAGCCAATTGAAGCGCCCCAGCGACTACATCGCCCCGGCGACGTTTTAGACACAATTGTCTTCGCCCCGGCGACAATGTCGCCCCGGCGGTAAATGTTAGGTGTATTCTATCGCCCCGGCGACAAACACGGATTCCAGTTTTTCAAAACCCCCATTTCTGCTGATCGCTGTTCCCATTTCATTTCCAATTCCTTCAGCCCCAAACTCGAAATTCCTCTCAGTCCATTCGAACACATGCTACACTAGCCCACAACCAATTTCAACGCAAATCAGTCGGATTTCGCACCTTCCACACCAAGCTTCAACCGCAATTTTTGGGAATTTTCACTATCAAAAAGGAATCTCCAAGCTAGGGCTCATCCTCTGCAAATCTCCTTGCTTTAATTGATCAAGGTATGTTATTGATTGCTTGGAAATCATTGCTAATGTTTATGGAACTTTGACAGTGCATTTAGAGTATACAGTAAGGGTGATTTTGTTAGCCTTGGATATACTGTGAAATTTTCATTGTGGAACTACTTCCTTGGTTTTCAACTTAATTGCTTTGTGATCACATAATTGGGATTAACGTGCTACATTAAGAAATTGCATGTGGGTGTTGGTACTGTGATTGGAATATTTTTCCTATACACTGTTACTGTGGGATATTCAATTTTGATCGTCTCTGCGTTGGTTATACTATCGATCTGTTAGACGGTATGAATTGGGACTCGGTGTGCTGCATGCTTATTATTGGTTCTACATTCTGAATTGGGGAAGTCAGTGATTATTATTGCTCTAACTGCTGGTTTAGTCATATTAGAGCGTTCTCTCTCTGCACTGAGTACACTGTGAACTGAGCTACACTTTAAATCTGATATTGACTACATTATTCACTTGCTGGACCGATTGAGTTGGTGTTGGCTCAGTCGGGTATTGGTAGCTTGGTATACATATATTGCTGAAATTGATCTGTTGCAGTGTATTTGAAAGTTGGTTGGAATCAAGTTTTGGGAAAGATTTTTGTGGTTCTTTGTGCCAGTTGCTGATCAATCATGCCGCCAAAACGGTTCAGGGGTGAGGGTTCTTCAGCACCACAGACACGGGCTTTTGATCATAGTAAGTTTGTCAGTGCTGAGGCCGCTGAGCGAATTTGACACCTTCATAGTGGGTAAGGGCTCTGACGCCCGAGCGTGGCCTGCGACCTAGTTGGCGAGTGGATGGAGAGATGGGCGATCAGATTACTGAGAGAGAGTGGGACACTTTTATTGAGCAGACCCCGAGGCAAGCCGTGATAGCCCATTATCCAGGAGTTTTTATGCTAATGCAAAGGACACGCCACCCATATACTGTGACTGTACGGGGCAGGACCGTACCATTCAGCGCCCAGACTATTAACGACTACTATACATTGGATGCTCCTACTGTGTGCCAGTATACTGAGTTTCTGCGATCCTCAACCCGACTAATGACAGAATTCTGGCCGACTTGTGCAGACCGGGCACCACGTGGGTTTGCTAAGGGCAACAGAGGGGGTACATTCTTTCATAGCAAGGAGTTAAGCCTGTATGGTAAGATTTGGTATGCTTTTCTCTGCGCTAAGCTGATGCCCACAGTTCATGTTAGCGATGTTACAAAGGACAGGGCTGCCCTATTGTATTCTATAGTCATGGACTACACGATCGACGTGGGTCGCATCATTGAGGGTAACATCCGTAGGATCCTGAGGAGTAATGTGCATGGGGGGTTACCACACCCATCTCTTATCTGCGGATTGTGCAAGGCTGCAGGCGTTCGGTGGACCGAGGAGGAAATTGTTCAGCAGCCACTGCTGGTCTTGGACCATCGGCTGATCTCCAGATACTCAGTTTGGGCCCAGGCAGAGTCGCACCCGCGGGGTCGAGGATTTATTATTCAACCCCAGGCAGACCCAGTGGATGCCCCTGCTTCACCTACAGATTCCAGCTCTCAGCCGAGATCTCGTGTCAGCAGTCAACTCAGAGATATGCAAATGCTGCTGGTACGACAGAACCAACGACTTTTAGAGAGGCAGGAGCACATATTCAACTACACCACAAGCTTCAATGCAGTTCTGGCTGATCAGTTCGCGAGGCTGAATCCTGGAGGACCACCTATCCCATTTCCCGTGCCCCAGCCACTTCCCCCCTATCCACCATCTGATGCTGAGGTTGAGGATATCAACCAACCATGATCAGGGGAGTCCTCAGTTTTACATTTTGCACTATTTAGACAATGAGGACATTGTCCATTTTAAGTTTGGGGGTGGTTTTGCTATTGGTTTTGCTTTTTGCTATTTAGTAGTCGTTCCTTGTACTTCAGTTGGTTTCAGTTGGTTTAATGCTTTAGCATGGTAGTTATAGTTAGTATGCAGGTTTTCAAGTTTAAAGACAGTTTTTGAATGATGGTTTTTATTGAAAATAATCATGTGAAATATCATCAAAATGACTTTTCTTGCTATGAATGCTTATTTCTATTAATGTCATTGGTTGATGATCATTGAACATATTCATAATCTATTTTTCTTTTTTTTTTGGTTTCTCAGCATTATGTAGATCTGCATTTAGAAACCTATGAGCAGTGTATTTAAGGAAAGCCGATGATGACTTGGTAATCACTGTTTTAATGTCTTATGCACCTTGGATCTGAATTGCTATATTAGAAATGCTAACTCGTGCCTATTTCTCTTGAATTTTTAACCCTTGGAGTTCCTAATGCACATGGTATTGTTGTGGTTACGTGAGATTTTATATTCAACTCGTTGGAACTGTTGCTCATTAAAAGATAGGATTATAAAAAAAAATGAAAAAAAAAACATAAATTATATATATTTATGCTTATTTACTGCTTCGATGTCTGTCTTGAATGCTGGTTATAATTGAAAATGAAATATAGACAGATATGAGCAAATCTTGACTAGTTTGTCTTTGTGGCCTTTGTCATTCGAACAAGTAAGCCCGTTGGAGCGTTTCTACGCTTGATGCCCTAAAACCATCTGGTTTGGGAGTCGTCGGTGGAAAGTTTGCTACATGGATGACATTGAAAAGCCTAATGAAGATAGACATTGCACAAGTCTAGATGTTAATAAAATATCATCGAGATGGAGCGTAAAACGCACTCGATGATAGTTATAGAATCCAGCTTAATGGTATGTGAATATAGAGGCTAGTGAGCATGATAGCTGCTAGCAGCTTGGCTATTAACTGTTTTATCTTCTTTTGAGCAATGTAGTTCTTGGATCGAATTGTAATCAGTGCGTGCTATAACAATCCTACCACACACACACACTTAAGGGTTAAACATTTGGCGAAATTGTTGTGAGTTTCATTTCTGATAATCATTTGGTTAGGAGGTTGTTGTGGACTTGTTTTTAAATGTTGAGGCTGAATGTCCTTATCCTGACTGCTCTAGCGTAGAACTCTTGCAATTGCATTCAAATACTTGTGGCATTGTGTGTTTTTCATTTCCTTTGTTTTGCTTGAGGACAAGCAAAGTCTTAAGTTTGGGGGTATTTGATGAGTGGGTTTTATACCTACGAATTAGATATTTTCTAGGCCCAATTCTCGGCTATCTTTAAGCATTTATAGCACCATTTCACTAGTTATTTCATTATTGTACAGGAAGCGACACTAAGTAGAAAATTGTGGAATTGTGGAACTTTTGGAGGAAAATGTCAGGTACAAGCAGTAAGCTCTATCGCCGGGGCGACAACCTTAGGGTCATTTTCAGCGCCGGGGCGACGACATTGCCGGGGCGACGTTGTCGTCGGGGCGACACTTCACAATGCATTTTTGTCGCCGGGGCGACAGGTCGGGACAAGAAATATGGCTGGCGTTTGTCACATCTGCTGGTAGTGGAGTTTCAGTGGAGCAAATTCGGGAGCATAATGGAATGGGAAGGAGAGAGAGCAAGGGGATTAGTAGCCATCCAGGGAGTGGAGATTGAATTATTGAGGTTTTGCTACACAATTTGGAGGCTAGGGTTTGAGAGAAAAAGAAGAAGAACAAAGGAACAAAGGGAGTAATCATCTGAATTTCATCAACTCAAGGAGGCTAGGAGCACGAAATAGGAAGCAAGAGCAACTCAAGAAGATCTACACCACACCAATTCGGGATTCTCATCACAAAAGGGGTGTTTCTTCATATGTTGTAGTTCTTATTTCTTATTTTGTTAATCCAAACCATGTACTATTAATCAGATTATGATGTTATTGAGATTTAATATGAGCTAAACTCTTCAATTCTAAGATTGCAATGGAACCCAACTTGTAGCTTAAATTGAATGCTCTCTTTTGAATGGTAATTAGGCATTTTGTGAATTGGAGTTTATAACCTTTGATTAAGGATTAATTGCTTGGCCCGTAATTACTTTGGTAAGTTATATGGAATTGAGAGAGGAAGTATAAGTTGAGACCTAGTTATGAATTCATGTGAAAATTAGAGGTTCTTTATGGATAATGTATGAGATTATGTGACGTGAGTCTTATGTATTATTCTTGAGGGTTGATAATTTGATTGTATTTAGGATAGACATATACCTAAATACCACATGTATCCATATGAGAATCATGCTTAATGATTTCTATTGTGAAAGTTGGTAATTGATAGAATGGTTAATGGAATTTTACGTGACATGTGTCTTATTAATTGTTCTTGATATGGGATTCTTGCTTGTGTATAGAATAGAAATATATCTATACACCACAATAGGAAATACGTATTCGACCATCGAGAGAGGCTTATATATACTTGTGATTTCTCGGATAGCAATTCTTATGTTCTAATTTACCAAACAAGAGAGAGTATGATGTTTAAATGAAGAGTTGGGGGATATTGTAATCTTAGACCTTTTTATCTTGAACTTTATGCGTGTTAGTAAAACCTTGTTTTCTAAATTTCCCTTATTTTAGTTTTAATCAACAACAAACACAAACCATATTGTCATTGTTTAAATTGGATTGATTTTACATGCGATTGATATTTGGTAATTATTTAACATAATTCCTCGTGGGTTCGACACTTTACTTATCTTATATTACTTGTGGACCGCGTATACTTGCGCGTGTTTTATTGATTGCGAAATCGACCAACACTAGTACATATCATACCGTACATGATAGATCCTATTGCTGAAGCATAAGGAATCTTACTCATATGGTCTCTCTCTTCAGGTGTCTTTGGGGCCTGTTTCTTGGAGAGATGTATTCCATGGCTCATCGGCATGAGACCTCTCTTGGAATCTTTCATGCTAAACTTCTTTAGCATCAAATCAATGTACTTTCCTTGGGTCAAGCCCAGCATCCTTTTAGATCTATCTCTATAGATCTTTATCCCCAAAATATAGGATGCCGCACCCAAGTCCTTCATGGAGAAGTGTTTAGATAACCAAATTTTGATCGACTGTAGCATAGGAACATCATTCCCTATCAGTAATATATCATCAACATATAATACAAGGAATGAAACAGCACTCCCACTAACCTTCTTGTACACACAAGGTTCATCCTCATTTTTGATAAAATCAAACCTTTTGATTATCTCATCAAAACGGATGTTCCATCTTCGAGAAACTTGCTTCAATCCATAAATGGATCGTTGTAGCTTACAGACTTGGTTTGTTCCAACCGTTGAAACAAAACCCTCTGGCTGTATCATATATACATTCTCCTCAAGCTCTCCATTGAGGAAGGCCGTTTTCACATCCATTTGCCAGATCTCGTAGTCATAATAAGCTGCAATTGCAAGCAAAATCTAAATGGACTTGAGCATAGCTACTGGTGAGAAGGTTTCATCATAGTCAACTCCTTGTCTTTGTTTAAAACCTTTTGCAACCAGTCGGGCCTTATAGGTCTCTATCTTGCCATCCGCTCTAGTCTTTCTCTTAAAGACCTATTTACACCCAATAGGCTTAATACCCTCAGGTGGTGAAACCAAAGTCCATACTTGGTTTTCATACATGGAGTCCATCTCGGATTTCATTGCTTCTAGCCATTTCTTTGAGTTTTTACTACTCATAGCCTCTTCATAAGTCAATGGATCATCATCATCTATGATGCGTACCTCATCATCATCCTTTATAATGAATCCATACCTATCAGGTATCTTCGGTATTCTTCCAGATTTACAAATAGGTTGTGGTACAGTAGGTTCTTCTATTTTGTGATTCTTGAACTTCTTCAAGATATATCTTACTCCCACTGACCCCTTCAAGGATAAACTCCTTTTCCAAGAAGGCAGTGTGTTTCGCAACAAACACCTTTTGATCAGTAGGATGATAGAAATAATATCCTAAACTTTCTTTAGGATACCCCACAAATCTACACTTGTCGGATCTAGTCGCCATTTGACATCTACGCCTGTTTCTTATTTAATGGACGTTTCACCGATATTATCAAGTTTTAACCCAAATCTTCCACCAGAAGAAAATTATACAACAATTTGAATTAAATTAATCAAAACAATTGATTATGTGCTTTCCTTGCTAACAAAAGTTTCAGACAAGTTAAACTTCACTTCCTAATCAAAGTCATCACTAAGCACTAGTTTTCAATTCTTCTCAAGTTAAAACCATGAAACCAGTCTTATCATTGGCCACATTAGATACTATATCAATTTATGCTTAATTCATGAAACTAGATGCATAACACAACCTAAAACGCAATGCAACTACCATGCAACAAGTCTAAACACAATGAAACATAATAATCTATATGCATGAAAACAAAAAAACTACCCCCCAAACTGAACAAGACAATGTCCTCATTGAAAAATAATAAGAAATTAAGAACAGGGGACTCCCCTGATGAAGAACACTACTCATCATCACTGCCATCGGCAGCGTCATCATCATCATCTTCATCCGCATCAGAAGGTGAGTCAGGTGGTCGGTAAATAGAAAGAGGAGGAGCTGGTGGAAACTGAAATAGCCCATGTAGCAGAATTGCAATTTGGCTTGGTGAAGAAGAAAGCAAATCTTGGTATTATGTTCTTGCTTTTGTGTGTTGTGCCCTCATTAAGCCCGATCTAATGTTTTTTCAATTTTTTTTTCAAAGATCCCAGCCGAGCACCCCTGGCGCTGAGGTCCATATAGGTCCGAGCGCTAACAGCGCTACCTTGCAGTGTCGTTAGCCGAGTTGAGCGCCTCTGGCGCTGTCATTTGTGCTAGAGCAAGCGCTGCTGGCGGTACCTTACAAAATCGAAGCCTTGGCCTAGCGCTGCAAGCGCTGTGAATTAGACTTTGACAAGCGCTATAAGCGCTGCTATGCAGAAGTGTGGGCTGGTTTGAGCGCCTAGTGCGCTGGCTTAGCAAGGAATCAAGCGCCTCAGGCGCTATTATACAGTGTCTTAGCTAGCGAGTGGCGCCTAGTGCGCTGGTCATGCACTTGGATGGGCGCCTAGAGCGCGTGGGCATGTAGTTCCACACTTAGCAAAATTTCCTCAGTTTTTGTTTCAGCCTACACACACATCAATTTAAAGTCCCAAGTTAGTTACAAAAACCCATTTTTTTTAAAACAAAAATAATTGACTAAACAAAAGCAAAACCGAAAATTAAAACACTGGGTTGCCTCCCAGGTAGCGCTAAGTTATAGCCAATTAGCTTGACTGTCTCTGAATCTCATTCTGGTTCAATCGTAAAAAATGTCATTGCATGCCTCCTCTTAGTCTTTTCTTTGAATTCCTTGGCATCATTGTACGTTTGAAAACCCCCAAACTTATCTTCATCCATTGGCAGAAAATAACTATCATCATTCGATTCAACTTTTCCTGTATCCTTGACCACTTCTTTCATTATCGGATTAAGCCTTCTTTGCTGCTCAACCGACGGCTTGCTACCATCTTCTAGCAGGATCTTATGCATGTAAAAAGAAGAGCTTATCCCCTTGATATCTGCTATGGTCCGTCCAATAACTGATTTAAACTCTCTAAGCACTCATACCAGTTTTTCCTCCTGAAAAGATGTTAGTGCAGAAGAAATAATCACAGGTAGCTTTGAATCTTTATTTAAAAATGCGTACCTGAGATGACCTGGAAGTGGTTTTAGTTCAAGTTCGGGAGGTGTCTCAAGAGATGGTTTCAACTTTACCGATGTCTCTCCCGCTTTCGTAAGTGGCTTGATAGATGTTCTGAATTTTTCGAATTTGGGGGTGGTATCCAAATATTGCACAAGTTCGGCACATTCTTCATCCTCCAAATCTGAATTTTCAGCAATCACTCTCTGCAGTGGTTCATAGCCCAACAAACGTTCAACTTCGTCATGCACTATACTATCCACCAAGTCTACTCTAAAGCATTCTTCTTCATCAGTGGGGAGCTTCATTGCCTTGAAGACCTTAAACTTCACCTCCTGATCATGTACACGTATTGTGAGCTCCCCTTTCTGAACGTCTATCAAAGTCCTCCCCGTGGCTAGGAATGGTCTCCCTAGCATGATTGGTATATTTTTGTCTTCCTCATAATCCAGAATCATGAAGTCCGCCGGAAAGATAAATTTGTCCACTTTTACCAGTACGTCCTCCACTATCCCCCTTGGATATGTGATAGATCTATCAGCTAGCTATAGGGAAATATTTGTTGGCCTTGGTTCCGACAATCCTAACTGACTGAATACTGATAATGGCATCAGGTTGATACTTGCCCCAAGATCACACAAACATTTATCGGAGCTCATCTTTCCGATCGTGCATGGGATTGTGAAACTGCCCGGATCTTTCAGCTTTGGAGGTAATTTACGCTGAAGCACCGCACTGCATTCCTCCGTCAAGGCCACTGTCTCAAATTCATCTAACCTTCTCTTCCTCGACAGTATACCCTTCATGAACTTTGCATAACTTGGCATTTGTTCCAATGCCTCCGCGAAGGGTATGTTGATCTGCAGTTTCTTAAAAACCTCCAAAAACTTTCTGAACTGTTTATCGTCCTGCTTGTTCAATCTTTGTGGATATGGAACTTGAGGGTGAACTTGCGGTACTGTATTCACAGGCTTCTTATCTGAACTTGCTTTCTCCTTCTCTACTTGCTGCGACTCGGACTCATCCTTCTTCTCTTTCTGTTCAGCTTCAATTTCTGTCTCAGTTTCTACCCCAGTGTCATCCCCTTGTAAACTCAGTGCTGCTATGCCTGGTGCATCTCCTGAATATTTCTTTCCCGATCTGAGTGTAATGGCCTGACACTGTTCCTTACCCTCTCTCCGTGGATTTGCCTCTGTGTTACTTGGCAATGAACCCTGGGGCCTGCTGTTAAGCATAGTCGCCATTTGCCCCATCTGAGCTTCCAGATTTTTAATAGCCACTGCCTGGCTTTTGATCATCACCTCTGTATTTTCCATGTACTTTAACATCATCTCCTCCATTTCTGATTTCTTTTCTTGTTGAGGTGCATATAGAGTAGGATGTTGTTGTTGAGAATATCCCGGTGGAAAAAGTGGTCGTAGAGTAAACTGTTGTTGGGGCTGACTGAGATGGAAACTGTTGATTCTGCTGAAACTGTTGTTGCTGATTTCCCTGATTATTTGACCAACTAAAGTTTGGATGATTGCGGTTGTTGGGGTTGTATGTGTTCTGAAACTGACCTTGGTCTTTCCTGTAAGTGTTCACATACTGCACTGACTCCGAGTTGATAGCACATTGATCTGTTGAGTGCGACCCCGCACAAATCTCACATACGAAGGCAACTGACTTGGCTTTGCTTTCCGACAACGAATCTATTTTCTTCGCCATAGCCGCCATCTGTGCTGACAACTGGGTAATAGCATCCACTTCCAACAAACCTGCAACTCTGGGCTGTGGCGTTCTTGCTGTAGGATTCTGGAAATCATTTGCTGCCATAGTCTCAATAAGGTTATAAGCCTCATCATAACTCTTTGCACCTAAAGCTCCACCCGCAGCTGTATCTACCATCTGCCTAGACTGCCATCCCAATCAATTATAAAATGTGTTGATCACCATCCAATCTAGCATCCTATGGTGTGGACACATCCTTAGCATCTCCCTGTACCTATCCCAAGCCTCGTATAAGGACTCACCCTTTTGTTGCTCAAATTGAGAAATTGTTGTCGGTTTTACAGTTTTAGCCATTGGGAAAAACTTGGCTAGAAATTTTTGTGCTAGGTCCTCCCATGTAGTGATTGATCCTGCAGGCAAAGAATGAAGCCAACTTCTTGCTCTATCCCTTAATGAAAATGGAAACAGTCTTAGTCGAATGGCATCCTCCGTCACCCCGTTGTATCTGAATGTATCACAAATTTCAATGAAACTCAAGAGAAGCTCATTAGGATCGTCTGCAGCAGCACCCCCAAACTGGACCGAATTCTGCACCATTTGAATGGTTCCTAGTTTAATCTCAAAGGTATTTGCTGCTATTGCCGGTCTGACTATGCTAGACTGCAATCCAGTGATGTTTGGCATGGAATAGTCCCTCAAAGCTTTATACTCCTCTCTTTGCTCTACTCTCTGTTCTTCCACCATATTCGATATAGTTCCTTCCAACTGTGCTTGTAAATTCCTACGCACTCTTGCTTTCCAACCTCTTCCGTCAATATTATCTTGCGCTGGTGTCAATTCTGAGTTAGATGATCGTGTGTGCATAAAAATTCTACAAGTACCTGAAACCACAACAAAAATAAAAAATAGAAATGAGAAAAGATTAGATTTGTCTAAGTCAAACAATATAGCTTAAAACTGATGATAATAATAAAAATCTAAACGTCAATCCCCGGCAACGACGCCAAAAACTTGTTGCCTCTTTTTAAATCTTTAATAAAAGAGCTCTAACTCGTGCAAGTGTACACGGTCAACAAGTAATACAGAGGAAGTAGAGTATCGTCCCATAGAGAAAGGATTAAATTAAATCACTATGCATCAGTTCTATCACTATACTTATTTGCCTAAACTATTGACTTACTTTTGGTGACAAAATTATTTCTATATCAATTAATAACTAAATATGCAAATACTAACGAAATATATCAAGCTTGGAATTAATGGGATCCTAACTTCATTTAATAGTTCATCTAATTACCACTATCAAGCTAGAAGGTTCACATATCACAGAAAAGTAGCCAAGGGTACTAATATAGACATAACCATCTGTCAATGTATTATGACCAACTTACACAATATCCATACTCAATAGACACCATGTAATCACCACTATAACTAAAATCACTATATTTCTATGTGAAATCGCAATTATAATGATTTTAACCACAAGCCCTTATTTTAACTCTTACAGTGAAGCAGTATATTTCTATCTAATTCACAAAATATTAAGCTATCCAATTAAGCCTCATATTCGCAAACTATCATGATTACAATCCATACTTATATATTATTTTTCAATTCTATACAAGCACTGAAATTGAATGGTGATCAAGCATTCATACATGCAAAACAATCATGATAGAAATTCCTTATGATATGCAAAACAATCTAACAATCAAGCTTATAATTAGACTACATATTAAAATCCGTTAGAACCCCATAATGGAGATTAGTTCATGTCTGAACCAAAAGCCATTATGGGATCAAAACTAAACATGGTGAATAAACAATCAATTTTAATAAGAAGAAGTAGATTGATCAAACCCAATTGAAGAATAAAATTCAAAGTAAAGTTTAACCCACATCAATATCCAACACTTCAATAATAATAATCCACAATAAAACTTCACCAAATCTCTCTCTAGAAAAGTATAATAATAATAAAATTCTCTAAGTTTTTTTTAAGGTTTACTTCTCACTATCTGATCAATATTAACTAGAATCCTCTTCCGAATTGGCTTCCCTTTCCTCCTTCAGCCGCAACTCAGCAACAAATCTCGTGACCTAGCGCCTCTGGCGCTATCCTAGTGTAATTCCTAGCGCTTCTGGCGCTAGGTCATGCCCTTAGATTTATAAAAATGCCACTCAGCTCAAATTTTAATCCTTTTTAATTCTTTTCTTCACCAAATGACTTCTATGCCCCTCCAACTCCATCCTACAATAAATAAACACAAAAACAAATAAAATAATACTAAAAATACTTAAAGATAACAATAATTAAGTTCAACAATACCTAATTCGTAGGTATGAAACCCACTCATCAATTTGGAGTTGGGAAAATCAAGTTATGGCCCAAATACTCCAACTGGTCCGAACAGGAATCTAGTCCATGCGGGATTCGGATCAGCTATCTAAAAAGCAATGTTTAGAGGCACAAATGAACTCGGATTTTTGCTCACCATACCATTCTGGAAATCTTGAGAAGTCCACTAAAAACTTCAAGAAGACCAAATTCTCATTTGGAAACTCTAACATAATTCAAATCGCAAGCGAAGCCCCAGAGGTCAATCTGTCCAAAAGCCAAACGATCTGAAATTTTCAGCTTTGACGTCCGTTGATAAAATGGTCATAACTTTCTCACCCGAGCTCTGATTTAGGTGTTTCAAGATGATCCGGAATAAGAAATAGATTTACAACTTTCCTTCTTTGAGCTTTGAGAGATATTGGTTGGACGAATGACAAAATGGAGCCTCAAGTGGACGGACTGATTTCAAAATAATCCAAAAGTGCGGAAATAACTCATTTTTCATTTAATAGCTCCATTTGCAACCTAAATCAAAATATTAGAATATTGAGTATATTTAGGTGCAAAATAAGTATAAAAGACTAGATATTAAGGAATAAAAATATAACATATTTTATAGTTATCACCTAGCCTCTTCGGTCAAGCTCTTTTGGAACAGTTGCATTCTCAGACTTTCATCCTCGGCTAAGATCCGAGCTCCCCTATGTAAACCTTTAGATGAGTGTAAGGGTCTCTTAACCCATTGTATTCCTTAAATTCAGGTACTTGGAATTTGTCCAGATATCTGGCTCCCGAAAATATGCATAAGTCGGAGTAGTTGACACTATAATAAGTTCATACTCCTTTCAAAGATCGTATGGTGTCTTCCATTTGTCTCATTTTCTTTTTGATTTTCCCCAGCTTCTTTGTCATCTTGGACATTAATTATCTCTTTCGTCTGATTTTTGCCTGCAACATCTTTGGTATTCTACTTCCAAATTGGAATACGGGGACGGGAATTTACGTGCCACCGACCTTGAAAGGGATTTGATTCCCTCCCTGTGTAGAGGATTCAGGTTGAGTGACTGATTTGGGGTCTTAAGTCATCTTACACTGTTCTTTTAACAGGCTGGCCATTTCGGCTATTTGTTTCTTGAAGCCTTCAAATTCTTCCAGAGAAATGGGAACTGGATCGGGCGTTGGATTTTCTGACATTTTGAGAGGCGGCGTTCTTACCTTTCGAGCTTGAAGTCGTGTTCTCGGACCAATCTACATGTTCAACAGGACATAGTTTAGTTTCAAGAATCGGTAAATATGGATTCATGCTCATGCATTATATATGTTTTAGGAGTTTTTTAATCTTTTCCTACAAAACAAGGTTAGTAGTTTTGCTATGACATGATAAAAGGGATGCAATGTATACGACATCTTGCGTATAAGGAGTAACAGGACATGAAGAGACTTCCTGTAACGTTGGGTTTATCTAAGGCTGACCTACCCTAAGGTTACTCTCGTGGGCTTTGCGGTATGAAGGTCCCCAGATCTTTGTAACCTACTCAATGGGAACGAATTTGATCTTTAAATTAGAGCGAATCTGGGCGGTGCCTTTCTTGAGCCTCGCAGGGGAACGCCCCCTTGAGTCTAGTAATCAACAACCGACTGATTCACCTCATGGTGGAGGAATCACACAACATACATTCACATGTATTCATCGCGCCTCACCGCATGCATATGATGACATTGGAATAAAGTATTTTTAAAAATATAAGGCATTCATCCATTCAGACCATTCACACGACACATAGATAAGAAAGGAAAACAACAAGATTGAACGCGACTTAAGCCCTCTAATTATCCCCAACAAAGTCGCCATCTGTCGACGCCTGAGAAATTTTTTCCTATGTGTGTTTCTACCCTTTTTAAGGAATTTGATATATTTATTATTTTATTAAAGGGTGCTTTTTAGGAAAAACTGACATAAATGCCAACGGGGTTTTGAAAGATTGATTTTAATAAATGGCAAATTAGACAAAGTCGCCAATTGGTATAAAATTCAAATAGATGTACCAACTCATCCGGATTTTAGAATTTTTCGTAATATGGCCCAATATGTGACTACATAGAATTGGTCTAGAACCGAGATTTATAGAGTTCGGGGGCTTGCTTAAGCGAGGGGAAGGTATTATGCACCCCCCCCCCACTTCCGTTAAAACACGGTTACCGGTTTTTGATTGTTTTCCTAAGATGAGAGATGTGTGTGAATATGTAATTTGGAAGACGACTTAGGCTATTGCTGCCTAATTTTGAATTGAAATTGTGGGAGGTGCATTATTCTGAAATCATCTTCGTGCCTCTTTGAGCCTATGCACGAAGGATTTAACTTGAGGGAAAGATTCGTTTTAGCTTTGATAAAAGAAAACCTTTTGGGGTGACATTTTGGAAATTATGGTTTTCAAACTCTTCGTCAAATAGGAATCGAGGTTCTCCACTACTTTCAGTTTTAGCTTAAGGTTGTTCTAATAACCCGAATCGATTTGATTTTAGAAGATCTTTACTGTTTTATTCGAAAATTATTTTTGGTGATAAACGGGAAAATCAAGCATCGAAATGGGGTCAGAGCCATTCGTGGGCATGTAATCCAACTCAATAGCCCCGAATACCCGCAATAATAATTTTTTTACTATTATGGGACCTTAAATCTGACTCTCTCGAGATGAAACCCTCGATACCATTTTAAAGCCCAAATTTACATGTACAATGATTTGGTAGCCATTTTTACAATCGAAAACATGTCAATCGTGAGAATTATGTCAAGGCCCGATTTAAGTACCCTGACTCCATTCCTAGGCTCACATAACTCAAAATCATAATGAACAATATATCGTAACAAAAATTAAAATCTAGAAAAAGGGCTCCCGAGGACCCTAATCCATAGATTGCAAAACGAGACCGACATTCCAAGGGACTATAACGTATCAATAAGATCCATCCGAAGGGATCTAAGATCACAGGAATGAGATTCTTAGATTTTAGATTCTTATAGATCTAATGATATCGTAATTGAGATTAAATCGAAGCTATATCTGAAATTAGCTATCAGGTGATTCAATTTGTAAAATCCTTTGACGGCCAAAAGGTGGGATCCCCTCACCACTAGATATAGATCTAGGTTTTTACGGGAAACTCTAAATGAAAATGAATCAACTCCCAAGTAAAAAAATCAATAAAAAGGAGTTAATTCCAAAATATTACAATAAATTATCGATCGGGCATCATCAGGTGATGAGGAGGAAATTACTTAGGAAGTCCTCTCTAATCACCCTAGCCTAGCAATTGATATGTTGAAAGAGCTTTAAATGAGAATATAATTGAAATACAAGGAAATCCTAAGCACAATAATCAACGTAATGTATTAGATCTAAGCCAAATCTATACAACAATTACAAAAAGATTGGATTTTTTACCTTGGGGTGAGCAAATTATACCTCCTTGAACTGGAAATTGGATGAAGTCACTAATCTAACTATAAATTTGATGTAATATATTAGATCTAGATCGAATCTAATATTTCTCTCTAAGATTCTCCCTTTCCTCTCTAAAATTCTTACTTTTTGTTGAGCTAAATCTATACAAGCAATTTACGTGCAAGTATACACGGTCCACAAGTAACATAATATAAGTAGAGTTGTCAATCCCACGAGGAGTAATTAATAAGAATATTAATTCGAGTACTAATCATGCACCAACTCAATTCTATCTAAACAATTGTAATTTCTTACAGAATTAATTAACTAAATAAACTAAATGATTAACGAAGACTTTACACAAAATTGAGAGATTAAGGAATCAACTTCCTCTGATGAATCATTTAATTAATAACATTCTTATTTCATTAAATTGATTATTTAGATTTGTCAACAGCAAATCACTAATAGTTTATGTAATCATCTTCCGAAAAATGACCCCTGTACAGTCTTTTGATACGATTCTACAGGTGTCACCGTTTGTCGGAGCCAGTTTTCGTCGCCGGACATCCATTTCGTAATCGCCGGTTATCGTCGCTGGTCAATTGTCTCGTCGGGGTCGGGTATCGTCGCCGGTCACCCATCTCGTAACCACCGGTTATCGTCGCCGGTTGGTTATCTTGTCGGAGCTGGTTTTCGTCGCCGGACATCCATCTCGTAATCGCCGGTTATCGTCGCCGGTCGATTGTCTCGTTGGGGCCGGGTATCGTCGCCGGTCACCCATCTCGTAACCCCCGGTTATCGTCGCCGGTTGGTTATCTTGTCGGAGCCGGTTTTCGTCGCCGGACATCCATCTCGTAATCGCCGGTTATCGTCGCCGGTCGATTGTCTCGTTGGGGCCGGGTATCGTCGCCGGTCACCCATCTCGTAACCCCCGGTTATCGTCGCCGGTTGGTTATCTTGTCGGAGCCGGTTTTCGTCGCCGGTCATCCATCTCGTAATCGCCGGTTATCGTCGCCGGTCGATTGTCTTGTCGGAGCCGGTTTTCGTCGCCGGACATCCATCTCGTAATCGCCGGTTATCGTTGACGGTCGATTGTCTCGTCGGGGCCGGGTATCGTCGCCGGTCACCCATCTCGTAACCGCCGGGTATCGTCGCCGGTCGATTATCTTGGATCTCAGCCCTTCCCAGGGTTTGTTGTTTTTTGTCTTTTTTCTTTTTGTGGATATCAGCCCTTCTCAGGAGTTGCTCACCATCTTGTTGTGGCTCGCGTGGATCTCAGCCCTTCCCAGGGTTTGTTGTTTTTTGTCTTTTTTCTTTTTGTGGATATCAGCCCTTCCCAGGGGTTTCTCACCATCTTGTTATGGCTCGCGTGGATCTCAGCCCTTCCCAGGGTTTGTTGTTTTTTGTCTTTTTTCTTTTTGTGGATATCAGCCCTTCCGAGGGGTGCTCACCATCTTTGTCATGGTTCGCTTGGATCTCAGCCCTTCCCAGGGTTTGTTGTTTTTTGTCTTTTTTCTTTTTGTGGATATCAGCCCTTCCCAGGGGTGCTCACCATCTTTGTCGTGGTTCGCTTGGATCTCAGCCCTTCCCAGGGTTTGTTGTTTTTTGTCTTTTTTCTTTTTGTGGATATCAGCCCTTCCCAGGGGTGCTCACCATCTTTGTCGTGGTTCGCGTGGATCTCAGCCCTTCCCAGGATTTGTTGTTTTTTGTCTTTTTTCTTTTTGTGGATATCAGCCCTTCCCAGGGGTGCTCACCATCTTTGTCGTGGTTCGCGTGGATCTCAGCCCTTCCCAGGGTTTGTTGTTTTTTGTCTTTTTTCTTTTTGTGGATATCAGCCCTTCCCAGGGGTGCTCACCATCTTTGTTGTGGCTCGCGTGGATCTCAGCCTTTCCCAGGGTTTGTTGTTTTTTGTCTTTTTTCTTTTTGTGGATATCAGCCCTTCCCAAGGGTGCTCACCATCTTTGTCGTGGTTCGCGTGGATCTCAGCCCTTCCCAGGGTTTGTTGTTTTTTTTCTTTCTTTTTTTTTTGTGTGGATATTTTGAAATGGGATGTGTGATCGGCTTCTGTCCCGGATCTCCCACCAATCATCGTCCACGTACTATGCCGCAAAAGCCATCACGGTCTGATCATTTGTGAGGTTGAAGGCGACGTGCTTGTACTTTCCTGAAGATTTTCATTTTGATCGTACCTGCATGCATGAAAAAGATGTTACACATGATCTGGCAGATATGGTATGGACAGATGCATGTGCACAACATATGTTTTAGATAGAAATGACCCCTGTTCAGTCAAATGATACGATTCGACGGTCGTCGTTGCCTGCCAACATTTGATTGGATCACGCCTCGTCGTGAAGTGTAATTTATAGACTTCAACATTGGTTTTGTACTCTGCCTGTTCTTGGTCGTCTTCATTTCATCGAGTTGAGGCAGTCTGTTTTGCTCTCTGCGATGATCGACAGCTATGTTGGGCTCTTTGGCCTTTTGATCATTTCTGCTGGCCGATATGCTGTTGTCCCGCATTATATCATCCTTGTATATGCTCATGCATGTGGATCATTTGGATGTCGAGGCAGTGATAGTCAGGATTGGGGAAAGGCCCAATGACGAGAAGTTCTGTACAGCCTCAGCTTCCTTCCATTTCACGATTCTTAACTGCCCCTGCCTCGGCGCGTGTCGCTGCCAAGAATTTCTATCGAAAACTCGCGATGATGACCGTGCTGAGTTATCCACAGCTCTACAAGATCCTACATATCAGATGACTAACAATTGCCAAAACTTGAAGGCTCGGGCCGTTAATGTTAGTTCAACATAAATATATTATAATCTCGACAAAAAATGCAGCTAAAGCACATGAAATTGAATATCTGTTGATCGCGCAATCTAGCAAGTTGTGAACCGTGAATGTACTAGATTGGAAGTTTTTTTTTTTTTTTTTTTTTAATCCCTCGTGAGTTGATGATTTTCTATTTGATGAGTTATGAAATCGTAAGAACACCTTCAAGCATTCATGGTCATTGTACGTGAGTAAGGTCGAATTCAAAAGAACTACCTTCCCTCGTCAAGGCTATCCTGTCTCCATTCTCGACAACGTTCTTAGCAGGACTGACGTCATATGACAAATGCACTGTGCGATGCAGCACTCAGTAGGGGTTTTCTTTCATGACTTGTTGTTTAAGGCCGAGAATTTTTCATATTATCTTTTCTCTCTATCAGCCCACTTCACTTGTCTCGTTTTCTTAGGCTTTTCAAAGTTACCCATTTAACGAGTTTTGGACCAATGACTCCCGAACCAGCCGGTTTTGGGGCATTAGATGTACAGACACCCCTTCGGGTTTATTTACTCGAGTAACAAAGGCCACGGTTCGAGACAAGCTGGTGGTCTGCCCCATTCATTCTTTGCTTGACCTTACGCAAGATTCGTTTCCTTAGGCTTGAGTTACCCATGTAGCGAGTGTTAGGCCGGTGACTCCCAAACCAGACGGCTTTAGGGCACCAGATGTAGAGACACCACTTAGGCTTAATTACTCGAGTAGCCCATGCCACGATTCGAATCTGCTCGGGCCTCCTCGACTGTAATGCTCGTTTTCTTAGGCTCTGAGTTACCCATGTAACGAGTGTTGGGCCAGCGACTCCCAAACCAGATGGCTTTAGGGCACCAGGTGTAGAGACACCCCTTGGGCTTAACTACTCGAATAACCTAGGCCACGATACGAGACATTAGCTTGATAATCATTTATCGTCTGACTTCTTGATATTAGCTTGATAATTATTGACTGTCTGACTACGTGCTAATGGCCATCAACATTGTCATAGTTTTATACCCCATAACTGAAAGTTTGTGCAAATGCAAAGTGAAGGCCGTCACATGATGTCGATTCTGTCGCAAACGTTGCTTTGAATTAAGGCTTTGTACCTGATCAAAAGGTTGAATAGCCTTCTTCGTCTAATCATACTCACGACGTGCTCCACGGTTGCTTGCCAGAATTAATCCGATTCCCATCAAGTCAAATAGAATCCCCTTTCACGCGGGTCATTGTCTCCCGAGAAAACCATGCTTGACAAATGCCAGATGGTCGTACCGTTGAAGATTGAAATGACATGAGGTAGCATTTGATGATGCTAGTGCATGTTGATGGGATTGTTGCATGGGTGCCAATTTGCACGTCATCATTTCCTGGGTAGTTGACAAATGCCCCAGTGTTAAGTTGCTTTTTCTTGTGATCTCCCTCATACTGGTTGCATCGGTATCTCGCTGGGCTGACAAAAGATCCGGTCCTCTGACTTGTTGAAAGGTTTGGGATTTTTGATTTTTTTGATTTTTTGATTTTTGATTTTTGATTTTTTTTTTTTTTCGTGACGGCTCCCTTTAATTTAGAGCGAAATTCCCCATAGCTTCGTCTTGGCAGGGCGCGATCCTTTTGAGGACTAAATCGTTCATTTTGAATTTCCGGGATCCTACCCTCTTGTCGTATGCCCGGGAGATGCGTGAGGGGCTGCCCCTGCAAATGTGCGAACTGAGGTTCGACATGCAAACAGGATGAACGACAATAAATCCGGCCACCCCCGATGATTGGCGGACATTCTTCCCATGATCGTCCTTGTGTTTTATTTGCAGCCCCTACTGCCCCATTCATTTTGGGCCGGTAAATGACTGAATCAAAATGTTTGATCTTGAATTTGTCATATATCTCCTCCTTGAGGGCATCGTTCAGATTTCTATAGTCGATGCGGCCCTTTATTTCTCCTCCAGGCTGTGGTACTGGGATTCTGTCGGAAAGCCATTCAGGGTAAATAGACACTGTGATGATTCCTGCTTTAAACCGCTTGATAATCTCGTCCTTTACTTTCAACCTCCATTCAAACTTCAACGTTCTCAACTTTTGCTTAACTGGTCGGAAACCCTCCTTGATGGGCAGTCGATGTCCTACCACGTTTGTGGACAATCCAATCACGTCGCCATGGGACCAAGCGAACATATCTCCATACAGGCTCAACAACTCGGCTTTTTTTTTTTTTTTTTTTTTTGATGGTCGAATTTGCCCCTACTCTGGGTTCTTTGTGATCGTTAGGGGCTCTGATGTTTGATGGCGATGGTTTGGCCTAAGTCGGGTTTGGGTTTATCTTCGACCCCTCCTTTGATCTCGTCAGGCATCTTGTCGATATCTGACTTGTCCTGCTCAATCCCCATCAGATCGAAATCTAGCTCTATACCAAAATCGTGATCCTCCCTCGAATTTGGCCTATCGCTTGTCCGGCTAGAATGCCTCAAATCGGGGTACCTGCTGCACGGTCTAACTGGCCACGGTGAGGTCAAGCAATGGAGCTCATATGGATCGCATTGGCATAGATCTGGCATTGATGGCATTTCTTGACATGAGTATGGCAGTCAGTTTTCGTGGTTAGCTAGTAGTGACCCGTTCACATGATTTTCTTTGCCGAAAATGCTCTGCTCATATGGGCTCCGCACACATCGCCATGTACTTCGTTCATTGATCTATGGGCTTTTTCGGCCTTCCGGATATCTCAGCAGTCCTGTAGCTTAGGAAGAATTTCACTGCCCACCATTGGATTCTCTTTCCCCGGTCAGATCTGCATTTTCGGGAGAGGAGCTGTCTCGAAGGAACTCTTTAATGTTTTGATACCAAGCCCATTTAGGAGGGGCGTCACTATGGGAGATCTCCCTAATCTGATCCTCATAGGCCGGACAAGTCTGTACCGCAATTTCCAGGGCTAATCTCAGTCCTAGGCTGCATCCCTCGTATTCAGCCGTATTGTTGGAGTGGCAGAACTGTAATTTCATGGCTATCGGCCTCTGCCATTTGGATGGGTGGAGTATGGATTTTACGGCCTCTCAGTTGGGTCGTAGTGGCAATCTCGCAAAACAAACAAGGGCCGCAGTTTAGTACTGTGCCAGCTACAAGTTGGCATAGGCATGTCAACACCGATGCATGATTATTATTTTTTCTCTCTTCTTTTTTTTTTTTTTTTTTGGTGGACGAATATGCCCCTAATCCGGGTTCTTTGTGATCGCTATGCCACGCTTTCAAGGTCCTCTAATTTTATCCTGCAAAACAAGGTCACTGTTTGATGACAAGATAGTATTTAGAAGTTTTTAGAAAACCTTGGTACGTGGCACGGATTGCCCTCCTGCAAAACCATGTCAGTATTCTCTTTATATGTGCAGGTGATGCAATCACATGATACAAGACATATTTATTATGATGATGACGGTATGACAGTCGTATGCCATTTACATGACATTTATTTATTGAATGATAAAAAGGCATGAAGAAGCTTCCCTTTCGTTAGGTTTATCAGAGGCTGACCTACCCTAGGGTTACTCTCGCGGGCTTTTCGGCATGAAGGTCCCCAAATCTTCGCAATCTACTCGTCTGAATCCTTTCAATTGGAGCGGATTTGGGTGGTGCGTTTCCTGAGCCATCTCCGGGGAGCAGCCCCTTCGAGTCCAGTAATAAGCAACCGACAGGTTCGCCTCAGGAGGAGGTACTCTCTCAACATACATTCATATTCATCGTCCTCACCGTATGCAAATGATTACTTTGAAGTAAAGTAAACCCATTCAATCATTCATTCATTGAACAACATCACACATTCACACAACAATAAATAAAAAAAAATGTCGCACGCACATACACATTCATAAATTTTAAAGGATAGGATAGCATCAAGATTTGTACGCGGCTTAAGCCCTCTAATGTCCCCAGCAGAGTCGCCAGCTGTCGACGCCGGGTTTCTCCGCTTATGCGATATTAGTCCTTTTCCGATTTTAGCCTTTGTTATTAGATGATTTTGGGAAAAGGTCGGCATTGATGTCGACGGGGTTTTGAAAGGTCGCTTTTTTATGATGAGCCAATTAACCAGAGTCGCCAGTTGGTATATTTGAAATGGATGTACCAACTCATCCGAGTTTTCGTTTTTTTATAAATCGCTGGCTCATATGTGACTCCGAATTAATTGGTCTGCGAATCGAGATTCATAGAGTTCGGGGGCTTGCTTAAGTGAGGGGAAGGTGTTAGGCACCCCTCGACTTCCGTGAAACACGGTTACCGCAATCTTGATGCTTTCCTATCCTTTAATTCATGAAATGTGTGTGTGCGCATGTGTGTGTGTGTGTGTGCCTGTGTGAATGTTGTGGTGAGTTTGTATGAAAGAATCATTTGGATTTTTAGGGAAAGTCGTGCTTTAATTTGAAAACGCTTCGGAATGTCTTTTCAGCATACACGAGAAAGCTCTATGAGAAAGGTTTGATTTTAATTGTCAAAACTACAAGATTTCCATTAGGTGTCGTTTTGGCAAAACAAGAGTTTTAAACCTTCGTCAAAATAGGAATCGAGATCTATACGTTGCCTTCGTAACTCAAATGATGGGCAATTTCTAGGATCTCTTTAACCCTATGCACAACGGTTTAATAAAACGTCATTTATTTATAAAATCATTTTGTGTGACGTTTGAAAACGATTTTCCTTAGCTTTCTCGTTTGAAATAAAAATCGACATTCATTAGCACTTCCCATTTATTAACCTCGTGATGCTAATAGCCTAGTTTGATTGATTTTATGAAAATCTTATCATTTAGCTTTGAAATCAATTTCGTCTCATAAATCAAATCGAGCATAAACACGCGTCGGGGCTATTCATGGGCATGTAAGCCATCAAAATAACCTCGAACGCCCACAATCACATACTTTCACTATTACAGGGCCTTAAACACGATTCTCGCCTTAGCGTCGTTTTAAGGCCCGACGATTACATATTTACAATGAAAGGTACATCGAATTTATTACATATATCAAAAGATGTCCATCATCGGATTTGGACCACGGGGTCGCGCTCCTAGGCTCACATCCAAAATCGCTACACACCCACAAGATCCTAAAAATAGCAATCTAAACAATCTATGCACAATACATCATTACAACGAGCTAAAAATTCACCAAATGGATATCATCGGGCCATTAGGAGGAATTTCGTTCCATTTGGGAACCCTCACTAATAGCCCTCAATCCATGGATTCACAACAATATACAAGAACAACTATATTTAATATAATTTGGATGACAAAAAGCTTAACAAAAATGGTAAAACAAAATGCTAAAACAAAGGATTTTTCACCTTGCAAATAATCGCCACAATATGTATGAGTTTGTGTATTGAATAGAGTAGAAAATATGAGATGTAATCTCACAAAATGGGTACAATTGCTCACTATTTCTCCCTCTTTTCTCTCTTAATTTCTCTTATTTTCTGCTGTTTTCCTCCTCTCTTTTCCGCTGCTGCCGCCTCCTTTTTTGTTGCTGAACCTCCTGGATGAAATGAAGAAACTGAGCTGAAATAGGCTGCATTAGGGCAGCCGCAGATTGATCTGCGGCTTGGCCGCAGATTGATCTGCGGCCGGCTGGCCCACCCCCCATCGCACTCAGCTGGTTTCCTGGTTTCGAGTCCCGTGCGCACTACCATTATTTTAATCGTTTGGCCGCAGATCAATCCGCGGCTGAGTGGGCTGATTTTCTCGTTTTCCGAACTGCACCTTGTTTCTCGTGTCGTGACGTCGGTTTTCGTCGACAGGCTTGTATTTTGCAGTCCGGGAATCACTGGGAGACGTGCCACATCATTCGGGCATGCTCATTTCGGACGGGCCTGCTGTCACGTCGGTTTTGATTTGCAAATCGTTGCGGTGGCGTCGAGTGTTCGCACTTGTGCATCCCTCGCTCTCACAGGCCGGTTCATTTGACGATTTTGCCCTCCTGTCACGGTTAGTATACGAAGCGCAAAATTTGGGTGTCTACACCTAGGATTTAGAGCAAGACATATTGTAATAATATAATAATTACAATTATATCTTTAAGCTTATATAGATGGATATTATAGTACCGTGATGCACTATATCCATGGTTTGAAGGTACCCAGATTTTGGGGCATCACAATTACAAAAATAAAAGGAAAGATTGGAGATAAAAAAAATTGTAATAACGCAATCCTTGATCTCTAAAGATTTGCCTTCAATTCTTGCCTCCTTTATGTTCTCCCTTATGTTCCTCGTCTCTAACTCTGATCAGCAATCCTTGTACACTTCTCTCTCTCATAGCAACCACCAGATACGTATTTATAAGACCTCTTGAAGTGACCTAGTAGACGTAGTTTTCAACTCAAACTCAACAAAACTCAGTACCCTATTCTGGTCAACCAGCGCTTTGGCACTTGCATGTAGTGCCTCAGCGCGTGCTTCCTATTCGTCGAGCGCCATGACGCTCCTTCCCAATGCCTAGGCGTTATCGTTGCTTCCTACACGCACACAACAATCTGCATAACCAGCACCTAAGCGCTCAACACCAATTAGCTTTGACTAAAAACCAGCCAATTCCGTTTCTAAACTTCACTTTTTTGTTCCCGCTTCCTTTTCCTACACAAAAACATTAAAACACATAAAAAGTAACAGAAAATACACAAGAATTCACAATTTATCAAACTAATAGTACTCAATTCGTAGGTAATAAATCCACTCATCATACTTTGACTTTCTTGTGCTAACACTTTGGCTTGTAAACACAAAAGTATTGTACGTGCTTTTTGAAAAGATTTGACTCGGGATTATTGGAAGAATTCTTTACGACAGAAGAACTGCAATAACCCAAGGATTTTGATATATTAAAAGAAGAAATTTTATGTATGAACTTTTTTTTATATATAATAAAATTATTTTTATTATATATTAAAGCAAGTATGGAAAGAATGTGACAACCCAAAAAAATTTATAAGATTTATTTATAAGATCTTGAATGATTAAATTAAAGGTTAAAGAATAAAACCTAGAAAGAAATTTGTGGATTTATTTAAAATTTCTAAGAAAAACCTATATGGTTTACTATTTGAAAGAGAATAAAGAAAATATGGGTTACAAAATTTCAAAACCCTAGAAATGAATTTATAAGTACTTGAATAAATATTAAGGATAAGGTATTACAATACCTATAAATTTGATGTGAACAAAAAGATTATTTTTATTTAGTGGTCTTAGTATTTTAATTATATACTAGTGACCTAATCTAAGAGATTTATTTTATTATCTCAATTTATTAAATTAGTTGGTGTGAATATGTAAGTGAATGAATATTATGTGATTGTTTATATTTGTTTATTATATAATAAACAAATAAAAGAAAACTAGTGTAACCTAATTATATATTAGGTATAAAAATTAAAGTAACCTAAGGGTTATAATATTGGAGAATTTTAGTATTTAAAATATATACTAATCTAAGTGATAAATTTTTATTATGTCAATGTACTATTTATTTTGAACCTAATTGAAGAAAGTTAGTTGGGTTATAATACTAAATGTACATGAGTAAGGAATTAAATTATAAAGGAGGAGAATGGAAACCCTAATTAAATAATTAGGGTAGGATAAAAATTAAAAGTGGTGGACCATGCTAATTTACATGGCCCAAATCATTGTTAGTTAGAGGAAGTTCCACTAATAGTTATTTAATTTAGTGGACTAACCTAAGAATTTGTATATCAAACAATTGATAAGATAATAAGATAATTAAATATTCAATTAAAGTGAATATAGTGAGTGAATAAATTTTGTACAATGATTTATATGGATGATTTAATTTTAATAGTCCAATTAGTAAGGAAAAAGCTAATGGACTAGCCTAATTAGTTTACTAACCAAGCCCCCTTATTTAATTAATCATGGACTTGGACAATTAATGTGTGGACTAATTAAATTTTCCCAACACTTATTAAATTAGTAGCCATGCATGGATTAATAATCCTGGCAAACTAGTGGCCCAAACTAAGTAAAAATGAGCCCACATGTATTTAAAACCAAGCCCAATTGCTAGCCCATTTGGGAGACATTCTTAGCAACTTAATTAATCCATTAAAACAATAAAAGAAAAGTAAAATTTAAGCAAAAAGAGGAAGGGGTCAGCCGCCCATATGGTCCTATAATGGGATGAGGTGTTAAATTTTTAGGAGTTAGCTTGTAAGGATGAAAAAGCAAGTACCAATAATTAATTACAAGCTATCACGAACTTGTCAAGTGTGTAAGAGAAGTGTACTTCCAAATGATGGCTAAATATATAGATACAATACATATATCTATTAATTATGTAAGCAGCTAGTTAATTAGTAAAGCAAAAGTCTTGATCATTTTCATTTTTGTTAGCTTGGAGAGAGAAAATAGAATTAAAAGCTACTTCTTTCTCTTCTTCTTTCTAAATGATATTTTGAGAGAGAAAGAGAGAGTGGGCTGCCGAAATGGTGTGGAGGGAGTAAGTGACGAGAATCCATAGCTTGGTGATTAAAGGAAAAAGCAGAAGAACCAAAAAGGTCTTTCATAAGAGATTAAGTTAAATTGCATAGCAGTAATCGACGATACAGGCAAGTTTCCTATTCTTGTGCAGGTTTCCTTAACCGTACTCAACTTTTATATTAAGAAAGTTTCATATCCTTATGCAAGTATCTTAACTTTATTTTCATATTGAAATGCAAGTTCTTTAACCATTACTCAAGTTTATATTGAGCAAGTTCTTAACCTTAAAAACTTCTTACGTTATTGCAAGTTCCCTAACTCAAACTCGAGTTATTATGTTTCAAGCATGCTAAGTAGATTAATTATTGACAATTATTCCACATCTATGTTTATTGATTCGCACTTAGTGCATGTTGCATATGTTTATCAGGTATGAAAGGCTGATCACCTTCATTACCTTAAAGTTCAGTTAAATTTGTTCATGGTCATTATTGACACCCTGTATTATTGAATTTAGTCATTCAATTATTGAAATTGTGATTCATGCTCTTTCACAATTATTATATTGTTGAAAATTCAAAAGCTTATTCATTCTTTCAATCACGATATATCTTTATTGTATTTAAACTTGCTGAGAAAAGTAGTTGCTCACCCTTGCTATATCATGATAACAAATTTCAGATTTAAGGCGAACGCTCGAGGAAAGACAGTACAGAAGCAAAAGGACAAGATTATAGTGTTATGCATGATAACTAAATTAGTTATTTGATGCAAGTTAATTGTGTAAACCTTTTATGAATTTAAAGGTAAATATGTATTAAAATAAAGGTTATAGACCTTGGGATATGTAGCAGAGATTATTGTATAAATAATTTATGTTTATATCTTCCGCAGTAGTTGTAAATATGATGTATCATGACACACCAGGTCCGAGGTTGAAGGGACCCGGGTTTGGGGGCGCTACAAGAACAAGTTCTTTACTTAACCTTTCTAAGAGCTTCTTCCGCTTCGCAGAGGTTATATAGAAGGCAAATTTGATATATAGATATTATTTGTATCAATAATTTGGCTAATCATGAATGATTCTTTAGGAATATGTACGGTTCTGTTTAAATCTACAATGGAATCATTTATGCGATGTCTCACTGAACACGAATCTGAAGTAGAAAGGGAGTTCATGCTCCTCTTATAGCAGACTGGAAAGAACTACTACAACTATTTTAAGGACTATTCTAGCTTCGATATTTGCCCCTTTGTCGTATAGACAAAACAAGATGCTAGAGAATTTAATTTGAACCCGCCATTCTTAAAAAATGTCTTGCCTCGATCTTTGTCATTCAAAAGTTAAGACACTGCCACCAGGAACCCCCTATAACCCCTAGGCAGGAGCGTTCCAGAGAATAACTTACTCACAATAGAGTGCTACTATAGAGAAGGAAGGGGGATCTATTTTTAGAGGAAGAAGGGAATCAAGCCCGATAGCACCAACCATTTTCTCGGTGCTAATGCGCCCCTATAAGTAAGACAAATTTAGAGTTGGTAAGGCTTTTCCAGCTACTTTTAGAAAGAAGGTATTGACGATCGTTCTTCCGACCATCTCACAACACTTTTCAATTTCTTATGTCAATTAATCATTAAGTCATCATCAGGAGATTGATCTTCGAACTAGTACACAATTGCATTCTAAAGTTTTGGCTAAAGCAAAAATATTTCTTAAATAATTTATAAATGCTATATCTGTTTTCCCCGAACAACATTATTAATTAGTTTGATATCTTAAGCAAAATACATTAATTCCTTTAGAATTAGGGTAACTTTTTTTTTCTTCAAAAATTGGAACAAATTGTTTTAACAGTTTAAATTCCATTATTAATTCTTAATTAACTTAATGCGTAAGTTTTAAAAAAAAATAATGTCACCATTATCATTATTTTTAATATACTTCTTCACGAATAAGTTTCCATAGACATATTAAAAAAGCTCATGTCTTGCACTAAATTTGAACTAATAATTAACAAAGTCAGAACTTATATGATTCAATTTAACCTCTTCTCTTTTTTTTCAAACTAATTAAGGTAGATACTATTCTATAACAAAATTTAATGTGTTTCAACACAATTAAATACTGAAAAATACACACTAAATTTGATACATTTGAATCTTGCAAGTTACTCCATGAATATATGCATTCACCAACGAGGAAACAAATACATACTTGGAATAATATCAGACATTTAAAAACCATTTTGCACATAATAATTATTTTTTCCAAAACTAAGGATTTGTTTGGTCATTAGCAGTTACAACTTTTACAATAATAGTGACTGGACCTCCAAATGCACCACGCCATTTCTGTTATATTTGAGATCCAAACTAGGGGACAACAATTTGTAAAATGATACGAGCACGACATATCATGATTAGTGTTAAATATATAGTCTCTATGTCATAAACATATTGACACATTTAACACAAAATTTAAATAGATAAAATATGGGTTATCATAAATTAACAAGTGTAACACACTTAAACATGTTTATTTAAAATAATTGAGAAATAAATATAATATAACGTTACAATTTAGTTTAAATACTAAGTTTTAATTTTATTAGTTAATTTTCTAAACATGTTATTGTCGACACCAGAAATTTTCTTTTTTTAGTTTTTAAAGATCGTGGGTTTAGGGGGTGATTTTGAAAAAATCAACTTATGTCGACAGGGTTACAAAAGTTTGATTTTAAGGTGGGCCAATTAGACAGAGTCACCAGTTGGTAAAAGTTCAAATGGATGTACCAACTCATTAAGATTTTGAAGTTTTGATAATCTAGATGACCCATTATGTGGCTCCGTAAAATTGATCCGCAACCGAGATTCATAGAGTTCTGGTTGCTTAATCGCTATGTCTCCACTTTGACTCTGTAAAATTGGTCTGTAATATTTCAAGGAATTCCCACCATCTCCTCACTCGATCATATTTACACCTGCTCCATTATGTTTTGGCAAAGGATTGGTAGTGACATTGGGTTCATCATGTTGCTTGACCACTATGTCTCCACTTTCGATCAGATTCTGGATTTTATATTTCAAAGACCAGCAAACTTGGGTGTCATCTCCTAGAGACCTCAAATGATAAGCACACCGTTTGGCCGGATCGTACCTTTTGCCTTTAATATTTATCGGTGGAGCTAACTCGGAGATCTTGTTTTGGGAAACTAATAGTGCCAAGATCTATTTTTCTAAGGAATCACCCAAATGCGTGAATTCACGGTTTTGACTATTCTCAAACTTCCTTCTTCCATCATTGTTTTAGTTGAATGTTGGTTGTTGTGGTGTTAAATTGTTCCCGTGTGCACGGGTCAGAGGATTATTGTTCGATCCTCTAGACTGCCCTTGCAAAATGAGGGATAATCCTCCTCTTTCTTCTTTTGATTTCTCTTGGAATTACTCCCATAATTTCCTGCTTGAAGATGCTCGACCCCAAATTCCAGAGTCGTGAAATCCTTGATTTTCTTTGATCACAGTCCAATTTCAGCCATATCCCCATGCTTGATCATCTCCAACAATAATTTTCCAATGCCTGCTAATATCCTCACATAATAGGGAGCTTCTTGTGTGTCTATAAAAGTCATAACCGTCTTGTTCTCATCTATGGGTGGATGAACTTGAGCCGCCATCTTCCTCCATCGTTGCGCATAATCTCAGCAACATTCGTGTCACTGTTTCTTAACTCGAGACATTTGATAGCGAACTAGAGCCATCTAAGATTGGAACTATACTATGCTAAGAAGGCATGGGTCAGATCCTCCCACTTGTGGATTTTAACATTGTCTAGTTTGATATACCATGTCCTTGCCTCCCCGATCAAACTCTTCTAGAATAGTTACATTCTCAAGCTTTCATCCTCAGCATAGGAACCCAATTCCCTAATGTATACTTTCAAATGGGTATAAGGATCCCCTAATCTGGCGTATTTCTTAAAGTTTGGCACTTAGAACTTGTTTGGATATCAAGCCCCAGGAATATGCAGAAATCTAAGTAATTGACGCTACTATATGATCCAACCCTTTTTATGGTATGCAAGGTATCTTCTATTTGTTTCATCTTCTATTTGATCATTGTATCCTCCTTATCTTCAGGAACATTAATCACTTCGTTCATGTGTGTATTATGTAAAGGACCCTCTATTTGTTTACTACCAAATTGAAATACATGAGTTGGGGAGCTTGTTGGAATGGGAATTTGAAATACCATTTGTCTTGGTAGGGATCTGGTTTCCTCCCTGTGCAGACGAACCTGGTTGTATATTGGATCTTAACTTTTAGGTCAATTTGCATTTTTCCTTCATCAAATTAGCCATTTCAGCCATCTACTTCTTAAAGTTCTCGAACTCTTCTCGAGATATAAGAACAAGATCTGAAGTTTGGGTTTCTGATGTAAACATTTTGATTGGTGTAGTCTTTACTTTTTGAGCTCATAAACGGGTTTTCGGAGCAATCTGCATATAAACCGACAAATTTTAGTTTTGGAAAATCAAGAAAATGGATGAATCCTAATGTAAATACGTGTTTTTATGGGGTTTTTAATCTTTTCCTACAAGGCAGAGTTAGTGTTAGCATTATAACAAGATTATAACAGGATTATAACATTATGGAAGGATACAAAATGATGCCCTTCATTCCTTCTCATGATGCTTCTTTTATTTATCTAGCATTGTAAGAGGGTTAGGCATGATGACATTCGAATATATGAGCATAGAGAGTAAAAAGGCATGAAGAGACTTCCCGTAACGTTATGTTTATCTAAGGATGACCCACCCTAGGGTTACTCTCATAGGCTTTTCGACATGAAGGTCCCCAGATCGTCGTAATCTTTCAATTGGAGTAAATCCAATCTTACGACTGGAGCGTATCAAAGTAGATGCATTTCTTGAGCCTCTCCAGGGAACATCCTTTTGAGTCCAGTAATCACGTATCCAAAAGGTTCGCCTTCTAGTGGAGGAATTACATAACATATATTCACATACTTCATCATTCCTCACCGTATACATATGGTGACATTTGCGAAGTATTGAAAAAAGATAAGAACGAATAATAAAAAGATAATGTAAAGCACAAACATGATAGAATGGAGTACCTGAAATAATGCAATAAACTCAAACATAAAGGGAGAACATTAGATTTCGAACGCGGCTTAAGCCCTCTTAAAAAGTCTCTAGTGGAGTTGCCATCTGTAGACGCCGTGATTTTTTCTTTTTTAGTTTTTAAAGATCGTGGGTTTAAGGAATGATTTTGAAAATACTGACTTATGTCGACGAGGTTTCGAAAGTTTGATTTTAAAGTAGGCCAATTAGACAGAGTTGCCAGTTAGTAAAGGTTTAAATAGATTTGCCAACTCATCCAGATTTTGAAATTTTGATAATCGAGATAGCCTATTATGTGACTTCGTGAGATTCATAGAGTTTAGTGGCTTGATTAAGCAAGGGGAAGGTGTTAGCACCCTCCCGACTTCCTTAAAATGCGGTTACTGCTTTCCTAATATTTTTCTTAAAAGCTTAAATAAATTGCCTCGAGAAGCTTGAGGTGTGTGCATTGTGTTCTACGCCTAGGTAAGTCGTGTTGTCAGGGAAAATCTTAAGTATCATCTCCTATAGTCTAATCGAATCATAAACTAGAAAACATAAGTTATCCTCTCCTATGACGTCTAAGTCAGGGTGAAAGGGGAAATCTAGGGTATCGTAGCCTAGAGTCCAATCTAAAAGATAATCTAGGGTATCATCTCCTAAACCATCTGAATCGTCTATAGTTGTCTGAAATTTAGATAAGCACACTTAGAAGGGGAATTGAATAAGTATGGGAACAAATGATAACAAACTTTTATAACTTAAAAAATCTGTTAAAACTTTCTGTCTAGCAATGCAGTATGCTATATTATGAATTCAGCTTACCGGATAGCCGGTCTGCTCAAGTTACCAGAAAACAGTTTATTATTCTAGTGTTTAATATTTATTAACTTATATGAACTAATGACCTGAGTTGATATGGATAATTTTCTGATGTGGTATATTAGTTTAAGTTTTAAGATTACGACTTACAATTCAAATTGAAGTATTTGATGAACAATTAAAGCAAAACAATCAAGCACATAAACACAAGGATTTTTTTACGAGGTTCGGCCCCTAACCTCTATTCTAGTGGCGTAATCCACATCCAATACCAATTAGTATTGGAGACTTTTTTATTAATTAACTTGAATTATAATTTGACACTTTTACAAAACAAGTTTGCACAACTCTTGCATACTTGTATTCCTCGAGCACTATTGCTCCCCGTACACCAATACACCCTTAAGCACCCTAATCCAACCCAGATTAGAAAACTTTAGACTAGCCTTAGTCTACTCATTGTTTAGATAAGATGACAAACAAAATATTATATGATCAAAGCAATAAATAAATCACAATACAAGGTGTCGATGCCGAGAACGTTTTTCCTAATTATAGTTTCTACCATTTTTAAGATTTCGATTTATTTATTTTTAAGGGTGATTTTTAGGAAAAAGCCGACATAAATGTCGACGAGGTTTTGAAAGGTTAATTTTAATGAAGGGCTAATTAAATAGAGGCGCCAGTTGGTAAAGATTTAAATGGATGTACCAACTCATCTGGATTCTTATAATTTCACAATATGGCCAAATATGTGACTCCGTAAAATTGGTCTCGAAACCGAGATTTATAGAGTTCGGGGGCTTGCTTAAGCGAGGCAAAGCTATTAAGAACCCATTGACTTCCGAGAAAACACGGTTACCGCTTTCTTAATGTTTTCCTAAGTGTGAAGTGTATGTGTGTGTGTGATTGGGAGGAAAATTTAGAATATCGATAACTAACTTTGAATCAAAATCGTGAGACGTGCATTATTTTAAAAGCAACTTAAAACCTCTTTGGACCTATGCGCGAGGGATTTGATTTAAGAAAAAGGTTCATTTTAACTTTAATTTTGATAAAAACCCTTTTTGGGGGTGATATTTTGAGAAAACATAGTTTTCAAACCCTTTGCTAAATAGGAATCGAGATTCTTTGTTATTTTCATTTTAGCTTAAAGTCGTCTTACTACCTGGAGCGATTTAATTTTAAAAAAAAAGATCTTTATCGAATTGATTTGAAAATCGTTTCTTGGTGATGACCGGAAAAATCAAAAATCGAAATGGGGTTGGGGCCACTCGTGGGTATGGAAGCCATTTCAATAACCCCGAACACCCGTAATCATAATTTTTCACTATTTAGGGGCCTTAAATCTAGTTTTCACGGGATGAAACCCTTGATACCGTTTTAAGGCCCAAATTTACATGTACAAAGAATCGCATTGCATGTGACGACTCGAGAAATCAGATAGCTTTGTAATTAGGTTTTCGATATTTATATCTAATAAAATAAAAATTTATGGATATTATTATGTGTAAATGTGATTGTATGTGTTTAAAGGTCGTATTATGACCTAGATTGTGGTTATGTGTTAGAATTTATAAATTAGGGTTTCGTAGACAAAAATAAAAAATTTCGGGTGTAACGATCAAGAATCATGCTTAGCCTTGTAAATAGGGTTTTATGAATATTATTGAGTAAAATGAGTTTTATAAATATTGTTATGTGTTATATGTTTAAGGGTTATATTATGACCTAGAATATGTTTACGTGTTAGAAATTTACGAATTAAGGTTTCGTACGAAGAAATATAATTTTCCCGAAAAAAGACGTAAAACACTATTCACTCTAAAAACACAGTTTATGTTTTTTTGATTTTTCGAAAGACGCCATAGCGTTTATATGATGTCACGAGACATAATCTCTAATAAAATTTAAAAACGAAAAATGCGATTTTTCGGCTTGTCGAACGAATTACGAAAGTCAACCAAAAGTCAAGATTAATTGTTAATCCTTCGGGCTTTGTTATCGGGAGCCCGAATGGAAGTAATATAGGAGGCCCAAGATGATTTAATTGAGGTCCAAACTAAACGATTAGGGAGGCCCAAAGAATGGCCGAAACCAATATTAATTCAAGCCCAAAACCTAGAGGAACCAAGATGGGTCAAGAGTGGGGCAATGGGTGGGCAAAAAAGGGATGGACCAAGCCAAGTGGGGGGGGGGACCCTAATGGGGAGTACCCGACCACTTTAGTGCCTTCTTGGAGAAGCCTTGCAAGGCTTCTCCCACTTGCATGACAAGAAATTAATGCCCCCAACCATTTAAGCCTTGAAAGTCTCATTTAATGATTTTAATCTAACCTTGGTTAAATTAAATTGTTAGATGATTTAGTTAACTAGGGTATGGTTGCAAGGATTAGAGAGTTATAGGGCATTGACCATACAAGACCAAAGCCAAGGGTCCAAGACTAAAACCTTAACAAAGGTTACATAATGACCACAGTACCGTAGCTCTTGAAAATCCTATAAATAGCAAGTTTTTCCTTCATTAATCTCACCAATTCACAAAAGCAATAAGAGAGACTATAGAGAAATTGAGAGAGAAAGAGAGAGGCTCATATATTGAGTAAGAAAGGGAAGGAGAAGAGCTAGCAAGTAATCATCTCCATCAAAGATTAAACAATATCAGCAAAGGTAAAAACCCTATAACCTTTTCCTTTAGTGCTTTATGTATTATTGAAGTGCTTTGTTGGTTGTTGTTGTTGGTGTTATGGAGGATCATGAAGGATCCAAAGAAATAAGGATGAGGACCTTAGTGGACTTAATATTACCGATAAATGCATGACAAGTGAGAATCATAACCTAATAACGAACCAAACCAAGAAAAACATGAAAAATATTGTTATTATTGTTCATTGGACTAGTGTAAATCATTATCTGTAAGTTAATCTTTAAAATCTAAAAAGATAGTAATATACATATGTAAGTTATGGAAATGTTTCAAGTGGAACGGAGAAAAAATATGCTATATCGAAGTTATGGTGAAAATTTTAGTAAAAGACATTAAAAGATGAAAATCCTAGCTTGGTACAATTTTCGGAACAAGTTTACGGGTAATAAATGCTATCGGAAAACATTAATTTTTTGGGGGGTTTTTTAGAATGTAGAAAACATTAGCCTTATGCTCAAGAACGAGCTCATTCCGACTTCGAATGAGTGAGTTACGAAGATTTGAAAGTTGGACGTTAAAACGTCAAGTAGTAAAAACTAGCCACAAGGAACTTTTGAGCCAGTGTTAAGGCTTCTTAGATAATCTGAAAAATTATTTCATTTGGGGGAATGCGTAGAAGATGTTATGAGCAAGAAAATAGCTCAAGAACGAACTCATTCTGATATGGGATGAGCGAGTTAGGAAGTTACAAAGTAGGTACATTAAAATCGACTAAAGCGGCAAAGTAGAGCTTTGGTTCAATTCAGGGACATGAAGTTCAGAGCCGCGGCGCTGCCCCTTTAGAGCCGCAGCACTAGACAGAGAGCCGCGACATTGTTGCGACCAAGGACAAGGCTGGCTAGGCAAGGCGTTGGGTTGCGAACGTCGAGCGTTCGGGCATGCGACTTGTAATATTTTCAAGCGTTAAACTATGTTGTTCTAAATTATAAAAGATTAACTTTATGAAATGAAAAATACTTATCATCAATCAATGAGTATTAGCCAAGTTATATAAGCATGCTAAGCGTACGCAAGGGCGTGTAGCTTGAACGTTCGAGTTAGGCAAGTCAGTTGTGCGACGTGCGAACGTCGAAACGCCGTGTTAAATGTTAATGAACTTAAAGAGCGTTCTAATTCAAATAAAAAGGACATTATAAAAGATGAACTAGAGTGAATGTAAACCAATATTTGGCATCAATTATGTGGCAAATTGGTATGTAAATGTAAATTTAATTGTGTAGGCCATTCGAAGGGCGAATTAGCGTAAACTGTTAGAAGACGCTTAAGGCAAGTTTTCTAAACTTACTCAATTTTTATATTTGAGCAAGTACCCTAACTTCATTTGATTTTCATATAGAATGAAAGCACTCCTAAATGTTTCATAAGTGTTCAAGTTATGCTATGCATAAATTGTTAAAGCTTTTAAGTTCTATTATTCATGAACTGCTTATGATGACTGTCGATGTCATTTGACTCAGCTACACAAATGTTGAATATTTTATCGATTGAATTATAAATCTTTGAAGTATTATTGATGTTAAGTAAAGTTATCCAACTGAATTATTTTGGTTAGGATTTTAATACATGTATGAGATAAACAACCCTAATAATAGGGGCGGTTTTAGTCGGATAATCCGGCAAGGCCATAAGGCTCCTAAACCAAACGCATATAGCCGTCTAAAATAGAGTGTTGATCAACATATAGTACAATAGGCTGATCACCTAGAAGTGCTCGTTAGCATACCGGTTTGCAGTTGAATTACTGTGAAACCTTTTTATGAATGAAAATATAAGTTCAAGGTCTTATAACCGCTCAGTATATTGTTTTGAAAATTGTTTTAAATAAAAGTGAAGTGTTATTCCTGCTTATTCGGAATGTTTCACAACTATTGTTCAGTTGTTAAAGTAATATGATATGATTCTTGATTTTGTTGTTATTAAACTGTTATACTTGCTGAGCAATTGAATGCTCATGCTTGCTTTTAAATTAAATATTTCAGCTAAGCCCGAGTGGGTTGAAGGATTTTCGTAAGGACAAGGGAAGAAAAAGATGAATGAATAGTAGCGGTTATGTAATAGTTTAGTAGTATTATTGTAATAATTATTATTATTATAATGTTTTGAACATGTAAAGGTATCTAGAACCTTGGATTGAATGGATATGATGTAATAATATAGTAATTACATTCGTGTCATTAAGATTATATAGTTAGATATATGTGGATGTTAAACGAATAGTACAGTAACGAACTGGACCCTGGTTAAAGGTATACTCGGATTTTGGGGGCGTTACAGTTGGTATCAAAGTTGTAGGTTATAAACCTTAGGTGAGGGAAAAACCTTAGGAATATGACCTTAGAGAAGTTAGAGCAGTTAGTAAATAGATAAACTCATATATAGTTAAAGAAGATGAATTGAGGAAATTCATCGAAGTAATAATAAAAAGTAAACTTAAAATAAACTATATTTGTTATGTGATAATAATAAATGTACCTTATTGTTATGTTCTAATCAAGATATTAAAATTTGATTGTTGATGTCAGGAGAAGAACCAGAGTATAGAGACATATATATAGTGAGCGAGGAGCTGATCGCTCCACCTGAGCCAATACCCGAGCTGATATTTAAGGTAGAAGCTCTTACCAAGAGTGACCCGGAGGAAGATCCAGAAGAGGACCTAGATGAGGACCCCTCTGAGCATGAGGAGGAACTAGACGGTGCTGCAGCTGAGGCTGTACCTTCTGAGGAGGAATCGGAGGATGAATTTATAAATCCCGAGATTCCGGAAGCATTAATCCAACTAGGAGCGTTAGTTCACCATCTCGTGGACAGAAACGTGGAATTGAATATCAAACTCCATACGGTAGAGAATAGAGCGATAGTGTATTATCCCGAATATTTATAAAACTTATAAATATGATATTGAATGACTAAAGTTAAGGGTAAAGTTAATTTTGATGACAAAATTCTTTTAAGTAGAGGTGAATGTAATACCCTAAAATATTTATGAGGCTTATAAATACGATCGTATATGGTTAGAGGTTAATTTAGTGACCTAAAACTAGGTATCGAGAAGTTTAAAACCTTAAGCTTTAATGAGATTCAAATTTTGTAACATATCTGCTTAATAAAGATCGAAATGATATTTCGAAGAAGATGTTTTGTGATTATATTATGTAAACGATGAATTAGGTCAAATGAAAATTTTTTTGTCAAGCTGCTTAGTCGTACTTACATTGACAAAATGATTTGTCGTGCTTTCCACGATTTCACCAAGAAGCATCCCGACAAATTATTTTTGACAAGTTATTGTGTCGTGCTTGGGAATGACAAAGTGATTTGTCGTGCTTACGGTAATAAGTTGCATTGTTAAGCTTGGAAGATATTTTCATTTAGGAACTTAGAAGAGAGGTTCAATTGCAAGCTGCATTGTCGAGCTTGGAAGATATTTTCATTGAGGAGCTTTAATTGCAAACTGCATTGTCGAGCTTGAAAGATATTTTCATTGAGGAGCTTAGATTGTAAGCTGCATTATCGAGCTTGGAAGATATTTTCATTAAGGAGCTTAGAAGATAGGTTCAATTGCAAGCTGCATTGTCGAGCTTGGAAGATATTTCATTGCGGAGCTTAGATTGCAAGCTGCATTGTCGAGCTTGGAAGATATTTTCATTAAGGAGCTTAGAAAAATATTCTAAGAATATGCTAGGGTGCAAAGTGTAATACGCTGAGCCCCTAACGTGCAATTAATGAAACTATGTTTTCCTGTAAATAGCAAGCTAAGTTCATTCATTCCTTACCATGTTCAAGAGCAATTCAAGAGAAAAACACTCAATATTTATATTCTGAGAGATATTTTGAGATAAAAATTACTTTTGAAGTATCGAAGCGCTACGCAATTGGAAGTAAAGCTAGCAGGTGGATTTTTGGGGCTTCACAGATAGACTTAGAGAAGATGGTGCAAGATCTCCTAGTGGAGAAGCACGAGATAGAAGAATACTGGGAGGTAGAAATCACGGATAAAGTAAGGGCTGAAGATCAAGTAGATGATCTAGAAGCCGAAGTGAGAGTGAAAAAGAGGAAGATCGACAAGATGAACTATTCTTATGGAACTTCCATGGACCGTATTCAGGATAGGGTGTATTACTACCTTACAGAAGAAGGCCAGACCCGTTACACTATGAGTAAGGGTCGAATGATCACGATAGTGACGGAGGAGCGCACAGATGCCGTTAATAGGGGTCTGTAAGCTATGTTTAGAAAATATACATAGGTGTATATATATATATATTTTGTAATGATGTGAATCCCAGCTTTTGGTATTAGTAGCGGGATATCTTTTGTATAGTCCCAACTTTAGTTCAAGTTGTGGAATAGTCATGTAAATCCCATCTTTCGTAAGTAATAAAGGGATTATATGTAAATGGCTGAAGCTATATGAAGTAAGTTATATGAATTAAGAAGCATATTAATATAAAAAAATTTATTAAATGTGCTTTGTGATTTGTATGTGTTAGTATTAATAAAAAAATACGTTAAAAGATAAGGAATGAGTTAATAATAACATAATTTTATTATTTAACAGAAAATGTCGCCAAAACGTGTGAGAACGCAAAGAGACCAAACTAAATAACTAGAAACCGAGAATAGGGACCAAGAAAACCTTATGGAACAATCCATAGATATATTAGTAGGGTCCCTGAATAGAACTCCTACCGTAGCACCTGTAGAACCTCTAGTGGCACGTGTTGCCAACTTTAAGGACTTTAAGATTGTGGGACCGCCCGAATTTAGGGGGACCACCGAGCCTATATAAGCTTAATCATGGGTTAAAGAAGTAGAGAAGGCATTTATCATTGCTAGAGTTAGGGAGGAGAAAAAGACTACTTTTGCTACCTACCTATTGAAGGGTGAGGCCAATTTCTGATGGGAAGCCAACCAAAATAGAGTCAAAGAGGGAGTTATTGCTTGGGACAGATTCAAAGAATTATTTCCCTCATAGTATGTAAAGTCGTATGGAGATGTGGTTTTTAGAGTTAAAGTACGAGGAGACGTCAGTTTCCTAATACGCCGCTAATTTCAACGAACTGGCTAGTATCGCTTCACACCAAGTGGACACCGAAGAAAGAAAGACGAAATGGTTTGAGCAGGGCCTGAAACCCTAACTTTACAATAAAGTGTCGGTCTTGCAGATTGGTTCTTTTGGATCAATCTTGGAGAAGGCTATTATAGTAGAAGGGGGAAGCGAGGCGCTGAGCCTATTGTATAGGGAAAAGAAGAATAAGAATAAGAGTGAAGGGGGAAATAAGGCTGAGGGAGCTGGTTGAAGTGGCGAAAGCAAAGAGGAAATAGAGTAACTCTGGGAATACCGGAACCAAACAAGGGGACTAGAAGAAGAAGGGAAAACCATGTAAGACCAGCGGGAAGAACCGTTCGGGGGTTTGTCTAAAGGGAAAGTCAGTGTGCTACAACTACGAGCAGGAGGGACACATCTCTCCTAATTGCCCCAACCCGAAGAAGAACACCAAATGTTTCATCTACGGAGCGGCAGACCATATGGCAAGAAATTGCCCGAAGAAGGGAGTCGACGGGGGGAGTGGAAATAAAGGAAATAGTCGTGGTAAGCTGACCGTAACTAGTCCAGCTCCACTGAGTAGACCAACTGCCCGGACCTTCAACATGACGGTCCAAGATGCTGTGGCATCTGGGGACGTAGTCTTCGGTATAATCCTAATCAATAATATTAATACATATGTATTTTTTGATTCGGGTGAAACATGTTTGTTTATATCCTGTGATTTTGCTAGACGTTTAAGCTTACCTTTAGAGAAACTAGAGTCACCCTTGAACATAGAAGTTGCGAATAAGGAAGTAATCCCTGTCGAACACATTCATTGGAACTGATGCGTTGAAATTAGAGGACATAAGTTATCGATAGATTTAATTCCAATCAAACTGGGAGAATTCGATGTAATATTGGCATAGATTGGTTGTTTAACCATAGGGCGATAATAGATTGTCAAAAGAAGATCGTAAACCTTCAAACTTCGAAGCAGTCTAAGGTAGTATTCTACGGTAGTAAATTGCAATAACATTCTTGTTATCTGATGATGATGAAAGCATAAAAACTGTTAAGAAAAGGATGTATAGGTTATCTGTGTCACGTTGTTGATACTCGATAAGTGGGAGTAGAAATAGGACAAATACCGATCGTACAAGAATTCGCAGATGTATCTCCAGACGAGTTACCAGGTCTTCCGCCGGATAGGGAGATTGAGTTCGTGATAGATGTTGTGCTAAGGACGGCACCTATTTCGAAGGCTCCGTATAGGATGACGCTAGTAGAGATGAAAGAATTGATGATATAATTGCAAGAACTATTAGATAAGAAATATATCCAACCGAGTGTGTCTTCGTAGGGAGCACCAGTGTTATTCGGTAAAAAGAAGGATGAATCGTTAAGGCTTTGTATCAACTATAGGGAGTTGAACAAAGTAACGATTAAGAAGAACTATCCGTTACCCAGGATTGACGATCTATTTGATCAGTTGAAAGGGTCAAAATATTTTTCTAAGGTATATTTAAGAACGAGTTATCACCAGTTAAAGGTGAGAGGCGAGGACGTACCGAAGATAAAATTCAGGACTCGTTATGGCCATTACGAGTTCCTGGTGATGTCGTTTGGGTTGACGAATGCGCCAATCACATTTATGGATTTGATGAACATGATGTTCGAGCAGTATCTAGATAAGTTTGTAGTAGCATTTATAGATGATATTCTGGTCTATTCAAAGACACAGGAAGATCATGTGGAACATCTAAGAATAGTGTTGGAAACACTATGGAGGGAAAAAGTTGTATGCGAAATTCTCCAAGTGTGAATTTTAGCTAAAGATGGTTCAATTTTTGGGCCACGTGATTGACAAAGACAGTATATTCATAAATCCAGTAGAGGTGGAGGCGGTGATTAATTGGGAACAACCGAAGACGTCGACAGAAGTGCGTAGTTTCTTAGGATTAGTAGGCTACTATCGAAGATTTATCTAAGATTTTTTTAAGATAGCTACTGCGTTAACAAATTTGACGAGGAAGACCATAAAGTTTGTATGGACGGAGAAGTTTGTAGAGAGTTTTCAAGAGCTAAAGAAGAGATTAAGTGAGGTGCCAGTATTATCTTTACAGGATGATACAGGTGATTTTGTAGTTTATAGTGATGCATTGCTTAGGGGACTGGGATGCATGCTTATACAGCATGATAAGGTCATTGCGTACGCATCACGACAGTTGAAAGATTATGAGAGGGGATACCCTACTCATGATCTCGAGTTGGCAGCAGTAGTGTTTACCTTGAAGATTTGAAGACATTATTTATACGAAGAAAAATGTGAGATATACACAGACCTCAAAAGTCTAAAATATATCTTCACATAGAATGAGTTGAATATGAGGCAGAGGAGGTGGTTAGAATTGATCAAGGATTATGATTGTGAGATTTTACATCACCCGAGAAAGGCGAACGTAGTGGCCGAAGCCTTAAGTAAGAAAGGTCGGGAAAGCCTGTCAATGGTAACGACTCAAGATAAGCTAATAACGGGGATGGCTAAAATGGAGATAAAAGTTGGATTTTAGAAGGAATCGGGGAAAAAGTTATTTTCAATGGAGACTCGTCCTACCTTATTGGACAGAGTAAAAGAAGCATAACTCAAGGATGAGGACTATAAAGGGATAAAGAAGAAAATTTTAGGAGGGGAAGAGGTGAAATATAAACTCGACAACGAAGGAGTAATAAGGTTTGAAGGAATAATTTGGGTACCGTCAATACCAGAGCTAAAAGAAGAGATTAAGTGAGGTGCCAGTATTATCTTTACAGGATGATACAGGTGATTTTGTAGTTTATAGTGATGCATTGCTTAGGGGACTGGGATGCATGCTTATACAGCATGATAAGGTCATTGCGTACGCATCACGACAGTTGAAAGATTATGAGAGGGGATACCCTACTCATGATCTCGAGTTGGCAGCAGTAGTGTTTACCTTGAAGATTTGAAGGCATTATTTATACGAAGAAAAATGTGAGATATACACAGACCTCAAAAGTCTAAAATATATCTTCACATAGAATGAGTTAAATATGAGGTAGAGGAGGTGGTTAGAATTGATCAAGGATTATGATTGTGAGATTTTACATCACCCGAGAAAGGCGAACGTAGTGGCCGACGCCTTAAGTAAGAAAGGTCGGGAAAGCCTGTCAATGGTAACGACTCAAGATAAGCTAATAACGGGGATGGCTAAAATGGAGATAAAAGTTGGATTTTAGAAGGAATCGGGGAAAAAGTTATTTTCAATGGAGACTCGTCCTACCTTATTGGACAGAGTAAAAGAAGCATAACTCAAGGATGAGGACTATGAAGGGATAAAGAAGAAAATTTTAGGAGGGGAAGAGGTGAAATATAAACTCGACAACGAAGGAGTAATAAGGTTTGAAGGAATAATTTGGGTACCGTCAATACCAGAGCTAAAAGAAGAAATTTTGCAAAAGGCCCATTGTTCGAGGTACTCGATTCATCCCGGTAGCACCAAGATATATCTAGACCTACGACAATATTTTTGGTGGCCAAACATGAAGAGGGAAGTCATAGAGTACGTCAGTAGGTGCCTAACTTGTCAAAAAGTCAAGGTCAAACATCAGAGACCGAGTGGGTTGTTACAATCATTAGAAATTTCAGTGTGAAAATGGGAGCATATTACGATGGATTTTGTGGTAGGACTTCTAACGACGCAGAAGGGATACAACGCTATATGGGTTAAAGTGGATCGTTTGATGAAGTCGACACATTTTTTGTTAATTAAGATTAGATTCAATCTAGATCAGTTAGCTAAACTCTATGTTAAGGAAATTGTTTCAAGATATGGGGCGCTAGTTTTGATTGTGTCGGATCGAGATATGCGGTTCACATCGAACTTCTTGAAGAGTTTGTAAGAGCAAATGGCAACGCAGTTGAGGTTGAGTACGGCGTATCATCCTCAAACAGATGGGTAGATCGAACGGAAGATTCAGACCCTAGAAGATATGCTGAGGGTCTGCGTCATGGATTTTATGGGGAGTTGGGACGACCACCTACCATTAGTAGAACTTGCTTACAATAATAGCTATCACACAAGTATAGGCATGCCGCCCTACGAAGCGTTATAAGGGAGAAAGTGCATAACGCCACTGTGCTGGGATGAGGTGAAAGTAGTATGCACACAAGCCAATCATATTTGATATAATGTAGTATATACTTTGTAATCTTATTCGGTTATTAATAAACGTATTAAAGACATTTTACTTTATCTACACGGTGATGTTATTTAATATGTGATAAACCGATAATTTTAAGCAATGCTTTTAGAATCATGATAGATCTAAATTCTTAGAAAGCTTAAAACAAAAATCGTTCCTAATCGTTGGATTACTAAAAAGGGGATTAGTGAATCCGGATAGATTAGTACATACATTGCTTGCTCTTATGAAGAGGATGATTGATCTCATAATCATTTGTGTGAAGACACTAAAGCAAATATGTAGATGCTTATTGGAGAATAAGTTCATTGAACGTGGCTCGCTAAGGAATACCTAATGGAGTTTTACTCGTCTGTCAATAGGAATTCCTCTAGTGATAGTTGTACAAGTGATCCTTGGACTTGAGATCATCATAGTATCTTGTGCATGATGAGGTGTACTTTGACATGTCCCTCAAGACCTTTAGGTTATATCAAAGGGTATGATTGGGTATAATAAGTTGTACATGGAGATAAGTGAATGATCAACAAAAAATCTACCACGTCTAGTAAAAGATGCGAATGTCCTATGTGATTTGATAAATGATAGCTCAGTAGTCCTTGGCTAAGACAAAATGAAATTAGGAAAGAGTTTCTAATTTGCATTATTTAGAGTTGTTCATTTGGGAATCGAAATGCATATAATTAAATAAAATAAGACTTGACAGTAATTTCATTTATTATATTTAATTGGGATATTGTATGGTAGAAGGATTGAATTGTACGATAACTATTCACTGAAAGGTTCTTTTGTGATTAATGTTAAAATCTATATTATCTGGAAAGTCGTTGATCGCTAAGGGGGCTTACCCTTATTGTAGAATAAATATTATTTAATTAAATGAATTAAATATTTTAATTTATTTATTTAAATAAGATTATAATTGTTCTAATTGATTTATTCACAGCCAGTTTAATATGGAGAACCTAAAGGGTCACACCGCAAAAGAAAAATATTTATTTAAGAAATAAATGGCATAATTGTAATAATAAGTTAAGTATATTTAATGTAGTCTATTAAGATAGAATAAATTAATTATCTTAATATTATTAACAGGAGTCTTATTATTATTATTATTACTATTATTTAATTCCTAATAGGGATTAGGAATTAATTAATAGAAGTATTGTCTCATGAATTCCTAATTAGATTAGAAGTTTGATTTAATTAAAGGAGTTTAATTAGAATAGAAACCCTAATCCTAAATAATTTAGGGAAGGGTTTTCCTACATCTATGAATAAGAGGAGTTATCATAGATTAGAGTTACACACTCTTGCATAAGAATTGTGGAGAGTACTTACAATTTCTAGAGAGCTAAAAACTAGGGTTTTGCCAACAAACATCTTCTTGAACAAATATTATTCCTTGGTGGATCACCTCTAGAGGCCAAACACTTGGGTGGCTAAAGTTGATCAAAGAAAGGAATTTAATCGGTGGAATTCAAGAAGAACGCGAAGGAATTGGAGGTGAACTTGTACCTGAGGAAGCTAGAATTCTACAAGGGTATAATTCTTATTCTCCATCTATTTCGTTTAATTAATAATTATGCATAAAGAAAGATCATTGTGATGGTTTGTATAAAATTTTAAAATGTGATTTTATCGCGCTTCCACTTTATTTATATAATTTGATTGCATGTTCGCGTTATATACAAACCTAACAGTGGTATCAGAGCCAAAATTTTATTAATTGTTTTGATTCATTTATATGTTGATATGTGTTTAGAACAATTTGATTGGGCATTATTGTTGATATAAAATCATGTTTTTGGAGAAAAACAACAAAAATCGCGATTTGGAAAACCTGAAATCCGTCGTGGCGCGGGCGCGTCGATATGGCATGGGGCGCGCCGGTCTTTTGTAGGTGTAGCGCGGGCCGCGCCGGAATAAGCCTTCGGGAAGCGCGGGGCGCGCCGGGCAGAAAATTCTGAATTTTAAATTTTGTTTAGTTTTCAAAATTAAGATAAAAGATTTATTTTAGTTTTGAAAATGGATTAAAATAAAGATATTTATTTCAATTGGAATTGAATTTCATGATAACTAATTACAGTTGGAATTAGATTCCATGATAACTAATTGGAGTTGAAATTGGATTTTATATTAACTTAAATTGCCCATTGAATGATATAAATATATATTGAATGTTTTAATTTTATGAGATGAATATTATTTATTGATACATATGGAGATATGTATGATAATAAATGGGATTGATTATGGAATATTGACCAATGTGTGATTGAATTTATTTTAGAAGATACTTGAATGAATGGGTTTTTATAAATGGGGTCTACGTACCTCGTCTTCTCTAGTTTTTATTGATGTAAATTCTATTTTCCTCCTATGTACTTCCCATTAACTGCTGATCAATGTTTCTATTTATTTTAAATAGTTTATGTAATAGGATTAGTTAGAATTATTTTGAAGAATTGGAGACCAAGGAGCAAGGAGCACTTGAAGACCCGTTTGTAATGCAGCCCGGGTTTAAATGTAATAGTTATATTTAAATTCAGTTCTTGCACCCTAGGTTTGACCTTTTGGTTCACTTGGTGGCTCTAGTGAACCAAACTAGAATAAAAGTCCATAATCAATCTGGGTAGAATATAGTATTCTATATGTGCATGCTTACTATATATATATTATATATTATCCAACATGCTTCGCATGTTAAATAATATGACGCGTATTTTATATATATATGTGCATGCGCGCTAAACAAGATGAGACTAATAATAACAAACCCCTCAAAGAAATCATATTAAGTCCTAAACGTTCAAAGATATTTGGAATATCGAACGTCGCCTTCTAGTATGATAAAGCGATAGAGTATTAAATATTTAATATGAGTTTGTTGTGCATACACAAGGCGAGTATTAAATATTTAAGATTTTATTTTATCACTTTTGATGCTTATTAAGGAATTGAACATTACTGCTTTGTTGAGCACACACAAGGGCAGTCTTTTTCTCTTCACATATATGGAAGTGCTACGTTGGACTTAACTTAAATTATTTTAGTTCGGAGGTGCACACACTTGACCATTATAATCTAAGAGTCAAAATACAAGGAGTTACATAGTAATGTAATTGACTATAGTTGTCTACCTATTTATTTATATATAGTTTGTTGTGCACACACAAGACTATATACATTTGAAATGAGATCATTATTCTCACTAGCAAATCTTTAATTAGATTTGTCGAACTATATATTGAGGGTAATATAGTTTGATGAAAATAGTGGGAGATACCAATTTAAATAAAGACCTAATTTATTTTGGTAATTAATAAAATGAATGTATGCTAAAATGTTGTTAAATTACAAATTTATTTAATAGAATTTTACAATGTTTAATTCACTATCACTGCGTAACATATTAGATGCTAATTAACTGGACCAAATAACATGGACTAGTTAAGGAATTTGAGAATAATTCTCAAGGCTGAAAAACTATCTTATGTCCTTAATACGCCTATCCCTGCAATGGTTGCAGATAATGCCTCTGAGGAAGAGATTGCTACTTTTAGAAAGTGGCAAGATGATGCAACCGTGGCTCAATGCATCATGTTCGCATCCATGAGTAACGAGCTTCAGCGTCAGCATGAAACTATGGATGCTCCTACTGTACTCCTGCACCTTCAAGGAGTTGAATGGTGAGGAAAGTAGGACTGCTAGATATTAGATATCTAAGGAGCTCTTCCAATCTAGAATAACCAATGGCACTATAGTATAGACAAATGTCCTAAAAATTGATCAATATGATTGAACAATTGGGATAACTGGATTTTGTAATGGATAGAGAAATGATCCAAGATTTGATCTTGCAATCACTTCCAGACTCTTTCTCATAATTTCTTGTGAATTTTCACATGAACAAGCTAGATGTCAGCCTGCTTGAAAAACTGCAAAGAGTTACTTTCCAACTAAGAAAGACCAAGTCTTACTTTTAGGTGATTCTTCCAAGAAAAGGAAGCGAGCCAAAGGATCTTCTAAAAAGAAGAACAATTCAAAGAAGGTATAAGGAAAGACAATAACTAAGAACACTAAAAACAAAACTGATGCTGATAGTAAAGGAGTTTGCTTCCACTGCAATAAGCTTGGACACTAGAAAGGAAACTGTAAGGAGCATCTTGCAGAGGCTAACTAGAAAAGCTTAGTGAATTTTCGGTTACAGATATAGGTTTATTCATGATTGAAATAAATCTTTCTGTAAGTCAAGGTTCTACTTGGGTATTGGATACCGGCTGTAAATATCACATATGCATACAATGCAGAGACTAAGCAGAAGTAGAAGGATAAACAAAGAGGAAGTAATCTTACGTGTGGGAATGGAGCAATGGTTGCTACATTAGCTGTAGGAACTTATAGTTTAGCGTTGCCTACGGGCAAGTCTATTAAGTTAATAAGTTGTTATTATGTTCAAGTTCTCTTTAGAAACATTATTACTTTCGTTGTTGGACAAGGAAGCTTCTGGTATTATATTTAAGAACAATTGTTGTTCTATTTATAATGATAATGTTTTGCTTGAAACTGGAAGATTACTTGATGGACTTTGTAAACTTGACTTACATGAAAAATAATTTTGCAAATTAAACAAACTAATAAAAGAAAAGGAGATGATCATTCAAAAAGTTGAATATGTGTATTTGATGAAATACAAGTCTGAATCATTTGAAAGGTTCAAAGAATTCAGAAGTGAAACAAATTGACAAAGTATTAAGATTCTTTGATCAGATCGAGGAAATAATACTTGTGCAATGAGTTTCTAGATCATCTCAAAATGGTATTTTCTCATAATGGACGTTTCATGATACGCAATAATTGATCGGTGTATCTAAAAGGAAAAATTATACTATGTAGGACATGGTGCGGTCCATAATGATTTTTACCGACATTCCAATATCCTTCTAGGTTTATGCCCTAGAAATGGTTGCATATCTACAAAATAAGATAACCTCAAAATTCAGCCTCAAGACTCCATAAAAGTTATGGATAGGGAGGATTCCTAGTCTTAAGTATATTAAGATAAGTGGTTGTCTAGCTTATGTGAAAAGGTTTCAAAAGGATAAGCTTGGGACAAAATCTGACAAGGGCAGGTTTGTGGGATATCCTAAAGAAAGTTTAGGGTATTATTATTATAATCCTACATGCTGCCTTCTTGGATAAAAGTGTTTGTCATTAAAGGAGCTAGTAGGAGGGTAATAGATCTTGAAGGAGTTCAAGAACCACAAAGCACTTTAAGTCAAACCGAATACCTGTAGATAGACCTATTATACCACAACCGAATCATAAATCTGGAAGAGTACCGAAGATACCTAGAAGGTGTGGATTCATCATAGAGGATGATGATCTAGTTATATACGATGGTGCTATGAGTAGTAGACACTCAGAGAAATGACAGATGGCCATGAAATCCAAAATGGATTCCATGTATGAGAACAAAGTATGGACTCTGGTTACTCCACTAAAAGGCATAGTGCCTATAGAGTGAAATTGGGTCTTTAAGAGAATGACTGGGGCAAATGGCAAGGTGGAGACCTATAAGACCAGACCTGTTTAAAAGGTTTCAAATAAAGTCAAGGAGTTGACTGTGATAAAACTTTATTACCGAGTAATGCTCAAGTCCATTTGGATTTTGCTTGTGATTGCAGCTTATTATTACGAAATCTGGCAAATGGACGTGGAGATGTCCTTCCTCAATGAAGACTTGAGGAGAATGTATGTATGATACAGCCAGAGGAATTTGTTTCAAAGGTTGAAGCAAATCGTGTATGTAAGCTGCGACGATCCATTTATGGATTGAAGCAAGCTTCTCAAAGATGGAACATTCGTTTTGATGAGACAATCAAAATAGTTTCATTTTATGAAAAACAAGAATGTACCTAGTGTGTACAAAAGGGTCAGTGGGAGCGTTGTGACATTCCTAGTATTATATGTTGATATGCTACTAATAAGGAATTACACACCAATGCTACAATCAGTAAAGATAAAATTGTCTAAACATTCCTCCATGAATAACTTGGGAGGAACATCCTATAAATTGGGGATATAAATCTATATAGATAGATTTAAAAGGATGTTCGGCTTGACCCAATGAACATATATTCATTCGATGCTAAAGGCGTTTAACATGACAAACTCCAAGAGACGTCTTATGATGATGAGCTATGGAGTGTATCTCTCTAAAATTGTCCCCAATTGAAAGAGAGATCGCATAAGTTACTATTATGTATGCAATGAATATACAAGGCCTGCTGTTGATCAGTCATATTCTGGAGAAGATCACTGTATGATAGTGAAAAACATCTTTAAGTACCTAACCGGTATTGAGGATGTGATCATGATACATGGTGGGTCTAAATTAAAACTAGAGGGCTAAATAGACTCAAGTTTTTTTAGACTGACCAAGACGATAACAAATCCACCTTAGGATAAATCGTTACCTTGAATGGTGGTGCAGTGAATTGGAAAAGTTCCAAACAGCAAAGAGTTGCTGGTTTAGTTACAAAGACAAAGTATATAGTTGTAAATGAAGCTGCAAGTTGATTGTTTGGATGAAAAGTTCATTATAGAACTGGGAATAGTTCCTAAGTCCCATCTTATATTCAAACATGTGTTACGAGAAGAAGTCACTATAGAGATAGTGGACTCTCAAGAACAACATTGCATATCCATTTACTGAAGCTTTATCCAACAGCAGGATGATCGTCACTTAGAGAAGAGGGTATTAGATACCATGGCGATTGGCTTTAGCGCAAGTGGGAGATTAAAAGTAGTATGCACACAAGCCAATCATATTTGATATGATGTAGCATATACTTTGTAATCTTATTCGGTTATTAATAAAAGTATTAAAGGCATTTTACTTTATCTACATGGTGTTGTTATTTAATATGTGATCAACCCATAGTTTTAAACAATGCTTGTAGAATTATGATGATGATCATGCTAACGAGATCTAAATTCTTAGAAAGCTTAAAACTAAAATCGTTCCTAATCGTTGGATTACAAAAAAGAGGATTAGTGAATCCGGATAGATCAGTACATACGTTGCTTGCTCTTATGAAGAGAATGATTGATCTCATAACCATTTGTGTGGAGACACTAAAGCAAGTATATAGGTGCTTATTGGAGAATAAGTTTACTGAACGTGGCTCGCTAAGGAATACCTAATGGAATTTTACTCGCCTATCAATAGGAATTCCTCTAGTGATAGTTGTACAATTGATCCTTGGACTTGAGATCATCATAGTATCTTGTGTATGATGAGGTATACTTTGACATGTCCCTTAAGACCTTTTGGGTATATCAAAGGGTATGATTGGGTATAATAAGTTATACATGGAGTTAGGTGAATAATCAACAAAGAATCTACCACGTCTAGTAAAAGATGTGAATGTCCTATGTGATTCGATAAATGACAGCTCAGTAGTCCTTGGCCAAGACAGAATAAAATTAGAAAGGAGTTTCTAATTTGCATTAATTAGAGTTGTGCATTTGGGAATCGAAATGCATATAATTAAATAAAATAAGACTTGACAGTAATTCCATGTCTTATATTTAATTGGGACATTGTATGGTAGAAGGATTGAATTGTACGGTAACTATTCACTGAAAGGTTCTTTTGTGATTAATGTTGAAATCTATATTATCTGGAAAGTCGTTGATCGCTAAGGGGGCTTACCCTTATTGTAGAATAAATATTATTTAACTAAATAAATTAAATAGTTTAATTTATTTATTTAAATAAGAGTAGAATTGTTCTAATTGATTTATTCACAACCGATTTAATATGGAGAACCTAAAGGGTCACACCGCAAAAGAAAAATATTTATTTAAGAAGTAAATGACATAATTATAATAATAAGTTAAGTGTATTTAATTTAGTCTATGGAGATAGAATAAATTAAATATCTTAATATTTATTATTTAATATTTTAGAAATGTTAAATATAAATTAATAAGAGGAGTCTTATTATTATTATTATTACCATTACTATTATTTAATTCGTAATAGGGATTGAGAATTAATTAATAGAAGTACTCTCTCATGAATTCCTAATTAGATTAGGAGTTTAATTTAATTAAAGCAGTTTAATTAAAATAGAAACCATAATCCTAAATAGTTTAGGGATGGGTTTTCGTACATCTATAAATAAGAGGAGTCTTATCATAGATTATGGTTACACACTCTTGCATAAGAATTGTGGAGAGTACTTACAATTTTTATAGAGATAAAAACTAGGGTTTTGCCAACACCCATCTTCTTGAACAAATATTATTCCTTGGTGGATCACCTCTAGATGCCAAACACTTAGATGGTTAACGTTGATCAAAGAAAGAAATTTAATCGGTGGAATTCAAGGAGAACGCGAAGGAATTGGAGGTGAACTTGTACTTGAGAAAGCTAGAATTCTACAAGGGTATAATTCTTATTCTCCATCTCTTTCGTTTAATTAATAATTATGCATAAAGAAAGATCATGGTGATGGTTTGTATAAAATTTTAAAATCTGATTTTATTGCGCTTCCGCTTTATTTATGTAATTTGATTGCATGTTTGCGTTATATACAAACCTAACATGAGGTAAGGGAAAGACGAATGTTGGGACCAGAATTGGTGTAGCAGACAGCCAAAATTGTTAAGTTAATACGCGCACGGCTAATAACGACTCAAAATCTACAAAAGAAGTATGCAGATCAGAATCGTCAGAAAAGAGATTTTGAAGTCGGGTCATACATATTTTTGAAGGTGTCTCCCTAGAAAGGGAAGATACATTTTGGGAAGAAAGGGAAGGTAAGTCCAAGATTTATAGGACCGTTTGAAATTTTAAGAAGAGTGAAAGAAGTGGCTTAAGAGATAGCCTTATCTCCTGAGCTGGAGCACATACATAATGTGTTTCATATGTTAATTTTGCGACCATATAAGAAAGGCTATAAGTATGCAATTGAATATGAACCGATTCAAGTAGAAAAAGATAGTATGGAGGAAAGAGCAAGTCTAAAGAAATAAAGTAATACCTTCAATAAAGGTAATATGGAGGAACCACAATGCCGAAAAAGCAGCATGGGAACTTGAAGAAAAAATGAGTAAAAATTATCCCCATCTTTTTGTGTAACCCTGTATTTTGATTCTGGGGACATAATCCTTATAAGGGGGGAGAATGTAAAGATCGAGAACCATGCTTAGCCTTGTAATTAGGGTTTAATGAATATTATTGAATAAAATGAGTTTTTATGAATATTATAATGTGTTATGTGTTTAAGGGTCGTATTATTACTTAGAATGTGTTTACGTGTTAGAAATTTACGAATTAGGGTTTCGCACGAAGAAATAAATTTTTCCCAAAAAAAGACATAAAACATTATTCATGCTAAAAGTGTTTTTTATGTTTTTCAATTTTTTAAAAGACGCGATAGCGTTTATATGACGTCACGAGACGTAATCTCTAATAAAATTTAAAACGAATAACACGATTTTTCGGCTTGTCGGACGAATTACAAAAGTCAACCGAAAGTTAAGATTAATTGTTAATCCTTTGGGCCTTGTTATTAGGAGCCCTAATGGAAGTAATGTAAGAGGCCCATGATGATTTAATTGAGGCCCAAACTAAATGGTCAGGGAGACCCAAAGAATGGCCCAAACCAATATTAATTCAAGCCCAAAACCTAGAGGAACCAAGATAGGTCAAGAGTGGGGCAATGGGTGGGCAAAAAGGGGATGATGAAAGTAGTATACACACAAGCCAAATATATTTGATATGATGTAGCATATACTGTGTAATCTTATTCGGTTATTAATAAAAGAATTAATTTATTAAAGACATTTTCATTATCTACATAATGCTGTTATATTAAGTGTGATAAACCTATAGTTTTGAGCAATACTTTTAGAATCATGATGATGATCATGCTAATGAGATCTAAATTCTAGATAGCTTAAAACTAAAATCGTTATTAATCGTTGGATTACTAAAAAGGGGATTAGTGAATCCGGATAGATTAGTACATACTTTGCTTGCTCTTAGGAAGAGGATGATTGATCTCATAATCATTTGTATGGAGACACTAAAGCAAGTATGTAGGTGCTTATTAGAGAATAAGTTCACTAAACGTTACTCGCTAAAGGAATACCTAATGGAGTTTTACTTGCCTGTCAATAGGAATTCGTTAAGTGATAGTATCTTGTGTATAATGAGTTATACTTTGACATGTCCCTTAAGACCTTTAGGGTATATCAAAGGGTATGATTGGCTATAATAAGTTGTACATGGAGATAGGTGAATGTTTGTCGATTTAGCAATCAATAAATACGTGCAAGTGTACACGGTCAACAAGTAATAAAGTGATAAGAGAGTGTCGAACCCACAGAGAATTATTTAATAATAATTACCAAATACTAACTCATAATCAAATTAATTTTATTTAAACAATTCGATAAAAGATTGTGAATTTTAGATAATAAAATACTAAACTAACTAATCACTAACTACCAAGAATTGAATTCAGATAAAAAGGCTTAAGATTACAATTTCCCTTAATGTTTCACTTGAATTAATACACTTCCCGTTAAGTTATATTAATTATTCCGGATTGTTAATCAAGAACTCATCAATATTTATAACCATCTCTCGATATATCATAAATGTTTGCCAAAATCTATACCAGCAAAAATACGCAAGTATACGCAGTCCGCAAGTATACGCAGTCCACAAGTAATAAAGTGAAAGTAGAGTATCGTCCCACAGAGAAGAATTGATTCTATAATAACAAATCCCCAATTTAAATCAAATCTATTTTAGTAAACAAATGACCAACAATTTCTGAAGTTTTGAATTTGACTAATTAGTTCTAAATTAAATTACTAACACTAGTTTGAAAACAGATTTTTAAAGACTTAAGACTATAACTTCACTTAATGCTTTATTTTACTTAACACGCTTCCCTATGGATTATGCTAGATATTTAGGATTGTTAACCAGGAACTCATCACTATTTATGATCAACTTTCAATGTTTCATAAACATCTTAACTTAAATCCACAATTGATAGACTCAAGTTAATCACCCCAGATAACTAACTCACTAAATTTCTATGTGAATTACAATTAAAAAGGATTTAAAGCCCAGGTTCCCTATTTTGATTACATGCGGTGATAGGTATATCTCTATCCTAATCACAAATTATGAATTCCATCGACAGCAGAAAACACAATCACATGCTATTATGGTCAGATCTAAATCTATACTTCATCTCTCGAATTCATTTAGATTATCTCGGTAATTATTGGCCAGATAATTAAACAATTCAGCATAAACAATAATAGACAATCCAAAGATAACTAATCACAATATTCAGAAAAGCATGCTATTCAAAACTACGCATTAAGATCCATTATAGCCTTAAAAGAAATTTAGTTCATAATTAAACTAGAATTCATCATCCACAAATTTAATAACATCAAATATTTGGAATAGAGAGAAAAGAGAAGAAACACTGTAAGCAATCTTTCAATCTCTGTCCCGCTCCTCCTTGCTTTCTCTTGCTATCAACTTGCTTCAAGTCTTCTCCAATTGCTCCAAAAACTAGGGTTTTTCTTTTTTTAATAATAAGTTCAACAACTATTTATAGTATCTAATAAAAACCCTAATTAATTAAAGAGTATCAAATCCAATTACGCATCAAATTCTTCTAAATTGCTGAAAAGTCAACTCAGTCAACACGCACTAGCGCGCCCGCGCCAAGCCACAACATACCCACAGCGCGCTCGCGCTTCATCCTAGCAGAGGCTCGGTCTGACACCCTGCGCGCCCGCGCCGCCTTCCAATACAATTCCCGCGCGGCCGCGCAGCTCCTCAGCAACTTACCATTCTTTTTATTTTTCCTGCTTCAATGCTCCATTCCCCACCACTTTGGTTCCAAATGCAGAGTGCCTACACACACACAAAAAACGCATGAAAAGTAACTACGACTCAAGGAAATTGACAATAATGCAGACAAATGGTATCCAATTCATAGGTATAAAACCTACTCATTAATAAACGAATCAACTTAAATCCACAAAATATAGAATTAAGATGAACACCCTAGTTAACTAATTCACTATATCTCTATGTGAATTATAATTAAAAAGGATTTAAAGCACAAATTCTCTTTCAGATTACATGCGGCGTATAGGTATATCTTTATCCTAAACACAAATCATGAATTCCATCGACAGCAGAATACACAATCACATGCTACTATGATTAGGTCTAAATCTATAATCTATCTCTCGAGTTCATATAGATTACCACGGTAATTGTTGATCAAACAATTAAGCAATTAATCACAAATCATAATAGACAATCCGATAATAATCAACAATAATTAACAAGGAAGCATAACAATAAAAGCTACGCAATAAGATCCATTGTAATCTTAAAAAGAAATTAGTTCATAATTGAATTAAAATCCATAATCCACAATTGATAAAGCATTCAAAAATACAAAATAAGAGATAGATAAGAGAATAAAATCTGTAATTGCAATCCTTGAGTCTCTCCTTCAACTCTTGTGATGAATCCTTCTTGCTTGCTCAATTGCTTCAAGCCTCCCTCTCTTTCTCTTAAACTAGGGTTAGCAAAAAGTAGCAAAAATCTCTTCTATTTTATGCCTTACATCATGTATTTATAGGTTCTAGTTAAAGTTCTAAACCAATTAGAAGTTACAATCTTTGTTCCATTTAATTTAGGTCAAAAATAAGCTTTTTAAAAACCCGACCTAGCGCGGCCGCGCCCATATTTGGCCTAGGAAGCGGCGCGGCCGCGCCCAAGTGCCAGAAATTAAGTTTTTGCTTCTACAGACCAGCGCGGCCGCGCCCAAAATACACTAGGAACCGGCGCGGCCGCGCCCGACTATTTTCTGCTCGGACATCTGTTGGTAAAATGGTCATAACTTTTGATCCGGGAGGAGTTACGGGGCCTGCCACCTATCAAATCGAAGCTCACGAGATCTACAACTTTCATTCTTTGAGCATCGAGAGACTCGGGCTGGAGAATGGCTGAAATTGAGCTTCAAATGACTGTTATGTAAATGACAACTCCAAACCTTGATCTCTGTTGATAAAAATGTCATAACTCTCGCATCCGAACTCCGATTGGGGTGATTCAAGATGTTCCGGAAAAATAAGAAGTAAATTTACAATAAAATCTAAGTTTCAATCCAAGAACATGCATCCATTTTAATGTTCAAAGCCCTGAAATCTTCCCTTTTCGCATTTGCTCGCATGTTGTACTCCAAAAGATGTTCAGATTGCGTTTCCTTGCTCATTCCTACAAAATAACATAAAAACACTATAAATATCTACTACTAACTTAAAATACTTAAGAACTCAGAAATTATCAAGCCAAACGTACTCAATTCGTAGATGTAAAACCCACTCATCAGTGAATGATCAACAAAAAACCTACCACATCTAGTAAAAGATGTGAATGTCCTATGTGATTCGATAAATGACAACTCAGTAGTCCTTGTCCAAGGCAGAAATAAATTAGAAAGGAGTTTCTAATTTGCATTATTTAGAGTCATTCATTTGGGAATCGAAATACATATAATTAAATAAAATAAGACTTGACAGTAATTCCATGTCTTATATTTAATTGGGACATTGTATAGTAGAAGGATTAAATTGTACGGTAACTGTTTACTGAAAGGTTCTTTTGTGATTAATGTTGAAATCTATATTATCTGGAAAGTCGTTAATCGCTAAGGGAGCTTACCCTTATTGTAAAATAAATATTATTTATTTAAATGAATTAAATATTTAATTTATTTATTTAAATAAGATTAGAATTGTTCTAATTGATTTATTCACAACTGGTTTAATATGGAGAACCTAAAGGGCCACACCGCAAAAGGAAAAATATTTATTTAAAAAGTAAATGGCATAATTGTAATAATAAGTTAAGTGTATTTAATTTAGTCTATGGAGATAGAATAAGTGAAATAGCTTAATATTTATTATTTAATATTTTGGAAATATTAAATATAAATTAATAAGAGGAGTCTTATTATTATTATTACTATTACTATTATTTAATTCCTAATAAGGATTGGAAGTTAATTAATAGAAGTACTCTCTCACGAATTCCTAATTGGATTAGGAGCAGAATTAATTAAAAGAGTCTAATTATAATAGAAACCATAATCCTAAATAGTTTAGGAAAGGGTTATTCCTACATTTATAAATAAGAGGAGTCTTATCATAGATTAGGGTTACACACTCTTGCATTAGATTGTGGAGAGTACTTGTAATTTCTATAGAGATAGAAATTAGGGTTTTGCCAATACCCAACTTCTTAAATACATATTCTTCCTTGGTGGATCATCTCTAGAGGCCAAACACTTGGGTGGCTAACGTTGATCAAAGGAAGGAATCTCATCGGTGGAATTCGAGGAGAACACGAAGGACTAGGAGTTGAACTTGTACCCGAGTAAGCTTTGATCTACGAGGGTATAATTCTTATTCTCTTTCTCTTTCGTTTAATTGATAATTGAACACAAGGATAGATCATGGTGATGGTTTGTATTAAAATTTTAAAATTCGTTTTATCACGCTTTCGCCCTATTTATGTAATTTGATTGCATGCTTGCGTTATATACAAACCTAACAAATTGAAACTAGAGGGCTATACAAACTTAAGTTTTCAGACGGACCAAGATGACAGTAAATCCGTTTCAAGGTATGTATTTACCTTAAACGGTGGCGTAGTGAGTTGGAAAAGTTCCAAGTAGCAAACAGTTGCTGATTTAATGACAGAGGCAGAGTACATAGCTGCAAGTGAAGCTGCAAAGGAAGCTATTTGGATGAAGAAGTTCATAACTAAACTTGGAGTGGTTCCTAGCATTAGAGGAGTCGTACCTTATTCTATGACAACATTAGAGCTGTTGCGCAGGCTAAGGAACCCAAGTCTCATCAGAAATCCAAACACGTGTTGCGGCGCTTTCATTTGATTAGAGAGATTATTGAAAGAGGAGACGTCACCGTGGAACGTGTGGACTCTAAAGACAACATTGCAGATCCATTTACTAAAGCTTTAACACAACAACAGTTTGATCGTCACTTAGAGAAGATGGATATTAGATACCATGGTGATTGGCTTTAGTGCAAGTGGGAGATTGAAAGTAGTATGCACACAAGTCAATCGTATTTGATATGATGTAGCATATACTTTGTAATCTTATTCATTTATTAATAAAAGAATTGATTTGTTAAAGGCATTTTACTTTATGTACATGATGTTGTTATTTTATATGTGATAAACCGATAATTTTAAGCAATGCTTTTAGAATCATGATGATGATCATGTTAATGAGATCTAAATTCTTAGAAAGCTTAAAACTAAAATCGTTCCAAATTGTTGGATTACTAAAAGGGGATTAGTGAATCCGGATAGATTAGTACATACGTTGCTTGCTCTTAGGAAGAGGATGATTGATCTCATAATCATTTGTGTGGAGAGACTAAAGCAAGTATGTAGGTGCTTATTGGAGAATAAGTTCACTGAATGTGACTCGTTGAAGGAATACCTAATGGAGTTTTACTCGTCTGTCAATAGGAATTCCTCAAGTGATAGTAGTACAAGTGATCCTTGGACTTGAGATCACCATAGTATCTTCTGTATGATGAGTTATACTTTGACATGTCCCTTAAAACTTTTAGGGTATATCAAAGGGTATGATTGGGTATAATAAGTTATACATGGAGATAGGTGAATGATCAACAAAAAATCTACCACATCTAGTAAAAGATAAGAATGTCCTATGCGATTCGATAAAATGACAACTTAGTAATCCTTGGCTAAGACATAATAAAATTAGAAAGGAGTTTCTAATTTACATTATTTAGAGTTGTGCATTTAAGAATCGAAATGCATATAGTTAAATAAAATAAGACTTAACAATAATTACATGTCTTGTATTTAATTGTGACATTGTATGGTACAATGATTGAATTGTACGGTAACTATTCACTAAAAGGTTCTTTTGTGATTAATGTTGAAATCTATATTATCTGAAAAGTCGTTGATCGCTAAGGGATTTACCCTTATTGTAGAATAAATATTATTTATTTAAATAAATTAAATAATTTAATTTATTTATTTAAATAAGATTAGAATTATTCTAATTGATTTATTCACAACCGGTTTAATATAGAGAACCTAAAGGGTCACATCACAGAAGAAAAATATTTATTTAAGAAGTAAATGGCATAATTGTAATAATAAGTAAAGTATATTTAATTTAATCTATGGAGATATAATAAATTAAATAGCTTAATATTTATTATTTAATATTTTGAAAATATTAAATATAAATTAATAAGAGGAGTCTTATTATTATTATTATTATTTAATTCCGAAAAGGGTTGGGGAATTAATTAAAACAAGTACTCTCATAAATTTCTAATTAGATTAGGAGTTTAATTAATTAAAGGAGTTTAATTAGAATAGAAACCCAAATCCAAAATAGTTTAGGAGGGTTTCCTATGTCTATAAATAAGAGGAGTCTTATCATAGATTAAGGTTACACACTCTTGCATTAGAATTGTAGAGAGTACTTATAATTTCTAGAGAAATAGAAACTAGGGTTTTGCCACCACCCATCTTCTTGAATAAGTATTATTTCTTGGTGGATCACCTCTAGAAGCCAAACACTTGGGTGGCTAACGTTGATCAAAGGAATGAATTTAATCGGTGAAATTCAAAGAGAATGCGAAGGAATTGGAGTTGAACTTGTACCTGAGGAAGCTAGAATTCTACAAGTGTATAATTCTTATTTTCTCCATCTCTTTCGTTTAATTAATAATTGTGCATAAAGAAAGATCATGGTTGTAGACACCCAAATTCTGCGTTCCCTATGCTAACTGTGACAAGAGGGCAAAGTCGTCAATCGAACCGGCCTGCGGGAGCGAAGAATGGGCACAAATGCGAACACTCGACGCCACCGCGACGATTTGCAGTCAAAACCGACATGACAACAGGGCCATCCGAAATGAGCATTCCCGAATAATGCGTCACGTCTCATAGTAATTCCCGGACTGTAAAATACAGGTCTTTCGGCGAAAACCGACAGCATAACGCATGAATCGAGGTGCGGTGCGGAAATCGAGGAGAATTAAATAACTAAAGTGCATGGCGGGCTGAGTGGATGGCGGGCTAAGGCCAGCCTACTTCAGCACATTCCTTCATTCAGAGAGGAAGAGGTTAGCAGCAGGCGGAGAAGAAGAGAATAACAACAGCAACAACTCGGGAATTGGAAGAAAATAACATAGTTTTTTGCAACGAAATAGGAGAGAAAGGAAGAAAAAAAGAGAGGAATAATTTCTTTTGATTTGATTGTATCACATATACTTTTTCTTCTATTCAAAATACACAAGTTTACATCCACTTTGATCTCATTTGCAAGGTGAAAATCTCCTTATTTTTGCAATTTCTATCATATCCTTTGGTTGAATTAAATGTAGTTTTCATGTAATTAATGATGGAATAATGAATTAGGGATTATTAGTGAGGGTTCCATCGGAACAAGATTCTTCCTAATAACCTGATGATATTTATTTATTGATTTTTTGTTATTTTGCGGTGCTATATTTGGCGTGGTTCCTTTAGATCGCTATTTTAGGATGTCTTGGTATTGTTAGATTATCCGTGTTGGTTACTTCTTGTAATATCCGGTTGTGGGTGTGTGGAAATTCGGGTGTGAGCCTAGGAAAGCGACCCCGTGGTCCAAATCCGATTATGGACCTCTTTTGATGTAAGAAGTAGGAACGATGTAGTTTTCATTGTAAATATGTAATCATCGGGCCTTAAAACGACGTTAAGGCGAGAATCGTGTTTAAGGCCCCGTCATAGTGAAAGTATGCGATTATTGGCGTTCGGGGTTATTTTGATGGCTTACATGCCCATGAATAGCCCCAACGCATTTTAATGCTTGATTTGATTTATGACCCAAAATTGATTTCAAAGTTAAACGATGAAGATTTCTATAAAATCAATCAAAGTAGGTTATTAGCACCACGAGGCTAAAATTTGGAAATGCTAATGAATGTCGATTCCTATTTAACGAGAAGGCAAAAGAAAAAATCGTTTTCAAACATCAAAAAATGATTTTATAAAAATAATTAACGTTTTATTAAATCTTTGTGCATAGGGTTAAAGAGATCCTAGAGGTTGCCCATCATTTGAATTATGAAAGCAACGTATAGATCTCGATTCCTATTTTGACAAAGGTTTAGAAAATTCTTGTTTTGCCAAAACAACACCTAATGCAATATCACAGTTTTGACAATTAAAATCAAACATTTTCTCATAAAGCTTTCTCATATAAACCGAAGGACATTCTGAAGCATTCCCAAAAGAAAAGCACGACTTTTCCAAAAATCCAAATAGTTTCTTCATGCAAACTCACCACCACATTCACAAAGGCACACACACACACACGCACACATACACATTTCATGAATTAAAGGATAGGAAAGTATCAAGATTGCGGTAACCGTGTTTCACGGAAGTCGGGGGGTGCCTAACACCTTCCCTTCACTTAAGCAAGCCCCCGAACTCTATGAATCTCGGTTTGCAGACCAATTAATTCGGAGTCACGTATGAGCCATCGATTTATAAAAAAACGAAAACTCGGATGAGTTGGTACATCCATTTCAAATATACCAACTGGCGACTCTAGTTAATTAGCTCATCATAGAAAACGATATTTCAAAAACCCCGTCAACATTAATGCCGACCTTTTCCAAAAATCATCAAATAAAAGGCTAAAATCGGAAGAGGCGAGAAACCCGGCGTCGACAATGGTGATGGTTTGTATAAAATTTTAAAATATGATTTTATCGCGCTTCCGCTTTATTTATATAATTTGATTGCTTGTTTGCGTTATATATAAACCTAACAATTGTATCATCAATTCCTTCATCTGTACTAGCGTCATCCTATATGGAGCATTCAAAATAAGTGTCGTCCCTCACACAATATCTATCACAAACTCAATCTCCCTATCCGTTGGAAGACCTAGTAACTCATCTGGAAATACATCTGTGAATTCTTGTACAATCGGTATCTGTCCTATTTCTGCTCCCACTTGTTGGGTATCAACAACGTGACACAAATAACCTATGCATCATTTTCTTAACAATTTCTACGCTAGCATCATCGTCAGATAACGAGAATGTCACTACAATTTACTACCGTAGAATATTACCTTAGACTGCGTCGAAGTCTGAAGGTTTATGCTCTTCTTCTGACAATCTATTATTGCCTCGTGGTTAAACAACCAATCTATCCCCAATATTACGTCGAATTCTCCCAGTTTGATTGGAATTAAATCTACCGATAACTTATGTCCTCTAATTTGGAGGCAATAATTCCTATGAATGTGTTCGACAAGGATTATTTCTTTATTCGCAACTTCTATGTTTAAGGGTAAATCTAGTTTTCTAGAGGTAAGCTAAAACGTCTAGCAAAATCACAGGATACAAACAAACAGGTCGCACCCGAATCAAACAATACATATGTATTAATATTATTGATTGGGATTATACCTAAGACTACGTCTCTAGATGTCACAACATCTTGGACCGTCATGTTAAAGGTCCAAGCGGTTGGTCTACTCGGCGGATCTAGACCAGTTACGGTCAGCTTACCACTGTTGTTTCCTTTATTGTCTCTCCCCCCGTCGGCTCCCTTCTAACAGTTTACGCTAATTCGCCCTTCGAATGGCCTACACAATTAATACATACCATTTAGCCACATAATTGACGTTAAATATTGGTTTACATTCACTATAGTTCACCTTTTATAATGTACGTTTTATTTGAATCGGAATGCTCTTTAAGTTCAATAACATTTGTCACAGCGTTTTGACATTCGCACATCGCATAACCGACTTGCCTAACTCAAATGCTCAAGCTATATGCCCTTGCGTATGCTTAGCATGCTCATACTATTTGCTAATACTTATTGATTGATGATAAGTAATTTTCATTTCATAAAGTTCATCTTTTATAATTTAGAACAACGTAGTTTAACGTTGGAAAGTATTACACGTTGCATGCCCGAACGCCCGACGTTCGTCGCCCGACGCCCTGCCTAGCCAGCCTTGGCCTTGGCCGCACCAATGCCTCAGCTTTCTATCTAGCATCGTGGCTCTTTGTCTAGTGCCACGGCCCTAAAGGGGTAGCGTCGCGGCTCTAAACTTCCTGTCCCCAAATTGAACCAAAACTCTACTTTGCCGCTTAGTCGATTTTAATGCACCTACTTTGTAACTTCCTAACTCGCTCATCCGTTATCGAAATGAGTTCGTTTTTTGAGCCATTTTCTTACTCGTAACATCCTTTACACATACCCCTAAATGAAATGATTTTTTAGATTATCTAAGAAGCCTTTTTAGACACCCAAATTTTGCGTTCCCTGCACTAACTATGACAGGAGGGCAAAATCGTCAATTGAACCGGCTTGCGGGAGCGAAGGAATAGGGCACAAGTGCGAATGTCCAACACCACCGCAATGATTGGCGACCAAGGCTGACGTGACAATAAGGCCATCTGAAACGAGCATTCCGGGATAAGGTGGCACATCTCCCGAAAATTCTCGGACTACAAAATACGAGCCTGTAAGCGAAAACCGACGCTACGGCACGAAAATCGAGGCATGGCACGAAAATCGAGAAAGTCAAACCGTCCAGCCGCGGATTGATCTGCGGCCAAATAGTGCGCATTTTGAAAACACGGAACTCGAAACACGGAACTCGAAATCAGGTGAGTGGAAGGCAGGCGGCCAGCCTATTTCATCTCAGCTTCGTGCAGCATACAGGGAGTTCAGCAATTTTTGAGGAAGAAGAATTCAGCATAGCAGCCAAGCACGGAAATTGAGAGAAAATAGCTAGATTTTGCAACAAAATAGGAAGAAAAGAGAGAAAAAAGAGAGGATTTCTACTCCTTTGATTTTGATTGTATCAATATATTTCTTATCCTATTCAAGTATACAAGTTTACATCCATTTGAGGTCATTTTGCAAGGTAAAAATTCCTTTTGTTATAGCAATTTATATCACATTATTTGGTTAGATTAGATGTAGTTTTCATGTATATTGTTGAACAATCATGGATTAGGGATTATTAGTGAAGGTTCCATCGGAACAAAATTCTTCCTAATAATCCGAGGATATCCAATTGATGAAATTTCTAGCTTATTTATGGTCATTCATTGGGGGTAATTTATTTAGATTGTCATTTCCGGATATCATGGTGTATTAGATAAATCCGGGTTGGTTAGTTATGTAGTATTCATTTTGGTGGGCATGTATTAATCTCGTTTGAGCCTAGGAATGCGACCCCGTGGTCCAAATCCGATGATGGACGTTTTGATGTATGTGATAGATTCAAGATGCTCGTTTTGTAACATGTAACCATCGGGCCTTAAAACGACGCTAAGGCGAGAATCGGGTTTAAGGCCCCGTATTAGTGGAATATGTGATCGTTGGCGTTCGGGGATGTTTTGACATGCCCATGAATAGCCCCGACGCGTGTTTATGCTTGATTAGATTTTGTGACACAAAAAAATGATTTCAAAGATTAAACGATGAAGGTTTTTTTTTGTTAAAATCAAACAAGATAGGTTATTAGAATCACGAGGCTAAAAATTGGAAGTGTTAATAAATGTCGATTCCTATTAAACGAGAAGGCCAAAAGAAATCATTTTCAAACATCACAAAAAACGGCTTTATGAACGAACGAAACGTTTTATTAAACCTTTGTGCATAGGGTTAAAGATATCCTAGAAATTGCCCATCATTTTGTGAAAGCAATGTATAGATTTCGATTCCTATTTTTGACGAAAGTTTAAAAGACTCTTGTTTCGCCAAAACCATGCCTAATAAAAACCTCATAGCTTTGACACGTAAAATCAAATCTTCCTCATGAATGAAGGAGCTCTCTCGTACTAACGGAAACGACGTTCTGAAACATTTCCAAAAACAAAAAAACACGATTTCTCAACCAAATGTCAAATGTTTCATCTCTCATAAAAGAACTCACCACAACATTCACATAAGCACACACACACACACACGCACGTACACACATTTTGTGAATCAAAGGATAGGAAAGTATCAAGATTACGGTAACCGTGTTTCACGGAAGTCGAGGTGTGCCTAACACCTTCCCCTCACTTAAGCAAGACCCCGAACTCTATGAATCTCGGTTCGCAGACCAATTAAATCAGAGTCACATATGAGCCAGCGATCTATAAAAAACGAAAATTCGGATGAGTTGGTACATCCATTTCAAACATACCAACTGGCGACTCTGGTTAATTGGCTCATCATAAAAAACGATCTTTCAAAACCCCGTCGACACTCAAAGCTGACCTTTTCCAAACATCATCTAAAAACAAAGGCTAAAATCGAAAAAGGACCACATCGCGAAAGATAGGGGAGAGAAACCGGCGTCGACAGCTGGCGACTCTGCTGGGGAAATTAGAGGGCTTAAGCCGCGTACAAGTCTTGATGCTATCCTATCCTTTAAAATTCATGAATATGTGTGTGCATGCGATATCTCGATCTTGTGTACGTTTTGTTGTGTGAATGTGTATTTTGTCCAATAAGTGAATATTTGAATGGAATTGCTTTACTTTTAAGTAATCATTTGCATACGGTGAGGATGATGAATGTGAATGTATGTTGAGAGAATACCTCCTCCTGAGGCGAACCTGTCGGTTGCTTATTACTGGACTCGAAGGGGCTGCTCCCCGGAGATGGCTCAGGAAACGCACCACCCAAATCCGCTCCAATCGAAAGGGCTCAGACGAGTAGATTGCGAAGATTTGGGGACCTTCATGCCGAAAAGCCCGTGAGAGTAACCCTAGGATAGGTCAGCCTCAGATTAACCCTACGCAGGAAAAGTCTCTTCATGCCTTTTTACATTCACGCGTAAATATCATGATCTCATTCATATATGCCTCCCTTTTTTTCAAGAGAAATTACTAACCTCTATGTTTTACAGGGAACAGCTGGGGAGCTTAATAAAGCCATGTTTAGCATTTGTCATTGCATTTGAGGACTACTAACTTTCTGTTTTACAGGGAAAGATTAAAAAACCCCAAAACACAAAAGTTACAGCTTCAGCATGCATCCACATTTTTTTACTCCCCAGGACTAAACTTCGAACCCTGGTTTCTGCAGGATTGCTCCTCAAACCCGTTCGCAGTCTAAAAGGGCCCAAAACTCTATATCTGAAATGGCTGATATTCCATCTACCAATTCCGGTTCCATATCTAGGGAGGAATTTGATGACTTTAAGAAGCAGATGTTAGAAATGGCCATAATGCTAAAGGAGCAGTTGATGCCCAGACAGGAACCACCTAAGGAGGATCCACCTCAACTTAAGGGCGAGCCAGTCGTCCCAAAGGCCATTCCCGTACTAAACAAAACAGTGATTACTATCCCGGAAGAGGGAGATATAGATGACCTGCGGAAAAAAATGAGACAAATGGAGGAAACCATCCAATCTATGAAGGGCATAGGGTCCCTGGGCAGGGTTAACTATTCAGATTTATGTGTCTTCCCCGGAGCCAGATACCCGGAGAAATTTAAAATCCCCGAGTTTGAAAAATACAATGGGAAGGGGGACCCCTACACACACTTAAAAATATACATTGGAGAACTCGGGTCTTATGTCGAGGACGAAGGGTTGAGAATGCAGCTGTTCCAGAAAAGCTTAACGGGGGAGGCAAGAATCTGGTATGCCCGCCTTGACAACGCCCGAATCCACAACTGGGAGGAATTGGCCCATACCTTCTTAACCCAATACAGCTTTCAGGCCCATATGGCCCCTGACAGGTACCAAATGACAAAAGTTAAGAAGCAACCCAGGGAATCCTTCAGGGAATATGCGCAACGATGGAGGGGCATGGCAGCACAGGTGAACCCCCCGATGAGCGAATCAGAGATGGTAATGACTTTTGTAGACATTCAAGAGGCCCCGTATTATGAACGAGTCATCTCGGGGTTGGAAGACCCTTTGCTGAAATGATTAAACATGGAGAGATGGTGGATATGGGTTTGAAATCTGGCAAAATTCGGGATTTTACGGCCTTGGAAACTGCTGCCGAGCAAATACAGAATGGAAACTATGGCAGCACTTCCCGGAGGGTCCAAAAGAAAAAGGAAGAGGATGTTTCCCTCATCCTTCAGGGGTCATCCAGAAAAACAGAAAGCCATCTTCCGGTACAAGTGCAGAGGGTAGGAGCATCCCGACAGCCCAACTTCACAGATCAAAGGGCAGAGGGGCGAAGCAGATATGAGGCCTCGCAAAATCGAGTATTCACCCCGCTCGGGGAACCGCTTGAATGGGTATTAGCAGTATTAGTAGCCCAAAAGAAGATAGTTGGTGTGGCACCCCCGAGTGACCCAAAGGGTAGAAGGTTTGACCCGAGCAAGCGATGTGCATACCACTCCAGTTCCCCTGGCCATGATACACAGGACTGTTGGACGTTGAAGCATCAAATCCAAAACCTGATTGACAGTGGGGAAATTGTGGTGGAACAGCTAGACTCCCCGAATGTTAAGGCAAATCCCCTGCCGAGACATGATGGAGGGGGGGTCAATACGACGGAGGCGAGTGAAGCTGGGGGGCCGCCAAGGTTGAACTATGTGCAGAAAATTGAGGAAATGATCAACGTGATACATGATCATGGGAGTGCACGGGGAACGCCCATCAGGTTGATAGGGGTAAGTACGAATAGCACGGAGGGACCTGTCAAGTTGACGGCTCCGAGGCCCCTCATCCTTGCGGCAAGGCCGCAAATCCTTATCAGTAGTCTAAAGACGGTACCCTGGAATTATGGGGGAATGCCAGAGGAAGCGGCCAGTTGTGCTTCTGTGACGACAAAGGGGAACCCCTTATATCTTCCCGGGCGAGTCCTTGAGAGCCAAAAGAAGAAAAATGAAGAGATTTCCGAGGAAAGGGCCATAGAATTCTTGAAAAGGATGGATCACCCGGAAACAAGAGGGATCCAGATTTTAAATGAGGAGTCAACCCTAACATCAGTCATGGACTTGGTGTTATCATCCAGTGAGCATTGCAAAACCCTGGCGAAGGTTCTGGAGGAGGCATACGTGCCCAAGGGAATTAGTGAGGAAGGTTTCGGCCAGCTGATGGGCCACCTATTGGAGAACGATGTAATATCCTTTGCGGATGAGGACATACCCAAGGAGGGAAGGGGACACCGGAAACCGCTACATATTGCGGTAATCTCCTCGGGTTATATCATGAATGGGGTGCTAATTGATGGAGGATCGACATTGAATATCTGTCCCCTCAATACTTTGCAGAAGATGAACATCAATCCCAAACGCCTACGAGCCAGTCATGTGGTGGTGCGAGCTTTCGATGGTTCCCGGAAGGATACAATGGGAGAAATTGAATTGCCGGTGGAGATAGGACCTTGTACTTTTGATATCTCTTTCCAGGTCCTAGACATTGCAGCCAGCTATAACCTGTTATTGGGGAGGCCGTGGATACACATGGCCGGGGCAGTTCCTTCCACGCTACATCAACAAATCAAATTAATCATCAATGGGAATCTGGTAACGATCTCGGCGGAATGTGATGACCCTTCTCCTCCCAGGAGTGGCATGCCAGTAATTAATGTGGACGAGTCGGCGGCACCTGCCAGTTTTCAAGCGTTGGAAATTGGCACTCCCCACTACAGATGCCTGGGAGCTCCAGTCATGAAACCCAGGGTCTCTCCAGAACTCACCTTCATTGCAAAGGAGATGATGAAAATGAATTTCCAGCCTGGACAGGGGTTAGGAAAAAGCAGCCAAGGAATCACCGAGCCCATTCAACTACCCCATCAGATAGGTAAAGCAGGGCTGGGATTTCATGGAGGCATCACACGGAGATACCGTCAGGGTACAGCCCCAATTCGATTGGCTGGAAATCCAATGACCAAGATGGACAATGAACGAGGGACTAACGAGCCTGCAATTAAGGCAGGGGAGGAAAAATTAACCCCCACAAGTGATGAATCGGCCAAGAGGGAGAGTTTCCTACAAGAGGTCGCGAAAGAGTTTGAAACCAAGTTCTATATCCCCGGACAATTAACGAGCAGTAGAGAGGGGATGGATGTTGTCATGCCACCGGGAGCCCAACAAGTTGTGCCTGTCATCGATTGGGCAGGATTAATTATTCCCGAAGAAGGTGAGAGAAGGGACTCAGGCGATGTAGCCGTAGTCATCGGGGAAGTGTCTGATGTGAAGCCACCTTTCATCCAGCGCATTTCATCTGACCTGACTGTCGACAATTGGACCATGAAACCAGTGATATCCAAACAAGGGTAAAACATGGAGTCGGGATGGTAGACCCCAGATGAGGGGGGGTGATTGGATACCAGTTTTGTCCTTTATTTTAAATCTTGCATGGTTATGTATTTTTGTCGTGTTATTTTAATAGCGATCATTGTGGGAAAACGGTTTATATATATGACAAGTATTTTGTTTTATGTCAGGTGTACCAATTTGAGTAATCCTTGCCTAACAAGCGGTCTTTCAAATTTGAATGATGATTATGATTTTGACATTGAGCTGGATTTCGATTTAATGGGCATTGAGCAAGACGAGATAGATTATAATGACGCGCCTGACGAGATCAAAGGATGGGTCGAGGATAAACCCAAACCCAACTTGGACCAAACCATCACTATAGATATCGGAACCCTGACAAGCCAAAAGAACTCAAGATAGGGACAGACCTTACCCCCAGCTAAAAAGTTGAAATGACCGAGTTGCTAAACCAATATGGGGATGTCTTTGCCTGGTCTCATGAGGATATGATCGGTTTGTCCACCGACATTGTGGTACATCGATTGCCCATCAAGGAGGGTTTCAGGCCTGTCAAGCAAAAATTAAGAAAGTTGAAACCGGAGTGGAGCTTAAAAGTGAAGGAAGAGATCATCAAACAGTTCAGGGCGGGAATCATTATGGTGTCCACTTACCCGGAATGGCTGTCCAATGTAGTCCCAGTGGCTAAGCCTGGAGGGAAGGTTAGGGTATGTGTAGATTATAGAGATCTAAACAAGGCCAGTCTCAAAGATAACTTTTCGGTGCCTTTCATACACATCCTGGTGGATAACACAGCCCAGTACGAAATGTATTCTTTTGTCGATTGCTTTGCGGGGTATCATCAGATAATGGTGGCGGAAGAAGATCAGGAAAAGACCGCATTCATCACCCCCTGGGGTACTTTCTGCTATAGACGATTGGCTTTTGGTCTCACGAATGCGGGGGCTACTTATCAAAGAGCCATGATGGCCCTGTTCCACGATATGATGCACAAGGAGATAGAGGTCTACGTGGATGACATTATTGTGAAATCGAGGGTAGAATCTGACCATATAACCCATCTTAAAAAGCTATTCGATCGGCTTAGAAAGTATAATTTAAAGCTCAATCCAGCAAAGTGTGCTTTTGGAGTGCAGTCGGGTAAGCTCTTGGGATTCCTGGTTAGTGATCGAGGCATTGAGTTGGATCCAGCAAAGATTAAGGCCATTGTGGATATGCCGGCACCTCACACAGAGAAGGAGATAAGAGGATTCCTCGGAAGGATAAACTTCATCAGCCGTTTTATATCCCACTTGACGACTACATATGAGCCAATTTTCAAACTGTTAAGAAAAGGTGCTTCCCAAGAATGGAATGAGCAATGTCAGAAGGCTTTTCAGACCATTAAAAAGCAGCTGACGGAGGCACCAGTGCTGGTACCCCCGAGGGATGGGATCCCTCTGTTTATGTATATATCGGTCAATGCCATCGCGATGCGATGTATGCTGGGGCAGAAGAATAAGGCAGGTCAAGAGCAGGCCATCTATTACCTCAGCAAGAGATTTAGCCAATGTGAACAGAATTACACTCCCATCGAGAAGACCTGTTGCGCTCTGGCCTGGGCTGCAGGAAGATTACAGCATTACCTCCATGGGCATACTACGTACCTGATATCGAGAATGGATCCCCTGAAATATATATTTGAAAGGCCCATGCTAAACTGTCGGTTGTCTAGGTGGCAGTTAATCTTACAACAGTTCGACATGGTGTACGTAACTCAGAAAGCCATGAAAAGGCAGGGAATTGCAGATCAGTTGGCAGAAACCCCGTCTGGAGGGATGGAGCCGTTAGAAACTCCTCTACCAGGCGAAGATATATTTTGGGTGTCACAATCAAAATGTGATGACGAGGGGCAGTTCTGGAAGCTGTATTTTGATGGTGCCATGAATGCTGAGGGGGCAGGAGCCGGGGCGGTCCTGGTCTCTATCACCGGAGAGCAATACCCTGTGGCCACTATACTGAAATTTAGCAATTCGAACAACACCGCTGAATACGAGGGATGTATCTTGGGACTCCGCTTTGCCCGCGACATGGGATTGAGGAGACTAGCGGTGTTCGGGGATTCAGAGTTGGTAATCAGACAGGCAATCAGGGTGTACAACACTAAAGAGCTTCGATTACTTCCATACCATCGTTGTGTTACCCAGTTGATGCAAGAGTTCGAAGATATCGCTTTCCGACATATCACCTGGGGACGAAATTATTTTGCCGATGCCTTGGCAACCCTGGCGTCCTTAATCCACGTAATCAAGAACAGGGACATTCCACAGATTGAGATAGCCGTACAGAATGCCCCGGCATATGAGGAACATGTGGCAGTGTTATCGGACGAGGTGGTGTTGACAAGGCAGCCCTGGTATCACGTCATAAGGGAATACCTGAGGGACAAATCCAATCCCGACCAGGCGAGCCGAGCTGAGAGGATGAGGATTCAAAAGATGGCGATGAAATTTTACCTGAGTGGGGATTCACTCTACAAAAGGGATGCTGGGTTGGGACTGTTGCAATGCGTAGATGAAACACAGGCCCAAAGGATTATGAATGAAATACATGGGGGAGTGTGTGGGCCACATATGAGTGGGCCGATGCTAGCCAAAAAGATCTTGAGAACGGGGCATTATTGGTTAACGCTGAAAGCCGAATGCGATGATCATGTCAAACGGTGTTACTAATGTCAGGCGCATGGTAATGTGATCCATACGCCTCCCATTGAACTGCTCTGTATGACCTCCCCGTGGCCATTTTCAATGTGGGGAATGGAGGTAAACGGACCAATAGAGCCCAAAGCAAGCAACGGGCACCGATTCATTTTCGTCATGATCGATTACTTCACCAAGTGGGTAGAAGCAGCTTCTTTCCCTAAAGTAACTCAGGAGGTCATCGTCGGTTTCATCAGGAATAATGTCATTTGTCGATACGGGCAGCCTGAGGTCTTGGTCTCCGACAATGCCAAGAATTTGAACAACGCCCTCATGAAGGAATTGTGCGACCAGTTTAAGGTCAAGCACCTCAACTCTGTCATTTACCGTCCTAAGATGAATGGGGCAGTGGAGGCTGCAAACAAAAACATTAAGAAGATCATGGCAAAAATGTCTGCTAATCATCGGGGATGGCCGGATCTGTTAACCCTCACCCTGCTAGCCTATCGAACATCAACGCGTACTTTTACAGGGGCAACCCCTTACGCTTTGGTGTATGGAATGGAGGCCGTTCTGCCAGTGGAGGTTGAAATGGCGTCCCTCAGAATAGTGATCGATGCTCAGATAAGCGAGGAGGATTGGATGCAAAGTCGATACGACCAATTGGCCCTAATTGACGAAAGAAGGGTGGCTGCTGTTTGGCACGATCAGTTATATCAACAAAGGATCTCTAGATCATACGACAAAAGGATAAGACCTCGAAAGTTCAAGGAAAATGATTTGGTGCTAAAAAGAGTCATGCCTTGTCAAGACGAAGCCAGGGGGAAGTTTTCCCCGAACTGGGAAGGGCCATTTGTGATTAAGAAAGTGCTGTCCGGAGGAGCCCTCATATTGCAAGAAATGGATGGTGAGGTATTTCCACAACCCCTCAATTCTGACTCGGTTAAGCGGTTCTACACTTGAATCATCAGTTCCTTTTTTTTCCTTTGAGAGCGAACTACGTAGGACTTGATCTCCCAACTTGTGGGGGTACGTAGGCAACCATCATGGCGCGGTCTGACCCTTTTAAAAATAATCCATTTCCCTAACCAAAACCAATTTTCGATAGCCAGATAAAACCTTTCTACAACCTCAAAACCGCCCCGAAACCAGCTGCCTAACCAGCTTCATCCCAAAGGACATAACCCTGATCCAACCAAATAGTTATCCAAAATCTGAGATTCAATCCAATGAAATCAAAAGGTGTGCGGCAATATCTGTCAAATCTCTATCAAGACTTGAGAAGAGAAAGAAGGCGAAATGTCAAAATCATGGTCAACTGGATAAAATGAGGATCCAATGAAAGGCAATGATACGACAAAAGGGGAAAATGACTAAATTTAAATGCATGTCTATATATATAAGTCATTTTATTACAAGATTGCTCTTTCGATAACCGATGAAACTAACATAGTCTATGCAGGAAATAAAATAATCTACAAATCTGAAACTAGCTGAAGCAGGATGGACAAGGTGGTGGATAGATCTGAGGCATCAGCATCTCCTGCAATCTGCTGCCCCATCATATCAATACGAGCCAGTAAAGCAGTGGCTCGGCTGACAGTCCCGACATGAGCATCTACAACTACCCTGGTCTGAAATACAATGGCCTCTCTGTCAGCAATGGCAGCGTCTCTAGCCCGAATGGCATCATCTCTCTCGACAAGAGCGGCATCCCTCTCGGCCTCAGCAGTAATCAAGGCCAGGCGGAGTCGGGTATCTTCAGTAACCCGACTTGGGGCAGAATCAGCTGAGATGGAGTGGTCTGTGGTATCCTCTGGGAAAATCATTCCAGAGTCATCAAAGGCCCCAGTCTGACTCAAACCAGCCGGATCCAAGTCTCCGCGCAACCACTGCACGTAAGCAAATGTCTGGAGGTGGCAGCCCTCACTATATTCGGCGGAGATCCGGCGAGACCAAAGATCGTATACCTGCAGTAGATCCATCTCTGTCCGGGATGATATAAGCAATCGGTAGGCGGCTGCACCCGCGAAAGGGTGAAAATCCTGAGTCTGATCAAACTGCCCCATAACCGCCAAGGGATGATAAGTCGTCACGCCCCTCAAGCCGGCAATAGGGATGAAATCCAGGGTGGGCACGTGAGTCAAGAAGCTCATAAAGGAGCAGTAGCCCGAATAGACCAGGAGATGAAAGGGATCCTCGATGACTGACAAAAATGATGTCCAGGAGGCCACATCAGTACAGCTCACGGGTCAAAACGAGAACTGCGTGGCTATGTCATGGCTGAAGCAAAACCCTTGGCGACGAAAATGGCCGATGGGGCTGAGATGACTCATGAACCACACATACAACAAAGTCGATCTCCCTCTGAATATTCTACCTCGGAAAGACTGGCAATAGGAGGCAGACATGTAGGTATCCGCCAATATCATGGGAAGAATGGTGTGATCCTCCTGAAGGGCTTGAACGGCCACGACAATCCGCATGTCCAACTGATCGGGTCCTGCCGGCAAGTACAAAACTGAGATGACACAGGCCATCAGAACGTCCACTCTCAGGGCATCCCAGCGCTCCTCGGACACGGAAAAATCACCGAGGAAAAGACGAAAACTGTCAGGTGAGCCAAATCGGTCAATCAAGAACTGAAGAGGAACCATATGGTCTGATGTGATCACCGGTAACAAGACAGCCCTCCGCAACCCGGTGAAAGTCAAGAATTGACGGCGCATGGAACCAACTATGACCCTGGCACAAGGTCTATCCAAAGGCAAGCCGGTGAAACGAGCATACTCCTCGAGGGTGGGGGTCAGCACTACCGTCCCTAACCTGAACACCTGACGGGCAGGCGCCCAATAGCTCAGAATACCATCCACAAAGCCCACTGGCACCTGAAGGGTTAGTAAAGACCAAGAATGGCCCAAAAGACCATCTGCGATGACCCTGTCGGCCGGCAATAAACTGTCCAACCAGCGGAGGAGACTGCCAACCAACCCTGTGGAAGGAATGAAATCCAAACGTACCACGGTATCTGAGGACGACATCTGTGGAAAAATAGTATCAAAAAGACTGTACAGGGGTCATTTTCTATCCACAAATAAAAAGCATGCATCGTACAAATAATAATAAGACAAATGAATTTCATAGAAATAAAAGAAAGAAGCTGTGCATAAATAAATAAATGAGTTTAGTACATAGTGCATAAAATGAAAACAGTAAAAAATAAAACTAAACAGATGCAGGTACAAAGGCCCTATCCTATCCTGATCTAAATAAAATCAATCTCATATATGAAGGCGGGATCCTCGAACTGATCCCCTAGGGTCGTCGAAGTCGGAGGCCCAAAGTTCATGTCAGGGATATATGGCTGCGCTGTGGCATCAGATGAGCTCGGGCCCGCATCATAACCCGCACCGTCGGGATCGTAGGCATAAGCATCCTCTGGAGTCCGGCCCAGCACCCGAAGATATAGAGACAACTTGTCTGCCTGACGGGTCAGGGTGGCAATCTGCTCGGCATGGGTAGGGCTCCGAACGCAGGCTGCCCAGTCCGTCATCATCACTGAGCCGGGGACCATATCCCCGAGGAAGAATGTGGCCCGGGTCTGAGGACCGATGGTGCGGGGCAGCCACCAAGTACGGAAAGCATCACTCGTACTGAGACCCGTAGAGAGCATCCGGCCGTCCTCCCCTGCGAGCATGATCTTTGAAGGCTGAGAGTCCAGCAGCCAGGAGGTAGTGAAAGGAAGAGAATGCGGGATGCGGATCTCTCCAGTAACGCATCTGAATGCGCGCTCCCCCAGATACATCACCCATCCTCCAACACTTTACAAAGTGAGGCGACGGGTGGAAAGCTCGAACTCCGGGCCAGAAGGATGCCCATCATCAAATCCCACAGCCAGATGCTCGGAGAGATAGGGAACCCAGACGACATCAGCAGCCGTGATCAGCTCCAGCTGGATACGGCAGTGTGCGAAGCTGCCTGATACTGGGACCTCCTCCAAGGTGCTATGATGCCATCTCCGGCCCCGGGGATAGGTGTCCAGGCCAAGAGTGGTGACAGGCCTCAGACATGGGAGACACTCGTAGGCCCAGAACTGCGAACGGAAACAGTGAAAAGCATGAATAACCGATAAATGCAGAAAAGGGAAATAAATGAAAGAAAGTCCAGTAATAAGTAGGGAAGAGAAGCCTCACCAGCAAGAAATGATAGAATCCGAGCCAGGCGTCTGTCTGACCCTCCGAACGCAGACGCAGACCGTGAAGGAAGTAGGCAAAAGTGAATGATCCCCAATCATGGTCGCCAATTCGGTCTACGTCTCTGACAGCTCCGACGACGCTGAAATGAATGGTAGAGGAGTTGTTCCCTAGGAAACAACCCCTCATGATGGTCAGGAATAGGCGCCGGAGCAGAACGTCCCGGGTAGCTCGATCTGCGGGAATAGGCAGTGCATAGATACCTCCGACAGCATCAACAGCTAGGGCTCCAGACCGAATGCTGCGGGCCTTGAAGACCCTGTCATCCGCAGCAAAGCCTAATAAAGCCCGGACCTCCGCGGGAGTGATGTTAAGATCCAGAGGGACGCGGGATCCAGTGAACTCGATGCCCGTAATGTACCTCCAGTCCCAGGGAGTCAACATGACCTCACAGTCCAGAAGGTGAAAGGACTGGGTCTGGTGGAACCATATCTCTGACAAAGCCCTCATGTAACCCCAGGGGCACTGGCGGGGAATGATGGTGAAGAAGTGACGAAAGCCCCAGGAGTCCACCACCGCCCGGTACTCACTGTGCAGAGCTGTATAGAGGGAATATATATTGAACCAGTTACCCCTCGGCTGAGTAAACTCCGGCACCTGAGCCAATCATCAATGGGTCAGTCCAGATAAAAGGAGAGTTGAGAAATTAAAAATGAAATCAGAATAGAACTGAATATACCTCGTTAGCCACGAGAGATGCTGAGGGGTGACGACTGAGATCCCGACCCAATAGATCGGGGATCTGCACAGATGCGCCAGACAGGGCACTATGAGGAGAAGGAGCCGATATGCTAGAGGATGGCCCCTCTGCCTCAACCTCCGGAGGAACAACCTCCTCAACGTCCGGGTGATCGGGACGGATGACAGCCTCCGCCAAGCGACGAGCCTGACGGGTCCGAGGACGAATGAGGGCAGGTACAGCCCTACGACGGCGAACACCCGAGGTCCGTGACGCGGAGGAGCTACTAGGAGCGTCGGGATCCATAGCTGGAACAGAACAGGCAAGGAGGAAGGTAAGTTCCCTTTTTAAATTATGCCACAAATATTTCAATATTTATCGTAGAGTTAATGCAACATGATGCATGTGTAAAAAAAAAAAAAAATATTCGGCAGAGTTTGTTCTGTAAAATGGACATCCCAGGCATAAGCCAAACATGTTTTCGATCAGTCCAAGCCTCAAACAGATCAAAGTTGCATTCATATGTGTAATTACAGCATGTAAAGTACCATAATGCATGATTTTCTTTCATAAAAGGAGTAACAGTGTGTGGGACCGAATCATGAGCATAAAATAGGATTCACACAGTTGATACATAATATGTATACATGTTAATATATAGCATAGCATTGTAAAGCATACATTTCTATCTCTAATCATGTAAATAGCCAAATTTATAGCAAAACATTGACGAAATGGAAAAGTGAACGGTCAAAGTGTTACCTGTAACGCGTAGATTGATCTAACCGGAGCGGTTTTTGCGAGAAAGTTGGAGAAATCGACAAAAGGCCTTTGCAAACGAGCAAAATCTCAAGAATCTATGTGGGGTACGAAGTTGAAAGTGACAGATCTGGAAGCGGCGAGCCGCTTATGATTCCCGATCTTAGCCGCCGATCAATCTGCGGCTGGCCGCAGATCCATCTGCGGCTGGCCGCAGATCCATCTGCGGCTGGCCACAGATCCATCTGCGGCTGGCCCTGGTGGGTCCCCCTGGTTCCCTTGCAGCCGTTTAATGTGTTTAGTGAAAATGGTTACGAGATGGGTGACCGGCGACGATACCCGGTCCCGACGAGACAATCGTCCGGCGATGAAAACTGGCGATTACGAGATGGATGTCCGGCGACGAAAACCGGCTCCGACAAGATAACCAACCGGCGACGATAACCGGGGGTTACGAGATGGGTGACCAGTGACGATACCCTGCCCCGACGAGACAATCGACCGGCGACGATAACCGGCGATTGCGAGATGGATGTCCAGCGACGAAAACCGGCTCCGACAAGATAACCAACCTGCGACGATAACCGGGGGTTACGAGATGGGTGACCAGCGACGATACCCGGCCCCGACGAGGCAATCGACCGGCGACGATAACCGACGATTACGAGATGGATGTCCGGCGACAAAAACCGGCTCCGACAAGATAACCAACTGACGACGATAATCGGGGGTTACGAAGTGGGTGACCGGCGACGATACCCGGCCCCGACGAGGCAATCGACCGGCGACGATAACCGGCGACGATAACCGGCGATTACGAGATGGATGTCCGGCGACGAAAACTGGCTCCGACAAGATAACCAACCGGCGACGATAACCGGGGGTTACGAGATGGGTGACCGGCGACGATACCCGGCCCCGACGAGGCAATCGACCGGCGACGATAACCGGCGATTACGAGATGGATGTCCGGCGACGAAAATCGGCTCCAACAAGATAACCAACCGGCGACGATAACCGGGGGTTACGAAGTGGGTGACCGGCGACGATACCCGGCCCCGACGAGACAATCGATCGGTGACGATAACCGGCGATTACGAGATGGATGTCTGGCGACGAAAACCGGCTCCGACAAGATAGCCAACCGGCAACGATAACCGGGGGTTACGAGATGGGTGACCGGCGACGATACCCGGCCCCGACGAGACGATCGACCGGCGACGATAACCGGCGATTGTGAGATAGGTGACCGGCGACGAAACCCGGCTCTGACCAGACGATCATCCGTATTAACACCCTTTTATGAATGTTTTGCATCCATTGCATCCTACGTTGCATCATAAATCATCTGTGTTGCCTCACGTATGTATTTTCATCCTTGTGCATTGTCATTCATGCATCGAGTGTCTATTCTTTATCCTGTTCATTTCATTTGAACATTACGTGAACATGATAAAGAGGGGCAGCTGTAGACACCCAAATTTTGCGTTCCCTGTCCTAACCATGACAGAAGGGCAAAATCGTCAATTGAACCGGCTTGCGGGAGCGAAGGAATAGGGCACAAGTGCGAACGTCCAACACCACCGCAATGATTGGCGACCAAGGCTGACGTGACAATAAGGCCATCCGAAACGAGCATTCCCGGATAAGGTGGCACATCTCCCGGAAATTCCCGGACTGCAAAATACGAGCCTGTAAGCGAAAACCGACGCTACGGCACGAAAATCGAGAAAGTCAAACCGTCCAGCCGCGGATTGATCTGCGGCCAAATAGTGCGCATTTTGAAAACACGGAACTCGAAACACGGAACTCGAAATCAGGTGAGTGGAAGGCAGGCGGCCAGCCAGCTGCAGATCAATCTGCGACTGGCTTTGGCCAGCCTATTTCAGCTCAGCTTCGTGCAGCATACAGGGAGTTCAACAATTTTTGAGGAAGAACAATTCAGCATAGCAGCCAAGCACGGAAATTGAGAGAAAATAGCTAGATTTTGCAACAAAATAGGAAGAAAAGAGAGAAAAAAGAGAGGATTTCTACTCCTTTGATTTTGATTGTATCAATATATTTCTTATCCTATTCAAGTATACAAGTTTACATCCATTTGAGGTCATTTTGCAAGGTAAAAATTCCTTTTGTTATAGCAATTTATATCACATTATTTGGTTAGATTAGATGTAGTTTTCATGTATATTGTTGAACAATCATGGATTAGGGATTATTAGTAAAGGTTCTATCGGAACAAAATTCTTCCTAATAATCCGAGGATATCCAATTGATGAAATTTCTAGCTTATTTATGGTGATTCATTGGGGGTAATTTATTTAGATTGTCATTTCCGGATATCATGGTGTATTAGATAAATCCGGGTTGGTTAGTTATGTAGTATTCATTTTGGTGGGCAAGTATTAATCTCGTGTGAGCCTAGGAATGCGACCCCGTGGTCCAAATCCGATGATGGACGTTTTGATATATGTGATAGATTCAAGATGCTCGTTTTGTAACATGTAACCATCGGGCCTTAAAACGACGCTAAGGCGAAAATCGGGTTTAAGGCCCCGTATTAGTGGAATATGTGATCGTTGGCGTTCGGGGATGTTTTGATGGCTTACATGCCCATGAATAGCCCCGACGCGTGTTTATGCTTGATTAGATTTTGTGACACAAAAAAATGATTTCAAAGATTAAATGATGAAGGTTTTTTTTTGTTAAAATCAAACAAGATAGGTTATTAGAATCACGAGGCTAAAAATTGGAAGTGTTAATAAATGTCGATTCCTATTAAACGAGAAGGCCAAAAGAAATCATTTTCAAACATCACAAAAAACGGCTTTATGAACGAACGAAACGTTTTATTAAACCTTTGTGCATAGGGTTAAAGATATCCTAGAAATTGCCCATCATTTTGTGAAAGCAATGTATAGATTTCGATTCCTATTTTTGACGAAAGTTTAAAAGACTCTTGTTTCGCCAAAACCATGCCTAATAAAAACCTCATAGCTGTGACACGTAAAATCAAATCTTCCTCATGAATGAAGGAGCTCTCTCGTACTAACGGAAACGACGTTCTGAAACATTTCCAAAAACAAAAAAACACGATTTCTCAACCAAATGTCAAATGTTTCATCTCTCATAAAAGAACTCACCACAACATTCACATAAGCACACACACACACACACACGCACGTACACACATTTTGTGAATCAAAGGATAGGAAAGTATCAAGATTGCGGTAACCGTGTTTCACGGAAGTCGAGGGGTGCCTAACACCTTCCCCTCACTTAAGCAAGACCCCGAACTCTATGAATCTCGGTTCGCAGACCAATTAAATCGGAGTCACATATGAGCCAGCGATCTATAAAAAACGAAAATTCAGATGAGTTGGTACATCCATTTCAAACATACCAACTGGCGACTCTGGTTAATTGGCTCATCATAAAAAACGATCTTTCAAAACCCCGTCGACACTCAAAGCCGACCTTTTCCAAACATCATCTAAAAACAAAGGCTAAAATCGGAAAAGGACCACATCGCGAAAGATAGGCGAGAGAAACCGGCGTCGACAGCCTTAACAGTGGCGCGAAAGTTCCTCATGGCTAGTTTTTACTACTTGGCGTCCAACTTTCAAATCTTCGTAACTCACTTATCCGAAGTCGGAATGAGCTCGTTCTTAAGCATACAGCTCATGTTTTCTACGTTCTACAAAACTCCCAGAAAATCAATGTTTTTCGGAAGTGTTTATTACCCGTAAACTTGGTCCGAAAATCGTACCATGCTAGGGTTTTCATCTTTTAACGTCTTTTACTAAAAATTTGCCATAACTTCGTTATAGCATATTTTTTCTCTGATTCACTTGAAACATTTCCATAACTTACACATGTATATTCCTATCTTTTTGAATTTTAAAGATTAATTTACAGACTATGATTTACACTAGTCCAATGAATAATAATAACAACGTTTTTCATGTTTTTCTTGGTTTGGTTCGTTATTAGTTTATCGTTCTTACTTGTCATGCATTTACCGATAATATTAAGTCCACTAAGGTCCTCATCCATATTTCTCTGGATCCTTCATGATCCTCCATAACAACAACAACAACTACCAACAAAGCATTTCAATAATACATAAAGCACTAAAGGAATTGGTTCTAGGGTTTTTACCTTTGATAATCTTGTTTAAGCTTTGATGGAGATGATTCCTTGCTAGCTCTTCTCCTTCCCTTTCTTGCTCAATATCCGAGCCTCTCTCTTTCTCTCTTAATTTCTCTATAGTCTCTTTTACTACTTTTGTGAATTTGTGAGATTAATGAAGGAAGAGCTTGCTATTTATAAGGTTTTCAAGAGTTAGGGTAGTGTGGTCATTATGCAACCCTTGCTAGGGTTTTAGTCTTGGACCCTTGGCTTTGTTCTTGTGTGGTCAATCCCCTCTAACTCTCCCATCCTTGCAACCATGCCCTAGTTAATTAAATCATCTAACAATTTAATTTAACCAAGGTTGGATTAATATCATCAAATGATTTTCAAGGCTTAAGTGGTTGGGGCAAATAATTTCTTGTCTTGCAAGTGGGAGAAGCCTTGCAAGGCTTCTCAAGTATTCTTTGAGAATTTATGCCAAACCAAATTGTTTTGGTGCGGAATCTTGTGTTAAGACTAAGGTGAACAACCCCAGAAAAATGAGGATATACCAATTGGATAATGTCTTCCAATCCTTGAACGCATATAGTAGTTCTGCCGATTAAGGTATGATAGGTTGATCACCTACTGTACCCGTAGAGGTAGAGTACATTTTTCATGATTGAAATAAGTAGTGGGTAGTAATACCCTTAAACCTCCAGGTTCATGATCTATATGACCCCTCAGTCCGATATGAAAAGTTTTCTTGAATTAACTTTTCACATTATTTATACTGCTTCACAGTTATTGAACAATTGTGAAGAGTCCCGAATGATTAGAAAATATAAACTCCTAGTGAGTAGCCATGGTAGAATAAGAGGATAGAAGAGAAATCCTAAGAAGAGGAAAATGTAAAGGTTAAGTCAGAAACCTAGTTTTGAACAATAGAATGGGCAAGAGATCAGTATATCACAGTTTCGAAGACGAAATTCTTAGAAGAATGGATGGATGTGATATCTCGAATGTTCATGATTGATGGGTTTAAGAATGGTAATACTTAAAATATACCGAGTTTAATAAAGGTTGTGAAAAAGAATCTATAAGAATTGGTTGAGGAAATGAATGAAATAGGTAACATAACACCTATGTTAATGCGATACGTTGAATTATTGAACGGTAAAGATTACGGAAGGGGGTAGATGTAAACCGAGCAAGGAAGTTCGGTATCGTGATTCCGGGGATGGAATCCTTATAAGGAGGGAAGAATGTGACGATCCGAGTTTTCAGAAAATTTTTATAATAAGAATTTATATAATTAAAATTCTTATTATGCGATATATTGATTGTATAAGTAAATTACTTGTTGTGCAATGGGAATAACTTGAAAACAACAAATATGTTATTATTAAGTAGTTGTTATAAAATTATTGGAAACAATTTATAAAAGGGGAAAGAAAATGAGCTAAGACATTTTTGTATAATAAATTGTGGCAGACAATTTATTAAAGAAAGAGGTGATTAAAGGATACAAAATTATTGTATTTAATTTGTTATTTTTTTTAAATATGTTACCGCCTACGTGAGTGTATACGGTATAATATGGATATGCATGTGGGGGTGGTGGATATATTATTTAGTAATATATTTACTATATGTAAATAAATTGTTAGAAATAATTTATTAATGAAAAGGAGATAATTAAATTTTTGTATACCGAAGTAGTGTACATATTTATTAAGGTGTATTAAAATAATTTATAATAGTAAATTATTTTTAATATTATGAAATTATTAATCAAATAGATGATGTTTTTATGGAGAAGAGTTATGAATATTTTACTATGGTATTTAAAGTATAAAATGTGAAATATGGAGTCGTATGTAACAAATGGTTATATGTATTACGTTTGTACATATGATATAAAAGAATGGTACATTTGTATCTAGTAAATGTTACAAGGTAATATATAATATGTATCGTGACTATTATATACTTTATATTACATGAAGGAGCTAAGTCAGTAAAGGGAATCGATAAGCTAGTAAGTTATTAAATGTTCTATTGAACATGGTATGTTTAAATGAGTTATGTGAGGTCATCAATAATAATAACTTATAAACCTACTAGAAATTGTTAATAATGGACTAGTCCAATCTATTTATTAAACAAGCCAATCCAAGGTAAGTATATTGTTGGTCGATTTCGCAACCGAAAAATATGCGCAAGTATACGCAGTCAACAAGTAATAAAGTGATAAGAGAGTTGTCGAACCCACAGGGAATTGTTCTAGTGTATCCCAAGTACCAACTATATATCGTCTCGATTTTAATTAGACAAATGATGATTTGAGTTTGTTTTGTTGTTTGGTAATAATTAAGAACTATGGAAAGCGTTAAAATAATGAACTCTAATGTTAACAAGTCTAAGATTGCAATTTCCCCCAACACTTCAATTGAATATCCTAACTCATTTTGAATTAATTAACAACATAGAATTACCAACCGAGAAATCAAAGCTACTTATAAGCCTCTGTTGATGGTCAAATTCGAATCTTCCTAATGCGGTATGTAGGTATATGTCTATCCTACACACTATCAAGAGACCAATTTTAAGAACAATAACAAGACATGTGTCACTAAATCTCATTTATCGTCCCTTCAATTACCAACTTTCACATAGGAAGTCATTAAGAATAGATTTTCCATTGGTTGCACACGGTATCTAGGTATATGTCTATCCTAAATACTATCAAGTTACCTATCATTGAGGATAATCAACAAGACACACGTCACTTAATCTCAATTAATAACCCACAATAATCTTTAACTTTTGCATGATATCATAACAAGGTCTAAACACTATAATCCGTTCGTCAAGTTCATATAGGTTCCATTGAAATCTTAGAATACAAATATCATGGTAGCTAAGCAAAATATCAAACACATGGTGTACATCATGAAATAGAAATACAAATTCAAAGGAAAACAAGAGATGATAAAACCTATTTAGAAGATAATCATGTGTTGCTTGCTTGGTTGATGTTAATCTCTAGCTTTTCCTCTTCATTTGGCATTCGTTTCTCTTTTTGCTCCTTAACTTCTTGCTGGAATTTCCTTGAATTGCAGCCCTCAAGCTCTTCTTGATGATGTATATGTAGCCTGCCAAGGTCTAGATATGCCTTGACAATCCTTTCCTTCTTGGTTCTTTGGCTTGTGTTGAGTTTTTCCTTGTATTGCAGCACTTTTGCTCTAAAATTGATGTTTTAGTATACCCTCCCAATCCCTAGATGTGAAATATAAAGCCCCAAATAGATATTTTATAGTGCCTCCATGAAAAACCCTAACCAAACATCAGATTTTGGGTCAAAAAGTGAGCTGGAATCGCACTAAGTGCTCAAAAGATCGCACTCAACACGCCCGGGCTCGCCCGCACGCTGCCCGCCGCGCCCGCGCCCAGCCCCTGGCCATGCCGCACGCCCACAGCTCGCCCACACCACGCGCGCACGCGCGCGCTGGCTGCCTGGTGCCTGTCGCCGCGCGCTCTTACCCATTCCGCGCGCCCGCGCCCAAGGCCTGTCACCCGATTCAGCTTTGACCTCTGTTAGTAAAATGGCCATACCTTCTTCGTCCGAACTCGGATTAAGGTGATTAAGTAGGCTATGGAAATCTAAGAAGGAGCTCTACAACTTTTATTACTAGAGCTTGACGAGATAATGGCCGGAGGAAGGCTCAAATTGAGTCCGAAGCAACTACTGTGTAAACTTCATTCCAAATCCGATGGTAAAATGGCCATAACTCTCTCATACGAACTTGAAATTGGATGACTCAAGATGTTCTGGAAAGGTAAGACAAATATCTACAACTTTTGTTCTTTGAGTTTTGAGAGATTCGGATTGGATCATGGGTGAAATTGGGAAACAAGCAGCTACAGTACCGAAAAACAAGTTATGGGTATTGATTCCAAGGAGCTTTAATTTCAATTCCTACAAAATAACATAAAAACACATAAAAGTACACACAAACATATAAAAGCAATACAAAAGTACATTACATAACAATAAGATGAAAACACATAAAATCAAACGAAATGACTTAATTTACAAATTATCAAGCTCAAAAGCACTTAATTTGTGTATATAAAACACACTCATCAAATAACCTAAACTTAAATCTTTGCCTGTCCTCAAGCAAAATAAACCTGAACTAAACAATTCAAAAACCTCTAATACAACCTAACTCGAGCAATGAATTATTAAGCCGAAAATGGTCTCAAAGGCATCAACACATGGAATTCAAAAGAACGAATAAAGCGTTGCAAGTCTAAAATTTCAATTAGCCAGTCATACTTTGCTTAAGGCCCCTTCCGTATGTGTGTGTGTGAATACCCAATAGAACTAAACCAATCAAGCTCGGATGAACTATGCAACCACATTACCTTATGAAATAATCAAAATAAACCTCAAAACAACATGCTTAAAACATCACAAAATACAAAGGCATATAAATCACAATTCCAAAAATTTTGAGAACCAACGGCTCTAGGTGAGTGCATTTTGTGCTCCATCTCAACCTTAAGCACGTTCATATGGGCGAGTGCGTTTTACGCTCAACCTCAACCCCATGCAAGATTTGTAATATATAATTTTCTTTCTTTAATCACAATTATAAGAGAGTGTGTTTTACGCTCTATCTCTCCTACGCATGTGTCCATGAGTGAGTGCATTTTACGCTCCATCTCAACTCACCACATGACCATCAATTTAAACACAACAAATTTGGACACCTTGCTTCGAGTGATGTTTAAACGAGTTATGGAGTTTAAAGATATTTCCCACAAGCATTCGGTCATAAAAGCCTTCTCTAAGCATACAACTAGTTTAATACTCATGGGTAAGTGCATAAAAGTAAAAGGATGCATAAGCAAAATAATAACCAATGAACGATAAGCACAAAGACTAAGCAACAATTGTCTACGTCTCATGAGTTAGATTCTCTTCAAACAAGCCATTATCATAGACCATGGATTATGATTCAAATCAAATTAAAACAATGCTCAAGGGACACATCCTAAAAAAAATAATTTTTTTTGAATAAAAAGAAAAACATACTTAAATCACACAAAAACTAAATTAAAAACACATAAATACACAAATACAAAGTACTACCCCCAAACTTAAACCCGACATTGTCCTCAATGTCTGATATAGGAAAAATTAAAATAGAAGACTTCTCTGAAAATGTGTCAAGCGCCATTGATATCATCCTTTAATACCTATAAGTTGGGGCGTACCTGAAAGTGGATGACTAAAGAAATTAAAATGCAATTACACAACTAAAATGTAATTAAATAAAAATAAAAGCAAAACAATAAACATGGGTTGCCTCCCAAGAAGCGCTTGTTATAAAGTCGTTAGCCCGACTCCTTCATTTCCTTTCAATCCGGCTCAATCGCAAAAATGACCATAGTATGCCGCCTCGCTGTCATTTCCTTGCTTTGCATGGCATGCATGCCTGGTTGGTGACCCTCAAACTTCGTTTCAACCGTTGGCAAGAAGAAGCTTTCCTCGTCCGCTTTATCCATTATTGCACTTTTGTCAAGATCAAGATGAAGAAATTCTTCATGAACCAATGGGTGCTCAATGGCTTTGAAAACCTCGAATGTGACTTCTTGATCTTCAATTTATTTTTCATAATCCCCATTCATGCTCCTCGTCTCATCAACCTCAAAATCATCATCTATAATAGGAAACACGCTCTCAAAATTTTCACTAATAGCTTCGTGCGACTTCTCGCCACTTCCTTCATCATCCACCATGCACTGCTTTTCACCTTCCTCCATAGGGTTGATCTCTGTATCTCTAGGTAAGGTGCTTTATGGGTGAATACTGCAATTATTGGCAATATAGTTCATGATTCTCTACACTGAAGCTTGTAGATTTGCCATTCTAACCTCATTTTGAGAGATATGAGATATGTTCCGAGTCATGAGCTCCTCCCTCATTCTTTCCTCTTCGTCACATCTATGCGAATTCACCACACATTGCTCTTCACCTTCCTCTATAGGGTTAATCTATATAATGCAAGGTAAGGTGCTTTGCGGGTGAATAAGCACAGCCTTGACAAGTTGTGCCATTTGGTTCTCGAGGTTTCGTAATAATTCTTGTTGCTCAAGGAACATGGGAAGAATCTCCTCCAAATTAGATGTATCCTCATGGTGTGGTGGAGGTTGGTGCATAAATTCTGAATGGTATGAGAGACTTGGGTCAAGGAATTGATCATGATTGTTGTCCCATGAAAAGCTCGGATGATCTTGCCAAGCCGGTTGATAGTAGCTTGGGTAGTAGTCAGCTTGATTCTAACTGTAGGCATTTTGAGTGGACTGGCCTTCAACAGTGTCAATAGCCCTTGAAAGTGTTGCAACTTGTTCTTGCAATTGCTCAAGAAGTTTTGACGAACTTGGTTGTGTCGTCCCCTCAAAATCCAATTGATAGTTGTGCTCATCCATTAATTGAAAACAAAATACTAATAAGCAAATTATTTACAAGTCTAAATTAACACCAATTCGATTGTTATTAATATTAGAAAAACACTATAAGAACAATTCCCCGGCAACAGCGCCAAAAACTTGTTGGTCGATTTCTGAACCGAAAAATACGCACAAGTATACGCGGTCAACAAGTAATAAAGTGATAAGAGAGTTGTCAAACCCATAGGGAATTGTTCTAGTGTATCCCAAGTACCAACTATATATCGTCTCGATTTTAATTAGACAAATGATGATTTGAGTTTGTTTTGTTGTTTGGTAATAATTAAGAACTATGGAAAGCGTTAAAATAATGAACTCTAATGTTAACAAGTCTAAGATTGCAATTTCCCCCAACACTTCATCTGAATATCCTAACTCATTTTGAATTAATTAACAACATAAAATTGTCAACCGAGAAATCAAAGCTACTTATAAGCCTCTGTCGATGGTCAAATTCGAATCTTCCTAATGCGGCATGTAGGTATATGTCTATTCTACACACTATCAAGAGACCAATTTCAAAAACAATAACAAGACACGTGTGTGTCACTAAATCTTATTTACCATCCCTTCAATTACCAACTTTCACATAGGAAGTCATTAAGAATAGATTCTCCATTGGTTGCACACGGTATCTAGGTATATGTCTATCCTAAATACTATCAAGTTACCTATCATTGAGGATAATCAACAAGACACGCGTCATTTAATCTCAATTAATAACCCACAATAATCTTTAACTTTTGTATGATATCATAACAAGGTCTAAACACTATAATCCGTTCGTCAAGTTCATATAGGTTCCCACAGTAATTACTAGCTAGGCAATTAAGATATGAAGTATAAATTATGATATTCAATCCACAAATGAGTAATTAATAACAAGGAGAGAGAAGTCAATTCAAACTATGTGTTGGGTTCCATTGAAATCTTAGAATACAAATTCTAATTCATGGTAGCTAAGCAAAATATCAAACACATGGTGTACATCATGAAATAGAAATACAAATTCAAAGGAAAACAAGAGATGATAAAACCTATTTAGAAGATAATCATGTGTTGCTTGCTTGGTTGATGTCAATCTCTAGCTTTTCCTCTTCATTTGGCATTCGTTTCTCTTTTTGCTCCTTAACTTCTTGCTAGAATTTCCTTGAATTGCAGCCCTCAAGCTCTTCTTGATGATGTATGTGTAGCCTGCCAAGGTCTAGATGTGCCTTGACAATCCTTTCCTTCTTGGTTCTTTGGTTTGTGTTGAGTTTTTCTTTGTATTGCAGCACTTTTGCTCTAAAATTGATGTTTTAGTATAGCCTCCTAATCCCTAGATGTGAAATATAAAGCCCCAAAGAGATATTTTATAGTGCCTCAGATTTTGGGTCAAAAAGTGAGCTGGAATCGCACTAAGTGCTCAAAAGATCGCACTCAACACGCCCGGGCGCGCCCGCACGCTGCCCGTCGCGCCCGCGCCCAGCCCCTGGCCATGCCGCACGCCCACAGCTCGCCCACGCCACGCGCGCACGCGCGCGCTAGCTGCCTGGTGCCTGTCGCCGCGCGCTCGCACCCATTCCGCGCGCCCGCGCCCAAGGCCTGTCACCCGATTCAGCTTTGACCTCTGTTAGTAAAATGGTCATACCTTCTTCGTCCGAACTCGAATTAAGGTGATTAAGTAGGCTATGGAAAGCTAAGAAGGAGCTCTACAACTTTTATTACTGGAGCTTGACGAGATAATGGCCGGAGGAAGGCTCAAATTGAGTCCGAAGCAACTACTGTGTAAAATTCATTCCAAATCCGATGGTAAAATGGCCATAACTCTCTCATACGAACTTGAAATTGGATGATTCAAGATGTTCTGGAAAGGTAAGACAAATATCTACAACTTTCGTTCTTTGAGTTTTGACAGATTCGGATTGGATCATGGGTGAAATTGGGAAACAAGCAGCTACAGTACCGAAAAACAAGTTATGGGTATTGATTCCAAGGAGCTTTAATTTCAATTCCTACAAAATAACATAAAAACACATAAAAGTACACACAAACATATAAAAGCAATACAAACCTATATTACATAACAATAAGATGAAAACACATAAAACTAAACGAAATGACTTAATTTACAAATTATCAAGCTCAAAAGCACTTAAATTGTGTATATAAAACACACTCATCAAATACCCCCAAACTTAAATCTTTGCCTGTCCTCAAGAAAAATAAACCTGAACTAAACAATTCAAAAACTTCTAATACAACCTAACTCAAGCAATGAATTATTAAGCCGAAAATGGTCTCAAAGGCATCAACACATGGAATTCAAAAGAACGAACAAAGCGTTGCAAGTCTAAAATTTCAATTAGCCGGTCATACTTTGCTTAAGGCCCCTTCCGTATGTGTGTGTGTGTGAGTACCCAATAGCACTAAACCAATCAAGCTTGGATGAACTATGCAACCACATTACCTTATGAAATAATCAAAATAAACATCAAAACAACATGCTTAAAACATCACTCAATACAAAGGTATATAAATCACAATTCCAAAAATTTTGAGAACCAAGGGTTCTAGGTGAGTGCATTTTGTGCTCCATCTCAACCTTAAACACGCTCATATGGGCGAGTGCGTTTTACGCTCAACCTCAACCCCATGCAAGATTTGCAATATACAATTTTTTTTCTTTAATCACAATTATAAGAGAGTGTGTTTTACGCTCTATCTCTCCTACGCATGTGTCCATGAGTGAGTGCGTTTTACGCTCCATCTCAACTCACCACATGACCATCAATTTAAACACAACAAATTTGGACACCTTGCTTCGAGTGATGTTTAAACGAGTTCTAGAGTTTAAAGATATTTTCCACAAGCATTCGGTTATAAACCAAACGCTGCAGGTGCGTTTGTTAAACCAAATGACATAACCAAAAACTTATAGTGACCATATCTAGTTCGAAATGCCGTTTTGGTATGTCTTCCTTCCTCACCTTCAACTGATGGTACCCACTTCGCAGATCTATCTTTGAAAAATATCTTGCTCCCTTCAGTTGATCAAACAGGTCATCGATCCTTGGCAACGGATACTTATTTTTAATTGTGACCTTGTTCAACTCTCTATAATCAATGCAAAGACGCATTGATCTATCCTTCTTCTTGACGAATAACACCGGCGCTCCCCACGGCGAAACGCTCGGTTGGATATACTTTTTATCCAGCAACTCTTGCAATTGCACCATCAACTCCTTCATTTCTACCGGAGCCATTCAGTACGCGGCTTTTGATATAGGGGCTGTACCTGGTGCTACATCAATTACAAACTCAATTTCCCTATCTGGCGGTAATCCCGGCAAATCATCAGGAAACACGTCTGTAAAATCCCTAACTACTGGTATCCCCTCCAGCTTTGCACCCACCTTTCGGGTATCGACTATGTAAGCTAGATATCCTACACATCCTTGTCTCAACATCTTTCTGGCCTGCATCATCGTCAGACAACTCGTTTCTCTAGGCGACTTGCTGCCATAAAACACTACCTTTGACAGAGTCATAAGGTTTACACAATTCTTTTGACAATCAATAACTGCCCTATGATTGAACAACCAATCCATTCCCAAAATAACGTCAAACTCCCCAAGACGAATTGGGATCAAGTTGACTGTCATCACATGACCCTTAATATCTACCTGACAGTTTTTGTGGACAAACCTAACAGGAATCACTTCCTTATTTGCAATTTCTATATTCATGGGGTAATCTAATTCTTCCTGAGGTAACTCTAATCGTCTAGCAAAATCATCGGATATAAATGAACAAGTAGCACCCGAATCAAATAATACGTAAGCATTTACACTATTGACCGGAATGATACCTGACACTTCATTCTTTGACTGCACAGCATCCTGCACCGTCATGTTGAATGTTCGAGCAGTAGGTCAATTGGGCTGCGTCGGTCCTATGATAGTAAGATTGCCTCCACTGCTGTTCCCTTTCCTGCACTAGCTCCACCTGTAATTTTCTTAGGGCAATCCCGAGCGAAGTGATCCTTCGACCCGCAAGTAAAACATGCTCCCTTCTTCGGACTAGGGCAATTCGGTGCGATATGACCCTCCTGAACGCAGTTAAAGCACACTCTTTTACCCTTTAAACAAACACCCACATGGCCCTTTTTTCGCAGTTACTGCATACCTCCACCTTTCTTTTTCTGACTTCCCTGCTGACTGCCACCAGAGTTACTATCACTCCACTTTCTCTTTTGATTGCTGCCACCATGGCTAGCACTTGCTTTATTATCATTTTCACTCTTCTTTTTCTTCTGCTCTTGATTGTATTTAGACAGAGCATCACTCCCTCCTTCAGCGATTATTGCCTTCTCTAACACTGCCGCAAATGAATTCAGTTGGAACATTGAAACTCGGCTATAAAGCCAGGGCTTCAGTCCCTGCTCAAACCTTCTAGCCTTTCGCTCATCCGTGTTGACCTGATATGGCGCAAACCTCGCCAACTCATTGAATTTTGCAACACGTACCGTCATAGTACCTTGTTTCAACTCTAGAAACTGCACCTCCATTTGGTTCTGCGCGCTTGCTGGAAAATTGGTCTCGAAAAATATTTCCTTAAATCGCTCCCACGGTATTATCCCTTGCCCACCTCGGGTTTTATTAGCTTGCCACCAATTGCTTGCTTCTGATTTGAGCATAAACGTTGCAAACGCAGTCTTCTAGTCCTCGTTGACCCTAGCGACATCAAACACTTTCTCCATCTCCATGACCCAGGTTTGTGCCTAGGTCGAATTCATAGACCCTTGAAATTCTGGGGGTCCAACAGTCTTGAAATCTTTAAAAGTCGTGGCCTGGGCTTGGGGTTGATTCGCAAATGCTCCCGTTAGCAAATTTACCAGCTGTTGCATTGGATTAGTGTTGACTTCTTCGTTGTTATTGGTAGATCCCTCAGGAGTCTGTTGACGGGTTTGTCTTCTTGGCGGCATTTTACTGTTAATAATTCGCACTATTAGATTATTATTCAATTACTTAAACATTTAAGTCTTAACTTAAACATTTATAAACAACACTTAACACATAGCACATCTAATAAACTTTCGCATTTTTATTCATTTACTGCTCAAAACATAATAAAAATAGCATCATAGTTATTTACATCATATCATCTATCCTGAAATCATATAGTTCCAGGATTACATCATTATTCCATCCCATCATATAAAACTGGGATTTACAACTTATTAATCTTCATAGATTTTCATACTAGCACCTCTAATCCTAATCTACGATGACATCCCACGGCACACAGCTTCCTCGCATTTCTGCTCCATAATACGAGTCACCATCCTTCAACCCATTATATCTGGATGACGATGAACTCGATCCTGAGCTCTATCTACTGTAGTGTGAAAAATATACTCCATCTCATCAATCTTGGCCTTCTTTGACCGCACCTCATATTAAACACGATCTGCGCGATTAGCCTCCCTCAGCCAAGCGTTTTCAGCTCTAACCCACTTAGCTGACTCCTCTTTCAACTCATCTTGTACGATTTCATTCCTAGCCAATAACCGGCCTCGTTGGTACTCAGACTGAGCCAATCTCTGCTTGACCTCTGCAAGACGTGATGAAAGGTCTTGGATCTCGACATCCTTCTGCTCTAGAGCGGCTTGATATTCCACAACTTGATCTCCTAACTCCTCCTTTTCGCTCTCAACATGAACCAGCTTCCACTCCACGTCCCCAAGACGTATATCGAGCTCCTCAATCTCACTGTTCTTCTGCTCCAAGACAGTCTATCGCTCAGCCAGCTGCCCCTCTAACTCCTCCACTTTATCTTGCATCTCTATGTTGCGATCATACACCTGCTCGTACATCTGAACAGCTAAGGAAGTTAGTGGTATCTCCTCAGGGTCTTCTTCCTCCTCCTCAACCTCTTCCGGATCCTCCTCAGTATCAGTCTCAGGCTCGTACTCGGGACCTGCAACTGTGATCAATGGGGATGGCTCCCTCTGCACCAGCTGCTCCCGATCTACATGAATATCCCGGAGCTCCTCCTCCCTAGCCTGGCTGGATCCTCCTATATCAGTCATCCTGCCACCAAAATTTCAAGTTTTTAATTACTACTCAGTACTACTCGCGAGCACATAAGTTTGTTATCAAATAACCACATAACACATAATCATTTTATTGTCTTTTATGAATTTCCGTAATCCATTCCTTAGAACTCGATAAGAGTTTATCACCACTATATTCTCTATCTTCTAAAAGGCTACTACCCTAAGGTTTTCCCCACCTAAAGGTTCATAACCTATCAGCTCTGATACTAACCTGTGACACCCCCAAATCCGGGTACTTCAACTCCACAGACTTGGTGCTCACTATACCATACATTCATGACTAACTACCCATAATAAAGGTAATAAGATTAAACTGAATGAAACATCTTCCCGTAAAAGGGTTACATCTCAAATCTCTTAAATAAACAAATCCCAGGTTATCTAACCTCTATTACATCAGTGCGGAATAAAACATAATATTTAATAAGTCTTTTTACAACAAAACATCAAATAGATAACAAGTCTTTAGCTATTTCTGCATCTTACCCTTTCCTTTACTCGTGGACGGCTCGTCCGACTTTTCTGTCTTAGCTGCAAAGTTTGATGCAAGAGTGAGCAAACAATTTCCCACAAGTATGATAACAATAACAATTAAATGAGATAGACTTCAACTGAGGTATAATAGTTTTTCTGAATTCAATCAATAACTAATCAAGATCGGAAAGCTCAATAGAAAGCTTAGCTCAAGTATTTAGTAATTGTATCTGAGGGTCAAAAGACCTCGAACTATATCCTAGGTTATCAAGTATTTCTACTGTAACCTTTAACACTCTTACAGACTATGGACCATCCATCTCGTACTCAGGGGGATCAGCCCTTTGTACAATGTATTGTGCACAAATATTTTGACGCTGTCGCGTAATTAATCCCCTATATTAGGGTTGTTCATCTCAGTTTAGCATCAGAATCTGTACCAAAAGGAACTCGATTCGGAACAACTATTAAAATATTCTAAGTCTTTAGAACGCTCATCAACTAAGGACTAGCTGAATCAATTAGGGTTTGCTAGTCACTAAAGCATTTGATTCATCGATAAAGTTTGTACAATAGAAATTTTGTTCAAAGTTTGAGTAATGATCAATGATCGAACAATAAATAACTGGAGTAAAGCTTTAGCTCTTAATCATGATAGCAACCTTGCTTGAATAACAATAAGCTAAGGTTTATAAACTTGCTCAATGAAAATAAACTTGCTTTAAATGAAATAACAAGTTTAAGGAAGGAAAACTTGCCTCGCACGTAGCTTACAAATTTAAATAATTCACGTTCCTTAATTGACCTATACATTTCGATTATAAAACGGTAACAATAATTAGCTACAGAACAATATACACTTTAGGGTTTGTTCTTATCCCATTTCATTTAATATATCAAATGTCATTTGATATTCATTAAATATTCGCTTACCACTCATTGTAGTATCTTATTTATTATTAAATACTTTAATCAAAGCTTTAAACATGTACACGGCATCATAATAAAATAAAATAAAAATAAAAAATATTTCAGTTACTGTTCCCTCGCCGGGGCGGGAATTTACTTAACAAAAAGCTCACCGGGGCGAGACCTCGCCAGGGCGAGAATTTACTTAACAAAAAGCTCGTCGGGGCGAAGATTTCCCTTACAATTTTCTCGCCGGGGCGAGATACTCAGCAGTCACCTCCTACAGTTCGCGAACCAGTGAAAACTTAGGCCAAATTTGGCTAAATTTCTCGAATTCTACCATCCAACACATAGTTTAAACATACCCAGATATCAAATACAATATAAAATAATTACCCAACATGTTTCTAAACATTCTAACCATTCTAATACACATAACCAACCAAATTGAACCAAAAATTCTCTGTTTAAACCAAATATTCATGTTTTAACCATTTTAATAAAATCAACCACTGTAAACTCATCTTTCAATCATTTTAATCCATTTTACTTGCATTCTTATCGTTTTTCATTATATAATCATAATCAAATGTCAATTTACCAGTTAATAACCAAATTGAACATCAATTTCATACGTATATACCATACATGAAAATAGAACTTTGTAAAACCCAAAATTCTATTCTAGACATGCTTTCATGGACTAAATCTTTCAAATTAGCTTATAAACCCTATATTATCAACTAATGCATGCTTACCAACAAATATATCAAATAATTCATGTATTTTAGCAATTGAATTCACATACAGGAACTAAAAACTATATACAGTAAAGTAAAACAAAGAAGAAAAGGAATTATACCTTCTATTGTTTTAAGAACTTGGTGAATTCTCTTCAATCACAAACTCTTCTCTCAATTTCTCTCTACTTATGCTCTTTCTTTTCTCTGAACTCTCAAACTCTATTTTCTTTTTCTTCTCTTTTTTTTAAACTGATGAACCTGATGAACCTTTAACGTACTTTTAAATTTATCAGTTTAAGAAAATAAAAGGTTAGGTCTTGTTTGGCAAACCAAGTAAAAATAATGGAATCCTAAAAGGCATAAGGCTTCGTTTGGCTGAATAAGAACAAAATAACCCTTTTTCCTAATCAAGGGTCACAAGGCCTTGTTTGTTTAAACAAAAACAAAACCCTTTCCATTTATTTTAATAAATCATTATATTATATAGTTTTAATTGTCACACTTTTAATTTAATTAAACTTATTATTAAATAAATTCAATTAAACCTTACTAGATCAATTAACAATTCTATTTAACCAATTACAACAACACCAAGTAAATTACCCTACTCAAATAAATCCTTTATTCAAATAAATCATTTAATCATCTAATTGAATTATTAAATCAAATTAGAATAATCACATCACATCTCAATTGAATAACATTTAACATAAATTCCCTCACCATAACTTTATATACAATTATTTAATCATCTAATTTAATTATTAAATCAAATTAGAATAATCACATCACATCTCAATTGAATAACATTAACATAAATTCCCTCACCATAACTTTATATACTATTTATTTTACTCAATAAATAAATTAACAAAAATATTTATATAACTCAATAAATATTTTAATTTATTCACGAAAATCGCATTCCTTACATCCTTCCCTCCTTAAAAGGATTCTGTCCCCAGAATCACAACGCAATTAATTCATCCGTTACATTCTCCCCTCCTTACAAATATTCTGTCCCCAGAATCGCGATACGAAGATTAAACAAACAATTGAGGATAACTGTACATCATTTTCTCTTCAAGTTCCCACGTAGCTTCTTCAGCACTGTGGTTCCTCCAGATTACCTTAACAGAAGGTATCACTTTATTTCTGAGAACTTGCTCTTTCCTGTCTACTATCTGTATAGGTATCTCTTCATAGGATAAATCTTCCTCAAACTGTATTGGTTCATACTCTATTACATGTTTATAATCAGACTTATACGGTCGTAGCACCGATATGTGAAAGACATTATGAATGTGGTCTAACTCGGGAGGTAAAGCCACCTTATAAGCTACCTCACCCACCCTTTTTAGCACCTCAAAGGGTCCAATAAACCGCGAACTGAGTTTACCCTTTTTACCAAATCTGATTTTTCCTTTCCAGGGAGATACTTTTAGAAACACAAAACTCCCGACTTCAAATTCACGATTTTGACGATGCTAATCTGCATATTTCTTCTGCCTGTCTTGAGCAGCTAACAATCTGGCTCTTATCACTTTGACAATTTTAGCAGTTTGTTGTACCAGCTCGGGTCCCAATACGTGACGTTCACCAACCTCGTCCCAACACAACGGAGTTCTGCACTTCCTTCCATACAACGCTTCATATGGCGGCAGTCCAATACTCGCGTGATTACTATTGTTATAGGAAAACTCGACTAGAGGTAAATGATCATCCCAATTACCTTTAAAATTCATGACACACGCCCAAAGCATATCCTTCAACGTTTGAATTATTCTTTCGCTCTGGCCATCGGTTTGAGGATGGTAGGCTGTACTCATTCGCAACTGCGTCCCCAAACACGCTTGCAGACTCCTCCAAATTTTTGATGTAAAACGTGGATCTCTGTCCGACACAATTGATACTGGGACACCGTGCCTCGAAATAATTTCCTTGACATATAATTTGGCCAGTTGATCCAGGGTGAATCTGACTTTGATCTGCAGGAAATGCGCTGATTTCGTTAATCTGTCAACTATGACCCATATTGCGTCATAACCCTTCTGAGTAGTTGGAAGCCCTACCACAAAGTCCATCGTGATATACTCCCACTTCCATTCTGGGATCTCCAAGGGCTGTAACAAACCACTTGGTCGTTGATGCTCTACTTTGACTTTCTAACAAGTCAAGCACTTCGCAACACACTTAGCAACTTCCCTTTTCATGTTTGGCCACCAGAAATGTTGGTGAAGATCCTGGTACATCTTTGTACTTCCCGGGTGTATCGAAAATCGTGAGCTATGAGCTTCGTTCAAAATCTCCTCTCTGATCTCTAGCACTGACTGTACCCAGATCCTACCTTCAAATCTCAGTAACCTTCAGTATCAATTTTATATTTAAGCTCCTCACCTTCAAGCACTCTTTTCCGTATACCAATACATTCCTCATCCTGAAGTTGCGCTTCCTTCACTTTTTCCACCAAAGTTGGTTGGGTTTCCATCTGGAACAATTTTTCATTCGGCTCCGCCTGACACTTCTCCTCTAATTCCAACTTTGCCATTTCCTCTATGAGCTTCTCCTGAGCAGATAATAAAAATAATTTCTCCCGACCTTTTCTACTCAAAGCGTCGGCAACCACATTAGCCTTCCCCGAATGGTATAGAATTTCACAATCATAGTCTTTGATCAATTCTATCCATCTCCTCTGCCGCATATTCAAATCCTTCTATGTGAAAATATACTTCAGACTTTTATGGTCTGTATATATTTCACACTTCTCCCCATAGAGATAGTGCCTCCAGATTTTGAAAGCAAACACCACGGCTGCTAACTCCAAATCATGGGTCAGATACCCTTTTTCATAGTCTTTTAGTTAGCGCGATGTATATGCAATAACCTTACCATTCTGCATAAGCACACAACCAAGTCCTTTATGTGATGCGTCACTATACACCACAAAATTTCCTGTATCATCTGGCAAAGACAACACAAGCGCCGAACTTAGTCTCTTCTTTAGTTCTTGGAAACTCTCTTCGCACTTTTCTGTCCAAACGAACTTCACTGATTTTCTTGTCAAATTCGTCAACGGAGTGGCGATCTTGGAGAAATCTTGAATAAAACACCTGTAATAACCTGCCAAACCTAGGAAACTCCTCACTTCTGACGGTGTTTTTGGCTAATCCCAGTTCATCACAGCTTCCACTTTAGCTAGATCCACCGAAATCCCGTCTTTATCAATAACATGCCCAAGGAATTGAACATGCTCCAACCAAAATTCGCACTTTGAAAATTTTGGACACAATTTATCTTTCCTTAACGCCTCCAATGTCACCCTTAAATGCTCCACATGTTCTTCTTGAGTTTTGGAGTAAACCAAAATGTCGTCTATGAATACCACTACAAATTTATCCAGAAATGGTTTGAATACTCTATTCATTAAATCCATAAACGCTGCAGGTGTATTTGTTAAACCAAATGACATAACCAAAAACTCATAGTGACCATATCTAGTTCGAAATGCCATTTTTGGTATGTCTTCCTTTCTCACCTTCAACTGATGGTACCCACTTCGCAGATCTATCTTTGAAAAATATCTTGCTCCCTTCAGTTGATCAAACAGGTCATCGATCCTTGGCAACGGATACTTGTTTTTAATCATGACCTTGTTCAACTCTCTATAATCAATGCAAAGACGCATTGATCCGTCCTTCTTCTTGACGAATAACACCGGCGCTCCCCACGGCGAAACGCTCAGTTGGATATACTTTTTATCCAGCAACTAATGCAATTGCACCATTAACTCCTTCATTTCTACCGGAGCCATTCAGTACGGGGCTTTTGATATACGGTCTGTACCCGGTGCTACATCAATTACAAACTCAATTTCCCTATCTGGCGGTAATCCCGGCAAATCATCAGGAAACACGTCTGCAAAATCCCTAACTACTGGTATCCCCTCCAACTTTGCACCCACCTTTTGGGTATCGACTATGTAGGCTAGATATCCTACACATCCTTGTCTCAACATCTTTCTGGCCTGCATCATCGTCAGACAACTCATTTGTCTAGGCGACTTGCTACCATAAAACACTACCTTTGACGGAGTCATAAGGTTTACACACTTCTTTTGACAATCAATAACTGCCCCATGATTGAACAACCAATCCATTCCCAAAATAACGTCAAACTCCCCAAGACAAATTGGGATCAAGTTGACTGTCATCACATGACCCTTAATATCTACCTGACAGTTTTTGTAGACAAACCTAACAGGAATCACTTCCTTATTTGCAATTTCTATATTCATGGGGTAATCTAATTCTTCCTGAGGTAACTCTAATCTTCTAGCAAAATCATCGGATATAAATGAACAAGTAGCACCCGAATCAAATAATACGTAAGCATTTACACTATTGACCGGATTGATACCTGACACTACATCCTTTGACTGCACAGCATCCTGCACCGTCATGTTGAATGTTCGAGCGGTAGGTCGATTGGGCTGCGTCGGTCCTGTGATAGTCAGATTGCCTCCACTGCTGTTCCCCTTTCCTGCACTAGCTCCACCTGTAGTTTTCTTAGGTCAATCCCGAGCGAAGTGATCCTTCGACCCGCAAGTAAAACATGCTCCCTTCTTCGGACTAGGGCAATTCTGTACGATATGACCCTCCTGACCGTAGTTAAAGCACACTCTCTTACCCTTCAAACAAACACCCACATGGCTCTTTCCGCAGTTACTGCATACCTCCACCTTTCTTTTCTGACTTCCCTGCTGACTGCCACCAGAGTTACTATCACTCCACTTTCTCTTTTGATTGCTGCCACCATGGCTAGCACTTGCTTTATTATCATTTTCACTCTTCTTTTTCTTCTGCTCTTGATTGTATTTAGACAGAGCATCACTCCCTCCTTCAGGGATTATTGCCTTCTCTAACACTGCCGCAAATGAATTTAGTTGGAACATTGAAACTCGGCTATACAGCCAGGGCTTCAGTCTCTGCTCAAACCTTCTAGCCTTTCGCTCATCCGTGTTGACCTGATATGGCGCAAACCTCGCCAACTCATTGAATTTTGCAGCATACTCAGGTACCGTCATAGTACCTTGCTTCAACTGTAGAAACTGCACCTCCATTTGGTTCTATGCGCTTGCTGGAAAATAGGTCTCAAAAAATATTTCCTTAAATCGCTCCCACGGTATTATCCCTTGCCCACCTCGGGTTTTATTAGCTGGCCACCAATAGCTTGCTTCTGATTTGAGCATAAACGTTGCAAACGCAGTCTTCTGGTCCTCGTTGACCCTAGCGACATCAAACACTTTCTCCATCTCCATGACCCAGGTTTGTGCCTCGATCGGATTCATAGACCATTGAAATTTTGGGGGTCCAACTGCCTTGAAATCTTTAAAAGTCGTGGCCTGGGCTTGGGGTTGATTCGCAAATGCCCCCGTTAGCAAATTTACCAGCTGCTGCATTGGATTAGTGTTGACTTCTTCATTGTTATTGGTAGATCCCTTAGGGGTCTGTTGACGGGTTTGTCTTCTTGGCGGCATTTTACTGTTAAGAATTCGCGCTATTAGATTATTATTCAATTACTTAAACATTTAAGTCTTAACTTAAACATTTATAAACAACACTTAACACATAGCACATCTGATAAACTTTCGCATTTTTATTCATTTACTGCTCAAAACAAAATAAAAATAGCATCATAGTTATTTACATCATATCATCTATCCTGAAATTATAAAGTTCTAGGATTACATCATTATTCCATCCAATTATATAAAACTGGGATTTAGAACTTATTAATCTTCATAGATTTTCATACTAGCACCTCTAATCCTAATCTACGATGACATCCCACGACGCACAGCTTCCTCGCATTCCTGCTCCATAATACGAGTCACCAATCTTCGACCCATTATATCTGGATGACGATGAACTCGATCCTGAGCTCTATCTACTGTACTGTGAAAAATATACTCCATCTCATCAATCTTGGCCTTTTTTGACCGCACCTCATATTCAACACGATCTGCGCGATTAGCCTCCCTCAGCCAAGCGTTTTCAGCTCTAACCCGCTTAGTTGACTCCTCTTTCAACTCATCTCGTACGATTTCATTCCTAGCCAATAACCGGCCTTGTCGGTACTCAGATTGAGCTAATCTTTGCTCGACCTCTGCAAAACGTGATGAAAGGTCTTGGATCTTGACATCCTTCTGCTCTAGAGCAGCTTGATATTCCACAACTTGATCTCCTAACTCCTCCTTTTCGCTCTCAACATGAACCAGCTTCCACTCCACATCCCCAAGACGTATATCGAGCTCCTCAATCTCACTGTTCTTCTGCTCCAAGACAGTCTGTCGCTCAGCCAGCTGCCCCTCTAACTCCTCCACTTTATCTTGCAACTCTATGTTGCGATCATACACCTGCTCGTACATCTGAACAGCTAAGGAAGTTAGTGGTATCTCCTCAGGGTCTTCTTCCTCCTCCTCAACCTCTTCCGGATCCTCCTCAGGATCAGTCTCAGGCTCGTACTCGGGACCTGCAACTGTGATCAATGGGGATGGCTCCCTCTGCACCAGCTGCTCCCGATCTACATGAATATCCCGGAGCTCCTCCTCCCTAGCCTAGCTGAATCCTCCTATATCAGTCATCCTGCCACCAAAATTTCAAGTTTTTAATTACTACTCGGTACTACTCGCGAGCACATAAGTTTGTTATCAAATAAGCACATAACACATAATCATTTTATTGTCTTTTATAAATTTTCGTAATCCATTCTTTAGAACTCGATAAGAGTTTATCACCACTATATTCTCTATCTTCTAAAAGGCTACTACCCTAAGGTTTTCCCCACCTAAAGGTTCATAACCTATCAGCTCTGATACCAACCTATGACACCACCAAATCCGGGTACTTCAACTCCACAGACTTGGTGCTCACTATACCATACATTCATGACTAACTACCCATAATAAAGGTAATAAGATTAAACTGGATGAAACATCTTCCCACAAAAGGGTTACATCTCAAATCTCTTAAATAAACAAATCCCAGGTTATCTAACCTCTATTACATCAGTGCGGAATAAAACATAATATTTAATAAGTCTTTTTACACAAAACATCAAATAAATAACAAGTCTTTAGCGATTTCTGCATCTTACCCTTTCCTTTACTCGTGGACGGCTCGTCCGACTTTTCTGTCTTAGCTGCAAAGTTTGATGCAAGAGTGAGCAAACAATTGCCCTCAAGTATGATAACAATAACAATTAAATGAGATAGACTTCAACTGAGGTATAATAGTTTTTCTGAATTCAATCAATAACTAATCAAGATCTGAAAGCTCAATAGAAAGCTTAGCTCAAGTATTTAGTATAAAATTCAAGGTTTAAAATTGTATCTGAGGGTCAAAAGACCTCGAACTATGTCCTAGGTTATCAAGTATTTCTACTGTAACCTTTAACAGTCTTATAGACTATGGACCATCCATCTCGTACTTAGGGGGATCAGCCATTTGTACAATGTATTGTGCACAAACATTTTAACGCTATCGCGTAATTAATCACCTATATTAGGGTTGTTCATCTCAGTTTAGCATCAGAATCCGTACCAAAAGGAACTCGGTTCGGAACAACTATTAAAATATTCTAAGTCTTTAGAACGCTCATCAACTAAGGACTAGCTGAATCAATTAGGGTTTGCTAGTCACTAAAGCATTTGATTCATCGATAAAGTTTGTACAATAGAAATTCTGTTCAAAGTTTGAGTAATGATCAATGATCGAACAATAAATAACTGGAATAAAGCTTTAGCTCTTAATCATGATAACAACCTTGCTTGAATAACAATAAGCTAAGGTGTATATTGTTCTGTAGCTAATTATTGCTTTAAATGAAATAACAAGTTTAAGGAAGGAAAACTTGCCTCGCACGTAGCTTACAAATTTAAATAATTCACGTTCCTTAATTGACCTATAGATTTCGATTATAAAACGGTAACAATAATTAGCTACAGAACAATATACACTTTAGGGTTTGTTCTTATCCCATTTCATTTAATATATCAAATGTCATTTGATATTCATTAAATATTCGCTTACCACTCATTGTAGTATCTTATTTATTATTAAATACTTTAATCTAAGCTTTAAACATGTACACGGCATCATAATAAAATAAAATAAAAAAAAAAAATATTTCAGTTACTGTTCCCTCGCCGGGGCGGGAATTTACTTAACAAAAAGCTCACCGGGGCGAAGATTTCCCTTACAATTTTCTCGCTGGGGCAAGAGACTCCGTCACCTCCTACAGTTCGCGAGCGAGTGAAAACTTAGGCCAAATTTGGCCAAATTTCTCGAATTCTACCATCCAACACATAGTTTAAACATACCCAGATATCAAATACAATATAAAACAATTACCCAACATGTTTCTAAACATTCTAACCATTCTAATACACATAACCAACCAAATTGAACCAAAAATTCTCTGTTTAAACCAAATATTCATCTTTTACCCATTTTAATAAAATCAACCACTGTAAACTCATCTTTCAATCACTTTAATCCATTCTACTTGCATTCTTTTCGTTTTTCATTATATAATCATAATCAAATGTCAATTTACCAGTTAATAACCAAATTGAACATCAATTTCATACGTATATACCATACATGAAAATAGAACTCTGTAAAACCCAAAATTCTATTCTAGACATGCTTTCATGGACTAAATCTTTCAAATTAGCTTATAAACCCCATATAATCAACTAATGCATGCTTACCAACAAGTATATCAAATAATTCATGTATTTTAGCAATTGAATTCACATACAGGAACTAAAAACTATATACAGTAAAGTAAAACAAAGAGGAAAAGGAATTATACCTTCTATTGTTTTAAGAACTTGGTGAATTCTCTTCAATCACAAACTCTTCTCTCAATTTCTCTCTACTTTTGCTCTCTCTTTTCTCTGAACTCTCAAACTCCGTTTTCTTTTTCTTCTCTTTTTTTTAAACTGATGAACCTGATGAACCTTTAACATACTTTTAAATTTATCAGTTTAAGAAAATAAAAGATTAGGCCTTGTTTGGCAAACCAAGTAAAAATAATGGAATCCTAAAAGGCATAAGGCTTCGTTTGGCTGAATAAGAACAAAATAACCCTTTTTCCTAATCAAGGGTCACAAGGCCTTGTTTGTTTAAACAAAAACAAAACCCTTTCCATTTATTTTAATAAATCATTATATTATATAGTTTTAATTGTCACACTTTTAATTTAATTAAACTTATTATTAAATAAATTCAATTAAACCTTACTAGATCAATTAACAATTCTATTTAACCAATTACAACAACACTAAGTAAATTACCCTACTCAAATAAATACTTTATTCAAATAAATTATTTAATCATCTAATTGAATTATTAAATCAAATTAGAATAATCACATCACATCTCAATTGAATAACATTTAACATAAATTCCCTCACCATAACTTTATATACAATTATTTAATCATCTAATTTAATTATTAAATCAAATTAGAATAATCACATCACATCTCAATTGAATAACCTTTAACATAAATTCCCTCACCATAACTTTATATACTATTTATTTTACTCAATAAATAAATTAACAAAAATATTTATATAACTCAATAAATATTTTTATTTATTCACGAAAATCGCATTCGTTACATCCTTCCCTCCTTAAAAGGATTCTGTCCCTAGAATCACAATGCAATTAATTCATCCGTTACAATATGTCTATCCGAGTCACAATTCATAAGATTAATTAACAAGTCAGTCTCATGATCATATGCCAATATGGTCTAATCTGTACTTATATTTCCTTTTTCAATTCCATATAAGCAATTAGGGTGAATGTTGATCAGGCATTCAAGTATTATGCACAACCATAATTGGGTAATCCAAAATCTAATTTAGAATACATACATACATTCAGACATACATATTTAATTTAGGTAGTGAAATCCATTAGAATCCCATAATGGAAATTAGTTCATAGCTGAACTGCAAACCATTATGGGACTATAGCAAAACATAGGAATTAACGATTTAAACAAGAATTGAAAGGGAAATGAGAAAGCAAATCTGATTCACTTTTGTGCAACGTAATTCCAAGTCTGATCCAATCTCCAATAATCTCCAGAAAAAAATCCCAATTAAAAACAAAACCTAATTACAATGATAACTGATGATAATGTCAAAAAGTCTCCCCCACTTAATTACATGTCAGTAACCGTCCAAAAAAAATATAACCGTCCGCGCGTGGGCTAATTGCTCCAGATTCAAATTACACGTGTCAGGGCGAACATTGGACTAGCGCGGCCGCTGATGAGTGGGTTTTACATCTATGAATTAAGTACGTTTTACTTGATAATTTGTGAGTTCTTAATTATTTTAAGCTAGTATTATATATTTATAGTGTTTTATGTTATTTTGTAGGAATGAGCAAGGAAACGCAATTCGAACATCTTTTGGAGTACAATAAGCAAGCAAACGCAAAAAGGGAAGATTGCAGGGCTTTTAACACTAGGTTGGATGTATGTTCTTGGTTTGGAACTTAGATTGTATTGTAGAGCTACTCCTTAGCTTTCCGAAATATCTTGAATCGTTACAATCGGAGTTCGGATGAGAAAGTAATGATCGTTTTACCAACGGACGTTGAACCTCAAAGTTTGGAGTTGTCATTTGCATAGCACTCACTTAAAGCCCAATTTCGACTTTGATTCACTCTGAATCTCTCAATTCTCAAAGAATGAAAGTTGTAGATCTCATCGAGAGCTTCGGTTTGATAGGTGGCAGGCCTCGTAACTCCTCCCGAATCAAAAGTTATGACCATTTTACCAATAGATGTACGAGCAAAATTTGGTCGGGCGTGGCCGCGTCGGTTCCAAGTGTATTTTGGGCTCGGCCGCGCTGGTTTGCAAAGTGAAAAACATAATTTCTAGAACATGGACGCGGCCGCGCTGCTTCTTAGGCCAAATATGGGCACGGCCGCGCTGGGTCGGGGTTTTAAAAAGCTTATTTTTGACCTAAATTGAATGAAACAAGGATTGTAACTTCTAATTGGTTTAGGACTTTAACTAGAACCTATAAATACATGATATGAGACATAGAATGGGGGAGATTTTGCTACTTTTTGCTAACCCTAGTTTGGAAGAAAGGGAAGGAGGCTTGAAGCAATTACAAGAGCACAAAGGATTCAATTAAGGAGCTGAAGGAGAGACTTAAGGATTCCGTCTGCATATTTTATTCGATTCTCTAACTCTTATTTTGTATTCTTGAATGCTTTATCAATTGGATTATGGATTTTAATTCAATTATGAACTAATTTCTTTTTAAGATTACAATGGATCTTATTGCGTAGCTTTTATTGATATGCTTCCTTGTTAATTATTGTTGATTATTATCAGATGTCTATTATGATTTGTGATTAGTTACTTAATTGCTTGATCAACAATTATCGTAGTAATATATATGAACTCGAGAGATGGATTATAGATTTAGACCTAATCATAATAGCATGTGATTGTGTTTTCTGCATGGTGATGGAATTCATGATTTGTGTCTAGGATAGAGATATACCTATACGCCACATGTAATCTGAAATAGAACCTGAGCTTTAAATCCTTTTTAATTGTAATTCACATAGAGATATAGTGAATTAGTTAACTAGGGTGTTCATCTTAATTCTATTTTTTGTGGATTTAAGTTGATTCGTTTATGATACATCGAGAGATGATTATAAATATTGATGAGTTATTGATTAACAATCTAGAATAATTAATATAACTTAACAGGAAGTGTATTAATTCAAGTGAAACATTAAGGAAAATTGTAATCTTGAGCCTTTTTATCTGAATTCAATTCTTGGTAGTTAGTAATTAGTTAGTTTAGTACTTTATTTTCAAAATTCAAAATCTTTTATCGAATTGTTTAAATAAAATTAATTTGATTATGAGTTAGTATTTCGTAATTATTATTATATAATTCTCTGTGGGTTCGACACTCTCTTATCACTTTATTACTTGTTGATCGTGTACACTTGCACGTATGTATTGATTGCTAAATCGACAAACAAGTTTTTGGCGCCGTTGTCGGGGAATTAGTTTAATAATTTTTGCCATCATTAGCTTCAATCAAATTAGTCTTAATTTAAACATTTTGTTTTTATTTCAATTCTCTTCCTATATTTCTCTCTTTTCAGGTACCATGGATGACTTTGCTTATCAATGGCCATATACGAGAATGACTCAACCAAGGGAAACAGGGGTTGATGGACTCAACGCACTTTCTGCATTATCAGCACAAATTGAAACACTTTCGAAGAGGTTGGATGTTCTTGAAGCCCAACGTATTGAAAGGATAACAGTTATTTGTGATTATTGTGCTAACAATCATCCGAGTCATTAATGCGCCATTAATTTTGGACTAGTACAGTATGGTGGTAACTATCTCAACTAGTATGCATATCCTAACAAATATCAAGGTTGGGGGTATTACCCAGATTCTTCATGGAGCTATAATCAACAAGATCAATTCTACGCTCCAAGTCCAACATATGCACCGGAATTCTCATGTCCACCTCCATTGCCACAAGAAGAAAATTCAAGTTTGGAGGAATTCATGTCTAAGATCATAGCAGACCAAGAAGAGATGATGAGGAGTCAGGAAATATCAAGCCGAAATTTTAAGAATCAGATGAAACAACTCATCAATACCTCAACCAATGGTCCTCAATACATGGATTCCGAGACTGAAACAGATAATTCAAGATTGGAGGAATTGTGGTCCAAGTTCGTAGCATCAAATGAGTGGAGGAGGATTAATCAAGAGATGTCAATTCAAAATATTCAGAATCAGATTGATCAAATGTTCAAAGCCTTGAACAATTGTCTTCAAAACACTTGGCTTTATGACATGGATTCTGAAACTAATGGTGAGCCCGAACGAAATCTGCAACTAGATGAGCCACAAGATATCGAAAGACGGGAGATGAGTAGGGACCAGGAAAATAAAGTCGAAGAAGATCTAGCCTTGAGTTCCAACGCTGATGAGCCGATTCTGTTAGTGCCCCAAGTGCCTTCTCCACCGAAGTTCAAGAATCGTGTCCACTTGGTAGTCATGTCCTTGGTAAAGCTCTTTATAACATGAGAACTAAGACTACATTACAACCATGGTGGGATGAGAGAGAGGAGATAGAAGAAGAGCCCGTGGTATTTGACAAGATTCAATGTCCCAATCTAATCACGAACACAATGGAGGAAGCACCTAGCTATTTAACAGTCGTAATTAGGAACCTATCTAGAAAAAGCAAACTAGGTGACTTTGAAACAATGGCTCTTACTGCAGCAAAACCTTCAAAAGTTACATTGCTACTAATGGATGGAGAGTTCCTCAATTTTCGAAGGGGAATTGGATAGTAAATGGTGAAGTCGGGCTGACGACTTTAAAACAAGCGCTTCTTGGGAGACAACCCAAGTTTAATTTTTATTTTTTATTTATTTTATTAGGTTTCATAGTAGTTAATAAATTTGCTTCTAATGTGTTTACAGGTTATTCGAGTCTAATTCAAGTGCAATGCCTTATTCATTCCGATATGCCTAGCCTATTCTTCAAACTTAACAGACAAGGAGGAAGATTGCTATATTTTCAGGGAAGTCCTTTGCTTTATTTTTTCCTATTTTAGCCATTGAGGACAATGCCTGGTTTAAGTTTGGGGGTGGTCTTGTTTTGTGTTATTTATTTTAGTTTATTAAGGTTGCATTTTAGTTAGTATGGTTTTAGGATAGGTGAGCAATGGTTTGATTTGAATTTGATTATGGCCAATGATAAGAAAAAAATGGATTAAATTTTTTTAACTCTTGTGAAGTTGAGAAGCATGCTTAGTTTATATTTTGACTTATGAGTTGGGTTTACACTCTTTGTGATATTTTTTGAACGTGAAAGCACATATCCATTTGTTTAGCTAGTTGTGTCTTAAGAAAAAAATTCATTTTGGTTGAATACTTGTGGCAGATATCATTGAAACTTTAAAATCTTATTTGAGCTTCATTCAAAGAAAAATTTAGGCATTGACATAAGTTTGGGGGAAATCTTGGGTTATTGAACATTTTGAAAATTGTGAAACCTTCCTGAGTTAGAATGATGAATCATGTGGTGGGTTGAGATGGAGCGTAAAATGCACTCACCCATAAACACAGGCATGAGAAGGAGCGTAAAACGCAATCGTGCCAAAGAAAACGAGAGGAAGCGTAAAACGCACTCGTTCAATGGGAAGTGAGATGGAGCGTAGAACGCACTCACTAAAAAAGAAAACAAAGCAAAGAAAAATTGTGTTTTAAAATACTTGGGAAGGGTTCAAGTGTGCTTAAATGTATGAAATATCCTTTTGATCCTCTAAATTTTATGTTTTGCCTTTATTAGCGGAGATTGATGTGAAAGCAGGTTTTTAGAGTTGATTTGAAAATCTTTTATGAGTATTTGATTATATGATCTAGTGTGAGTCATGTCTAGTTGAGCATTTGGATACACATACGCACTTAAATGATCATGAGTAGTTGTGGAACTGATAATTAGGTTGAAATTTTAGACTTTGCATGTTTTCGGAAATTTTTTTTGAGTTAACATTAAAGGAAATCTTTGAGGTTATTATGCAAATTTGTATTGATTCATTGCTCGAGTCGTGTGAGTTGTTATTTAGAATTAGTTCTTATAGTTGTTGTTCTTAGTGTTTGCTTGAGGACAAGCAAAGATTTAAGTTTGGGGGTATTTGATGAGTGAGTTTTACATCTATGAATTGAGTACGTTTGACTTGATAATTTGTGAGTTCTTAAGTATTTTAAGCTTGTATTATATATTTATAGTGTTTTTATGTTATTTTGTAGGAATGAGCAAGGAAACACAATTCGAACATCTTTTGGAGTACAATAAGCAAGCAAACGCAAAAAGGGAAGATTGCAGGGCTTTTAACACTAGGTTGGATGTATGTTCTTGGTTTGGAACTTAGATTGTATTGTAGAGCTACTCCTTAGCTTTCCGAAATATCTTGAATCGTCACAAACGAAGTTCGGATGAGAAAGTAATGATTGTTTTACCAACGGACGTTGAACCTCAAAGTTTGGAGTTGTCATTTGCATAACACTCACTTCAAGCCCAATTTCGACTTTGATGCAATCTGAATCTCTCAATTCTCAAAGAATGAAAGTTGTAGATCTCGTCGAGAGCTTCAATTTGATAGGTGGCCGGCCTCGTAACTCCTCCCGAATCAAAAGTTATGACCATTTTACCAACAGATGTCCGACTAGAATTTGGTCGGGCGCGGCCGCGCCGGTTCCAAGTGTATTTTAGGCGCGGCCGCGCTGGTCTGCAGAGTGAAAAACATGATTTTTGGAACTTGGGCGCCGCCGCGCTGCTTCCTAGGCCAAATATGGGCGCGGCCGTACTGGGTCGGGGTTTTGAAAAGCTTATTTTTGACCTAAATTGAATGAAACAAGGATTGTAACTTCTAATTGGTTTAGGACTTTAACTTGAACCTATAAATACATAATGTGAGACATAGAATGGGGGAGATTTTGCTACTTTTTGTTAACCCTAGTTTGGGAGAAAGAGAATGAGGCTTGAAGCAATTGCAAGAGCACAAAGGATTCAATTAAGGAGCTGAAGGAGAGACTTAAGGATTCCGTCTACAGATTTTATTCTCTTCTCTGCCTCTTATTTTGTATTCTTGAATGCTTTATCAATTGTGGATTATGGATTTTAATTCAATTATGAACTAATTTCTTTTTAAGATTACAATGGATCTTATTGCGTAGCTTTTATTGATATGCTTCCTTGTTAATTATTGTTGATTATTATCAGATTACCTATTATGATTTGTGATTAGTTGCTTAATTGCTTGATCAACAATTACCATGGTAATCTATATGAACTCGAGAGATGGATTATAGATTTAGACCTAATGATAATAGCATGTGATTGTGTTTTCTGCATGGTGATGGAATTCATGATTTGTGTCTAGGATAGAGATATACCTATACGCCACATGTAATTTGAAATAGAACCTGAGCTTTAAATCCTTTTTAATTGTAATTCACATAGAGATATAGTGAATTAGTTAACTAGAGTGTTCATCTTAATTCTATCTTTTGTGGATTTAAGTTGATTCGTTTATGATACATCGAGAGATGATTATAAATATTGATGAGTTCTTGATTAACAATCCGGAATAATTAATATAACTTAACAGGAAGTGTATTAATTCAAGTGAAACATTAAGGGAAATTGTAATCTTAAGCCTTTTTATCTGAATTCAATTCTTGGTAGTTAGTAATTAGTTAGTTTAGTACTTTATTTTCAAAATTCAAAATCTTTTATCGAATTGTTTAAATAAAATTAATTTGATTATGAGTTAGTATTTCGTAATTATTATTAAATAATTCTCTGTGGGTTCGACACTCTCTTATCACTTTATTACTTATTGATCGTGTACACTTGCACGTATGTATTGATTGCTAAATCGACAAACAGCCGCTCAACATTTTAGCCTTTGTCGGGCGCGGGCGCGCTATGACTTGAGCTGCCGAATGAATGGCGCGAGCGCGCTTCTTTTCTTCTATGCTGGAGCGCGGTCGCGCGTCTGTATAACTGGCTTCTATTCCCCACTTTGCGCGGGCGCGCTGAGCTCAAGCCTTCATACTGAGCGGTCGCGCGTCTGCTGCACCAGGAACACTTTTGCATTTCTCTTTCCTTCAACTCCTCACACATCTATGATCACCAACTCAGTATCATTCCACCATGTTAATTCCTTTCTATCCAGCCTTAGTTGCTCTGGGAATTTCAAACCTTACATGCTGCAAAATGAACAAGAAAACACACAAAACGTGATAAAAATACTTGAGTCAGGCATAGTTCTCATAGGTTGGTAACAAATAAGTAGATATAAAACCTACTTATCAAATACCCCCAAACTTGAACTATTGCTTGTCCTCAAGCAATGCATATTAAAATTACATGCACAATGCAACTTTATGCAATGCAAACTACACTAGGATGCAAATGAATACCAAGATATCCACTATATTAGAATTCCAAAGAAAAATGCCTCAGAGACTTATCCAAATTAAAAAAATATACGGTATCAACTGAGCTGCAGGCATAACATCATACAATCAAATAGTTCAACTCACCATAGAGACGTTGTGTGTGGGTGTTGTGTTTATAAACAAACTTGACCACGGTAAAGATTACACATGTTATACTGCTTAAACCAAGAATCTCATATAAACTGATAAAGCATTAACTACACAAACGTATCCAGACAAGCTAGGTCCAACAATGAGCTTATCTTGCGTTATTATTACACAAGAGGGTGAATTTTTGCACATTCACAATTTTTTTGTGAAAGGATTACGAGTGTGTTTTACTCTCTATCTCGTTTTTTTTTATATTTTATATTTTTATATTTTTTATTCTTTTTTTATTTTTTTAAGAGGGATTACGAGTGCGTTTTACTCTCCATCTCGTATTAATATCAATCATACTCAATGTCCTCCCAGAGTCCGAATATCTGTGTTTACTTTCTACTTAACAGGAAAACATGATATTCTTAAACCAGCAAGCTTATATGAACAACCAAGTGCTATCCGAAAGAATCTAGATAGCAAGCATGAATCATATCATGTAAAACGTTATAACTGAGCCTATGTTAGCCACCCAATTCAAGAATTTTAGAATCATCATCGGCCACACTAGAATTCCAAAAACTAGGCACTTGGGATATGCAATTTGGGATATGCACCTACACACATATATATAACTAAGAAGCAAAATTATACGAAACATGCACAAATGATGCAAATGATGCAAATTAAACTATATGCAATTACTAAACTAAACAACACCCGCCTCCAAACTTATAATATTCATTGTCCCAATGAATGAAGGGAAAGAGTGGAAAAGAAACTCCCCTAATCGTCGGCTGGACCACCTTCCTCGGGTGGTGAGTCTGGAGGTGGATATGACACTGTACTCCCAAACTGAGGCCATTGTATCATGGTTCCTTGGTGCGCAAATGCCTCTGCTAAGGACTGCGACAGACTGTTGGCAAAGTTTGCAAAATTTTTGTGGAGAGCATCAACCTTCCTTTCCAAACGACGTAAGCGACGGTCCTCACTAGCATAAGTAGCAAAGGTTGATGCCTCAGGAGCTTGTGTAGGCCGTGTAGGCGATGCTGAAGATGCCTCTGGTATGATAAATCCTTTGCCCCGCGGATGTGGTGTAACTCCTGGCCAGTCCTCAAATTTTGCAATTGTAGCGTGGGTGATGTCCTGGCTAGGGAACTACATCTGCTCATCAGCCCATCTGACTCCCTGAGCAGCGCATAGGCAGGCCACAACTGATCCATGTGGAATACTCCTTGTGGTACTCCCCCGCATATAGCGTAACATGCTCTGATGTATGAGTTGGCCAACGTCAATGTATTTCCCTGTGATAATACCCCATAATATAAAGGCCCTATCCACAGTAATCTCGTGCTAGTGGGTTGAAGGCATCAACTTTGCACAGATAAAAAGATTCTAGGCCTTTGCGTAGCGATTCATTGTTGCAGCGGGAAAGTGTTTTGGCTGATTTGTGCCAGGTTTGCATATCCATTGTGTACCCGGTACACACAAATCAGCAACTAGCCTTTCAAGATCTGTTTCGGCTCTAGCATTTTCAAACCAATTGTCTCGCCCAGCTGGTGGTGAGGGCAACTTGAAGGAACTGGCAATTAACTGTGGCCGATAATCAACATGCACCCCTCGCACGAAAGCTTGGCCACTCGTTGTGGTTTTGGCGTTGGCATAAAACTCCCGAACTACACCCATCGGGATTGGCATGGGTGTAGAGGTCAATCCAGCCCAACCTCTTTCCTTAATCATTTGCCATAGTTCCCCATCTTGTCTTTCGGGTTTGAATCCCCGCTCCTTTACGAAAGTTTTTGCCACAATACGATAATACTCAAATTGAGCTTCTAGATTGAGAAATTTCTCTAAGTCTACCACATCGGCATCTTCGCTACTTTGAGATGGTGAGTCGGGAGTGAGGGATCTTGCTCATTTTGACCCCATGAAATCGTCCAACCCCAACCCTAGATGATCGACAGTGTGTATGAGGAGGAACATTTTGGCTCGGTTGGGAGAGGAATAGCCAAGCTCGACAAATTCCGCGGCCGCGCTATTGTTGTGCATGCAAGTTGAGCAGGCGCGCGATGATGAGCGGTCGCTCCAAATTATAGCTTGGTAGAGTGCACGGTCGCACAAAACAATGTGTTTACTCTCTGTTGTTCCTTCTGCACGGCCGCTCAAATAAATTGTGCGGGCGCGCGTTTTGAGTCATATTTGTCTGAACTGTAAAGAAGAGACCTGCATATTCAACCATTACATAAAAAGAAATACCTAAGTTACATAGAACGAACAAAAGTAAGGATAGAAAGCTTGGGTTGCCTCCCAAGAAGCGCTAATTTATAGTTAATTAGCTTGACTTTCGCTGTTCAAATCAGGTTGAAGCAAGCACGAAGGCGACCTTCTGCCTATTCACCTCACCCCCAAAATAATGCTTTAAACACTATCCATTAACCTTAAAAGGTTGGTCCGAGAACTTGTCAAAAATCTCTATCGCTCCATGTGGATGTACTATCTTCACAGTAAACGGCCCTGACCATCTTGACTTGAGCTTCCCCGGGAAGAGTCTAAGTCTGGAATTATAAAGCAACACTCTCTGTCCTGGTTCAAATACCCTATCCATAATCTTCCTGTCATGCCATTTCTTCACCTTGTCCTTGTATAACTTAGAATTTTCGTAGGCTTGCAATCTGAATTCATCCAACTCATTGAGTTGAAGTAGACGTTTCTCCCCAGCAGCCTTCAAATCAAAGTTCAGCTTTCTTATAGCCCAATATGCCTTATGTTCGAGTTCCAACGGAAGGTGACAAGCTTTCTCATACACAAGCTGAAAAGGTGACATTCTCAAAGGTGTTTTGTAAGCAGTCCTATATGCCCAAACAACGTCATCTAACTTCAAGGACCAGTCCTTTCTCGTAGGGTTCACTATCTTCTCTAAGATTCTTTTCACTTCCCGATTTAATACCTCTGCTTGCCTATTAGTCTGAGGATGGGAAGTTGTAGTAATTCGATGACTCACCCCATACTTGGCTAACAAAGCTGTGAACTGTCTGTTACAAAAATGGCTGCCTTCATCACTAATGATAGCCCTTGGAGTCCCAAATCTAGTAAAAATATTTCTTTGCAAAAATTGTAAGACAACCTTAGCATCATTAGTTGGAAGAGCTGCCACTTCTACCCATTTTGAGACATAATCAACTGCTAATAAGATGAACAAATTCCCACAAGAAGAAACAAAAGGCCCCATGAAATCTATCCCCCATACATCAAAAATTTCTACTTCAAAGATTGTATTCAAGGGTATCTCATTTCTCTTGGATATATTACCAACTCTTTGACACCTATCACATCTATGGACAAAGCTGTGAGCATCCTTAAAAAGTGTCGGCTAATAAAATCCTGCTTATAATACTCTAACCGCTGTTCGTTCACCACCATAATGACCCCCATACAATGATCCATGACAATCTTGCAAAATACTCTCTGTCTCACTATATGGAATACACCTCCTTATCATTTGATCAACGCACTGCTTAAACAAGTATGGTTCATCCCATATATACCACTTCACATCATGCAAAAATTTCTTCTTTTGATGTCTGGTCAAGTCAGAAGGGATTATCTTGCTCACCAAATAATTTGCAAAGTCTACGAACCATGGCACTTCTCCTTGCACCACAAAAAGCTGCTCATCCAAAAAAGACTCATTTATCATACTTTATCCTCTACATTCCTTCCGGGATTCTCCAATCTAGATAAGTGGTCAGCCACTTGGTTCTCGGTACCTTTCCTATCCTTGATCTCCAAATCAAATTCTTGAAACAATAAGATCCACCTGATAAGACGAGGCTTTGCATCTTTCTTCACCACTAAATACCGAATTGCTGCATGATCTGTGTACACTATCACTTTAGTCCCAATCAAGTAGGCGCGGAATTTGTCGAAAGCATATACAACTGCCAAAAGCTCTTTCTTTGTAGTGGTATAATTTAGCTGAGCATCAGTGAGGGTTTTACTTGCATAATATATAATATGAAAGATTTTATCCCTTCTCTGGCCCAAAACAGCCCCCATAGCAAAGTCGCTAGCATCACACATTAACTCGAATGGAAGGTCCCAATCTGGTGTCGTAATCACTGGTGTTGTAGTTAGTTTCTTCTTTAAATACTCAAATGAAAACAGACATTCCTCATCAAACTTGAACACTACATCCTTCTCTAATAAATTGCAGAGTGGTTTTGTAATCTTGGAGAAGTCTTTAATAAACCTTCTGTAGAAGTCTGCATGCCCAAGAAAACTACGAACACCTTTAACTGATGTAGGTGGAGGCAAATTCTCAATAGTTTCTAGTTTAGCCCTGTCAACCTCTAATCCTTTCTTCGACACCTTGTGTCCCAAAATAATGCCTTCATGTACCATAAAATGACACCTTTCCTGTAATATCCTGAATATTTATAGAACTTATAAATATAATATTGAATAACTAAAGTTAGCTGTAAAGTTAATTTTGAGGACAAAATTCTTTGAAGTAGGGGTGAATGTAATACCCCGAATATTTATGAGGCTTATAAATATGATTGTTTATGGTTAGAGGTTAATTTAGTAACCTAAATTAGGTATCGAGAAGTTTAAAACCTTAAGTCCTAATGAGATTCAAATTTTGTGGTTAATAAAGATCGAAATGATATTTCGAAGCAGGTGTTTTGTGATTATGTAGTGTAAACGCTGAATTAGGTCAAATAAAAATTTCTGGTCAAGCTGCTTAGTCGTGCTTACATTGATAAATTGATTTGTCGTGTTTTCCACGATTTCACCAAGACGTATCTTGATAAATTATTTTTGACAAGTTGTTGTGTCGTGCTTAAGAATGACAAAGTGATTTGTCGTGCTTACGGTAACAAGCTGCACTGTCAAGCTTAGAAGATATTTTCATTGAGGAGTTTAGAAGATAGGATCAATTGCAAGCTGCACTATCGAGCTTATAATATATTTTCATTGAGGAGCTTAGATTGCAAGCTGCATTGTCGAGCTTGGAAGATATTTTCATTGAGGAGCTTAGAAGATAGGTTCAATTACAAGCTGCATTGTCGAGCTTAGAAGATATTTTCATTGAGGAGCTTAGATTGCAAGCTGCATTGTCGAGCTTGGAAGATATTTTCATTGAGAAGCTTAGAAGATAGGTTCAATTGCAAGCTGTATTGTCGGGCTTGGAAGATATTTTCATTGAAGATCTTAGAAGAATGGAGTTTATTGTTATGAAAGTATTGTTTCTTTTGCACCACGTGCATTAACATGCTTGTTATCTGTTATGCGTAATGTGATATTGATTGTTGAATTTCAATTGAAAACCATGTTAGTATCTGAGTTGAACAACTCTCTTGTATGGGCAGGAGTTTAAGATGTGTTAGGAAACCGATCTAACTCATTGAGGTAACATTTATCGCAGTGTAGAGGTATCGTAGAAGCGATATACACTGTTGATACAATTGTAGCAGTGTTGATGAAACGGGGAACTAATTCATTAGTTCGTGAGTGGGGAACCACTCAGTTCACTATATTGATAATCGTTGAAATCTTGTATCAGCTTATTCTGTATATATATATATCTTGAAAAGGTGATTCTCTTCTCATATATATATATATATATATCTGTTAGACTTGTTGGACATTCTTATGCTCATTCTTGCAATTATCTTAAAAAAATTATAGCTAAGGAAGAATTACCAGGAAGAATGACGATTATGGTAGTACAAAGAAAGTTAAAGATATAGAAGTATTTAAACTATGCTAGATTAACATTATTAGCAATGTCTAGAAAGTTCTGATGAGGAAATGGGTTAGGTCATTTAATTGCGTGTCGTTTTAACGGAAAGCCCCCTCATTCCTGGGAACTAACTGGTTGCTAATACTGCAAGTCTCGGATAGATAAATGGAGATTTATTTTTAAGTCTTTTAGGACTTATTTGTAATAAGAACAAGTTATTTGGGAATGTTGTAACAATGAACAAATGATATTTTATAATATTATCACTTTTCCGCATTATACTCTGATTATTATAAGTCAAGATTTCTATATACAATTCAAATCAATTATATTACGAGTTTTTATAGAAACTTATCGTGTATATTACCTTTAAGTAAATGAATGTTTTGAATAAGATTATACAAGTCAGCACGAAAGTTCGACCTGAAAGTAGTATGCACACAAGCCAATCATATTTGATATGATGTAGCATATACTTTATAATCTTATTCATTTATTAATAAAAGAATTGATTTTCTTAAAAGACATTTTATATTAGCTACATAGTGTTGTTATATTAAATGTGATAAACCCATAGTTTTGAGCAATGCTTTTAGAATCATGATGGTGATCATGCTAATGAGATCTAAATTCTAGATAGCTCACAAACTAAAATCGTTCCTAATCGTTGGATTACTAAAAAAAGGGATTAGTGAATCCGGATAGATTAGTTCATACGTTGCTTGCTCTTAGTAAGAGGATGATTGATCTCATAATCATTTGTGTGGAGACACTAAAGCAAGTATGTAGGTGTTTGGAGAATAAGTTCACTGAACGTGGCTCGCTAAGGAATATCTAATGGAGTTTTACTCGCCTGTCAATAGGAATTCCTCTAGTACAAGTGATCCTTGGACTTGAGATCATCATAGTATCTTGTGTATGATGAGTTATACTTTGACATGTTCCTTAAGACCTTTGGGGTATATCAAAGGGTATGATTGGATATAATAAGTTGTACATGGAGATAGGTGAATGATCAACAAAGATTCTACCACGTCTAGTAAAAGATGTGAATATCTTATGTGATTCGATAAATGACAACTCAATAGTCCTTGACCAAGGCAGAATGAAATTAGAAAGGAGTTTCTAATTTGCATTATTTAGAGTTGTGCATTTGGGAATCAAAATACATATAATTAAATAAAATAAGACTTGACAGTAAATCCATGTCTTATATTTAATTGGGATATTATATGGTAGAAGGATTGAATTGTACGGTAACTATTCACTGAAAGGTTCTTTTGTGATTAATGTTGAAATCTATATTATCTGGAAAGTCGTTGATCGCTAAGGGGGCTTATCCTTATTGTAGAATAAATATTATTTATTTAAATGAATTAAATAGTTTTATTTATTTATTTTAATAAGATTAGAATTGTTCTAATTGATTTATTCACAACCGGTTTAATATGGAGAACCTAAAGGGTCACACCGCAAAAGAAAATATATTTATTTAAGAAGTAAATGGCATAATTGTAATAATAAGTTAAGTGTATTTAATTTAGTCTTTGGAGGTAGAATAAATTAAATAACTTAATATTTATTATTTAATATTTTGGAAATATTAAATATAAATTAATAAGAGGAGTCTTATTATTATTATTACTATTACTATTATTTAATTCCTAATAGGGAATAAGAATTAATTAATAGAAGTACTCTCCCATTAATTCCTAATTGGATTAGGTGCATAATTAATTAAAGGAGTTTAATTATAATAGAAACCCTAATCCTAAATAGTTTAGGGAAGGGTTATTCCTACATCTATAAATAAGAGGAGTCTTATCATAGATTAGGGTTACACACTCTTACATTAGATTGTGGAGAGTACTTACAATTTCTATAGATATAGAAACTAGGGTTTTGCCAACACCCATCTTCTTGAATAACTATTTTTCCTTGGTGGATCACCTCTAGAGGCCAAACACTTGGGTGGCTAACGCTGATCAAAGGAAGAAATCTCATCGCTGCAATTCGAGGAGAACACGAAGGACTAGGAGTTGAACTTGTACCCGAGGAAGCTTTGATCTACGAGGGTATAATTCTTATTCTCTTTCTCTTTCGTTTATATCGTTAATTGAGCACATAGATTGATCATGTTGATGGTTTGTATGAAAAATTTTAAAATCCGTTTTATCGCGCTTCCGCTTACTTATGTAATTTGATTGTATGTTCGCGTCATATACAAACCTAACAGTGGTATCAGAGCCTAATCTTGTGCTAATTATCGAGATTGATGATTCCATGTATGTATGGTATGCAATTGGATCAAAATTTTTGGGCAGAATCTGTTTTTTTCTGAATCTGCTACGTGGCGCAACTGCGCCGTTTCCAGTTCATTCTGGAGCGCAGCTGCGCCCAAACCCAGAAAGTCATTTCTAGGGTTCAGCGCAGCTGCGCCGTTTCCCAGTTCATTCTGGGAGCAGCTGCGCCGGACAGCAGAATCTGAAAAATAATTTTTTTCCTTCAATTAAAATAAATGGTTTATTTAATTGATATAAGTTTAAAATAAAGATGTTTATTTTATTTGGAATAAGATTTCAGATTGCTAAAATTAAAGGAGTTTAATTTGGATTTGGTTTTTGATTAAAATAAAAGATTTTATTTTGTTTCAAAACTAAATATTAGCAAAACTTTTGCCCATTAATTGATATCAATGCATATATGGAATGGTTTTATTATTCATGGGATGAATGTTATTTGTTGATACATATAGAGATATGTATGATAATAAATAGGGATTGATTATGGACTATTGACCAATATGTGATTGGAATTATTTTAGAGGATGCTTGAATGTATGAGTTTTTATAAATGGGGTCTGCGTACCTCGTCTTTTCTAATTTTTCTAAATGTAAATTCTATCTCCCTCCTATGTACTTCCCCTGAACTGCTGATCAAGGTTTCTATTAATTGTACATAGCTTTTGTAATAGGACTAGTTAGAAATTAATTTTGAAGAATTGGAGACAAAGGAGCAAGGAGCGCTTGAAGACCCGTTTGTAATGGAGCCCGGGTTTAAATGTAATAGTTATATTTAAATTTTATCCTTGCACCCTAGGTTTGACTTTTTGGTTCACTTGGGGGCTCTAGTGAACCAAACTAGAATAAAAGTCCATAATCAATCCGGGTAGAATATAGTATTCTATATGTGCATGATTACTATATATATATTATATATTATCCAACATGCTTTGCATATAAAATAATATGACGCGTATTTTATACATATATGTGCATGCGCGCTAAACAAGATGAGACAAATAATAATTACAAACCCTCAAAGAAATTATATTAAGTCCTAAGAGTTCAAAGATATTTGGAATATCGAACGTCGCCTTCTAGCATGGTAAACCGATAGAGTATTAAATATTTAATATGAGTTTGTTGTGTCACACAAGGCAAGTATTAAATATTTAAGATGTTGCGTTATCACATTTGATGCTTATAAATAGACTGAACGATGTTGTTTTGTTGTGTCACACAAGGACAATGTTTTTCTTTCGAATATATGAAAGTGTTAGGTTGGACTTAACTTAGATAATTTTGATTCGGATGTGTCACACTTGATCAAAATAATCTAAGAGGCAAAATACAAGGAGTTACATAGTGATGTAATTGACAATAGTTGTCTACCTATTTATTTATATATAGTTTGTTGTGTCACACAAGGCTATATACATTTGAAATGGGATCCTTATTCCCACTAGCAAATCTTTAATTAGATTTGCCGAACTATATATATTGAGGGTAATATAGTTTGATGAAAAAGTGAGAGATACCAATTTAAAATAAAGACCTAATTTATTTTGGTAATTAATTAAATGAATGTATGCTAAAATGTTGTCTATTTCACATGCAGAATTTAAAAATGTCAAACTCACTATCACTGCGTAGCATACTTGATGCTAACAAACTGACCGGACCGAATTATACGGACTGATTAAGGAATCTGAGAATTGTTTTCATTGCTGAAAAGATTTCTTATGTCCTAAATTCGCCAGTCCCTGCAAATGTTGCAGAAACAGCTTCTGAGGAAGAGATTGCTACTTTCAGAAAGTGGTAAGATGATGCAATCTTGGCTCAATGCATCATGCTCGAATCCATGAGTAACGAGCTTTAGCGTTAGCATGAAACTATGGATGCTCCTACTATATTGCTGCACCTCAAAGAGTTGTATGGTGAGCAAAGTACGACTGCTAGATATCAGATATCTAAGGAGCTCTTCCGATCTCGTATGACCGAGGGCACTGCTGTTGAGACTCATGTCCTTAAGATGATCAATCTGATTGAACAACTTGGACAGCTTGGGTTCGTGATGGATGGGGAGTTAAGTCAAGATTTGATCTTGCAGTCACTCCCGGACACCTTCTCACAATTTGTTGTAAATTTTCACATGAATAAGATGGACATCAGCTTGTCTGAGTTACTTAATATGCTGAAAACTGCTGAAGGTCACTTCTCATCCAACAAGAACCAAGTCTTACTAGTGGATGACTCTTCCAAGAAAAGGAAGAGGCCCAAGGTATCTTCTGAAAAGAAGAAAAACAAGAAGGCTAAGGGCAAGATGAAGATAAAGGATAAAAAGAAACCTGATCCAAATAACAAAGGAATTTGCTACCATTGCAATAAGCCGGGACACTGGAAGAGGAACTGCAAGGAGTATCTTGCAGACTAAAAGAAGCTTGGAGAAGCTTCGACTTCCGATCTAGGTTTGTTCATGATTAAAATTAATTTTTCTGAAAGTCAAAATTCTACTTGGGTATTGGATACCGGCTGTAGTTCTCACATATATAATAATATGCAGGGACTAAGAAGAAGTAAAAAGCTGAACAAGGATGAAGTCGTCCTACGAGTGGGAAATGGAGCAAAGCTTGCTGCATTAGCTGTAGGGACTTATTGTTTAGCACTGCCTTCGGGCAAGTTCATTAGTTTAAATAATTGTTATTATGTTCCGACACTCATTAGAAACATTATTTCAATTTCTGTATTGGATATGGATGGTTTTGATATTATAATAAAGAACAACAGTTGTTCTATTTATAATAAAAATATTTTATATGGTGTTGGAAACCTACTGAATGGACTTTACATACTTGACTTGCATGAAAATATACTCAAATTGAACAAACTAAGAAAAAAAAAAGAGATGATGTTAATTATACCTTTATATGGCACTGTAGACTCGGTCATATCAATGAAACAAGATTATCCAAGGTGCATAAAGATGGGCTTTTAGAGCTATCTGATTATGAATCATATCCAACTTGTGAATCTTGTCTCATGGGTAAGATGACTAAATCTCCTTTTAGTGGAAAAGGAGAAAGAGTTACAGAGTTGTTAGCGTTGGTACACACAGACGTATGTGGACCTATGACAACTAATGTACGAGGAGGGTATTCTTATTTTATTACTTTCTTATTTGGATATGTATATTTAATGAAATTCAAATCTGAATCGTTTGAAAAGTTCAAAGAATTCAAAACTGAAGTAGAGAAACAAACTGGTAAAAGTATAAAAATTCTTCGATCAGATCGAGGAGGGGAATACTTGACCAATGAGTTTCTCAATTATCTCAAAGAAAATGGTATAATCTCACAATGGACTCCACCAGGGACACCATAGTTGAATGGTGTATCTGAAAGGAGAAATCGAACATTGTTGGACATGGTTCATTCCATGATGAGTTTTACCGACCTTCTAGTATCCTTCTGGGTTTATGCCCTAAAATCGGCTACGTACCTACTTAACAAAGTACTTACCAAATCTGTCCCAAAGACCCCATATGAGATTGTTAGGTTTGTATATAATGCGAACATGCAATCAAATTACATACATAGTGAGGAAGTGCGATAAAACGGATTTTAAAATTTTATACAAATCATCACCATGATTAATCTATGTGCTCAATTAACGATATAAACGAAAGAGATAGAGATTAAGAAATTATACCCTCGTAGAACCGTGCTTCCTCAGGTACAAGTTCATCTCCAATTCCTTCGCGTTCTCCTTGAATTCCACTAACTAAATTCCTTTGCTTGATCAACGTTATCCACCCAAGTGTTTGGCCTCTAGAGGTGATCTACCAAGGAAGAATAGTTATTCAAGAAGTTGGGTGTTAGCAAAACCCCTAGTTTCTATCTCTATAGAAATTGCAAGTACTCTCCACAATCTAATGCAAGAGTGTGTAACCCTAATCTATGATAAGACTCCTTTTATTTATAGATTTAGAAAAAACCCTTCCCTAAACTATTTAGGATTAGGGTTTCTATTATAATTAAACTCCTTTAATTAATTATGCTCCTAATCCAATTACGAATTCATGGGAGAGTACTTCTATTAATTAATTCCCAATCCCTATTAGGAATTAAATAATAGTAATAGTAATAATAATAATAAGACTCCTCTTATTAATTTATATTTAATATTTCCAAAATATTAAATAATAAATATTAAGCTATTTAATTTATTCTATCCCCATAGATTAAATTAAATACACTTAACTTATTATTACAATTATGCCATTTACTTCTTAAATAAATATTTTTCTTTTGCGGTGTGACCCTTTAGGTTCTCCATATTAAACCGGTTGTGAATAAATCAATTAGAACAATTATAATTTTATTTAAATAAATAAATTAAACTATTTAATTCATTTAAATAAATAATATTTATTCTACAATAAGGGTAAGCCCCCTTAGCGATCAACGACTTTCCAGATAATATAGATTTCAACATTAATCACAAAAAACCTTTCAGTGAATAGTTACCGTACAATTCAATCCTTCTACCATACAATGTCCCAATTAAATATAAGACATGGATTTACTGTCAAGTCTTATTTTATTTAATTATATGTATTTCGATTCCCAAATGCACAACTCTAAATAATGCAAATTAGAAACTCCTTTCTAATTTCATTCTGCCTTGGTCAAGGACTACTCAGTTGTCATTTATCGAATCACATAGGACATTCACATCTTTTACTAGACGTGGTAGATTCTTTGTTGATCATTCACCTATCTCCATGTACAACTTATTATACCCAATCATACCCTTTAATATACCCTAAAGGTCTTAAGTGACATGTCAAAGTATAACTCATCATACACAAAATAATATGATGATCTCAAGTCCAAGGATCACTTGTACTACTATCACTATAGGAATTTCTATTGACATGCGAGTAAAACTCCATTAGGTATTCCTTAGCGAGCCACGTTTAGTGAACTTATTCTCCAGTAAGCACCTACATACCTGCTTTAGTATCTCCACACAAATGATTATGAGATCAATCATCCTCTTCTTAAGAGCAAGCAACGTATGTACTAATCTATCCGGATTCATTAATCCCCTTTTTAGTAATCCAACGATTAGGAATAATTTTAGTTTGTGAGCTATCTAGAATTTAGATCTCATTAGCATGATCACCATCATGATTCTAAAAGCATTGCTCAAAACTATGGGTTTATCACATTTAATAAAACAGCACTATGTAGATAATATAAAATGCCTTTTAAGAAAATCAATTCTTTTATTAATAAATGAATAAGATTACAAAGTATATGCTACATCATATCAAATATGATTGGCTTGTGTGCATACTACTTTCAATCTCCGACTTGCACCAAAGCCAATCGCCATGGTATCTAATACCCATCTTCTCTAAGTGATGATCAAACTGCTGTTGTGTTAAAGCTTTAGTAAATGGATCTGCAATGTTGTCTTGAGAGTCCACACGCTCTAGGGTGACATCTCCTCTTTCAATGATCTCTCTAATCAAATGAAACCGTCGCAACACGTATTTGGATTTCTGATGAGACCTGGGTTCCTTAGCCTGCGCAACAACTCCGTTGTTGTCACAGAATAAAGGTACGACTCCTCAAATGCTAGGAACCATTCCAAGTTCAGTTATGAACTTCTTCATCCAAACAGCTTCCTTTGTAGCTTCACTTGCAGCTATGTACTCTGCCTTTGTCACTGAATCAACAACTATTTGCTGCTTGGAACTTTTCCAACTCACTGCGCCACCGTTTAAGGTAAACACGTACCTGTTGGTCGATTTCGCAACCGATAAATACGCGCAAGTATACGCGGTCAACAAGTAATATAATGATAAGAGAGTTGTCCAACCCACAGAGAATTGTTCTAGTGTATCCCAAGTACCAACTATATATCGTCTTGATTTTAATTAGACAAATGATGATTTGATATTTTTGTTTTTGGTAGTGAATAAGATAATAATAATCAAGTAAAAGATAATTAAATCTAATATTAACAAGTCTAAGATTGCAATTTCCCCCAACACTTCGTTTGAATCTCCTAACTCTCTCTTTTCAATCAGTTATAACATACGAATCGACAACCGAGAAATCAAAACTACATAAGAGCCTCTGTCGATGGTCAATCACGAATCTTCCTAAGCGGTGCATAGGTATATGTCTATCCTATGCACTATCAAGAGACTAATTTCAGGAATGATTAGTAGACACGTGTCACCAAATCTAATTAATCCTCCCCTCAATTACCAACTTTCACATCGGAAGTCATTAAGACTAGATTCTCAATTGGTTGCATGAGGTAATTAGGTATATATCTATCCAAACTACTATCAAGATATCTATTATTGCAGATAATTAATAAGACACGCGTCACTTAATCCGATTAATAACCCACAACAATCTATACTCTCGCATGTTATCATAACTAGGTCTTAACCTATAATCCGTTCGTCAAGTTCATATAGGTTACCAAGGTAATTACGGGCCAAGCAATTAATCTAGAAAGCAAAGGTTATGACAATCAATTCACAAATGAATAACTAAAATCAATAGAGAGAGAATTCAATTCAACTATGTGTTGGGTTCCATTGAAATCTTAGAAATTAAGGTCTAGTTCATGGTAGCTAAGCAAAACATCAAACACATGGTGTTCATCATAAATTAGAATTACAAATTCAAAGGAAAGAAAGAGATGATAAAACCCATTTAGAAGATATTCATATGTTGTTTGCTTGGTTGATGACAATCTCTAGCTTTTCCTCTTCCTTTGGCATTCTTTTCTCTTTTTGCTCCATAGCTTGTTGCTGGAAATTTCCTTGAATTGCAGCCCCCAAGCTCTTCTTGATGAAGTATGTGTAGCCTCCCAAGGTCTAAATATCTCTTTGACAAGCCTTTCCTTCTTGGTTCTTTGGCTTTTGCTGAGTTTTCCTTGTATTGCAGCACTTTTGCTCTCTATTTTGATGTTTTAGTCTAGACTCCCAATCCCTAGATATGAAATATGAAGCCCCAATGAGATATTATATAGTGCCTCCATGAAAAACCCTAGCCAAATATCAGATTTTGGGTCAAAAGTGAGCTGGAATCGCACTAAGAGCTCAAAAGATCGCACTCAGCACGCCCAGATGCGCCCACACGCCGCCTGGTGCGCCCGCACGCTGCCCCCTGGCCATGCCGCATGCCCATGGCATGCCCACGCCGCGCGCGCGCGCGCGCTGGCTGCCTGGTGCCAGGCGTCGTGCGCCCGCACCCAATCCCGCGCGCCCGCACCAAAACCCCTGTATCCCGATTCAGCTTTGACTTCTGTTGGTAAAATGGTCATAACGTCTTCGTCCGAACTCGGATTTAGGCGTGTAAATAGGCTATGGAAAGCTAAGTAAGAGATCTACAACTTTCATAACTGGATCTTGACGAGAAAATGTCCGGCGAAAGGCTCAAATTGAGCCCGAAGCAACTGCTGTGTAAAATACATGCCAAATCCGATGGTAAAATAGCCATAACTCTCTCATACGAACTTCAAATTAGATGATTCCGGATCCTCCCGAAAGCTGAGATTAATATCTACAACTTTCGTTCTTTGCGTTTTGAGAGATTCGGATTGGATCATGGGTGAAATTGGGAAACAAGCAGCTACAGTACCGAAAAGCAAGTTATGGGTATTGATTCCAAGGAGCTTTTATTTCCATTCCTACAAAACAACATGAAAAACATATAAAAGTATACAAAAACATATAAAACCAATATAAAACTACATTACATGACAATAAGATAAAAACACATAAAACCAACCGAAATGACTTAGGATTTACAAATTATCAAGCTCAAAATTACCTAATTTGTGTATATAAAACACACTCATCAAATACCCCCAAACTTAAATCTTTGCTTGTCCTCAAGCAAAACAAACCTAAACTACATACTTCAAACACTTCAAATACAACATAACTTGAGCAATGAATTAATAATCCACCAATGGTCTCAAAGGCATCAACACATGGAACTCAAGAGAACAAACAAAACGTTGCAAGTCTAAAATTTCAATTAGCTAGTCACACTTTGCTTAAGGCCCCTTCCGTGTGTGTGTGTGAGTACCCAATAACACTAAACCAATCAAGCTCGAATGAAACTATGCAACCACATTACCTTATGAAATAATCAAAATAAACTCCAAAACAACATGCTTAACACATCACTCAATACTAAGGTGTACAAATCACAATTCCAAAAAATTTTGAGATCAAAGGACATTGGGTGAGTGCATTTTATGCTCCATCTTACCTTAAGCCCGCTCTTGTGGGTGAGTGCGTTTTACGCTCCATCTCAACCCACCACAAGATTTGCAATATACAATTTTCTTTCTTTATTCACAGTTATAAGAGATTGCGTTTTACGCTCTATCTCCCCTACGCATGTGTCCATGAGTGAGTGCGTTATACGCTCCATCTCAACTCACAACATAACCATCAATTCAAGCATAATAAATTTAGACACCTTGCTTCGAGTGATGTTTAAACGAGTTCTAGAGTTTATAGATATTTCCCACAAGCATTCGGTTATAAAAGCCTTCACTAAGCATACAACTAGCTTAATACTCATGGGTAAGTGCATAAAAGTGAAAGGACGCATAAGCAAAATAATAACCAATGAACGATAAGCACAAAGATTAAGCAACAATTGTCTACGTCTCATGAGTTAGATTCTCTTCAAACAAGCCATTATCATAGACCATGGATTATGGTTCAAATCAAATTAAAACAATGCTCAAGGGACACATAAATAAATGAAAATTTTTTTTTTGAACAAAAATACATAACTTAAATCATATAAAAACTAAATTAAAAACACACAAATACGAAGTACTACCCCCAAACTTAAACTTGACATTGTCCTCAATGTCTGATATAGGAAAAATTAAAATAGAAGACTTCCCTGAAACCGTGTCAAGCGCCATTGATATCATCTTTCAATACTTCTAAGTTGGGAGCGTACCTGAAAGCAAATGACTAAAGAAATTAAAATGCAATTAAACCACTAAAATGTAATCAAACAAAAATAAAAGCAAAATAGTAAACTTGGGTTGCCTCCCAAGAAGCGCTTGGTTTAAAGTCGTTAGCCCGACTCCTTTATTTCCCGTCAATCCGGCTCAATCGCAAAATTGACCATTGCATGCCGCCTCGTTGTTCTTTCTTTGATTTGCATGGCATGCATGCCTGGTTGGTGACCTTCAAACTTCGTTTCAACCGATGGCAAGAAGAAGCTTTCCTCATCCGCATCATCAATTATTGCACTTGTGTCAAGATCGACACGAAGATCTTCTTCATGAACCAATGGGTGTTCGATGGGTTTGAAAACCTCGAATGTGACTTCTTGGTCTTCAATTTCCTTTCCATGATCCCCATTCATGCTCCTCGTCTCATCAACCTCAGAATTATCATCCACAATAGGATGTTCACTCTCAAAATTTTCACTAATAGCTTCGTGCGACTCCGCGCCATTTCCTTGATCATCCACCAAGCACTCCTCTTCACCTTCCTCTATGGGGTTGATCTCTGTATCGCTAGGTAAGGTGCTTAGCGGGTGGATAATGTAAGAATTAGCAACATAGTTCATGATGCTCTGCACTAAAGCTTGTATATTTGCCATCCTAACCTCATTTTGAGAGATATGAGCCATGAGCTCCTCCCTCCTTCTTTCTGCTTTGTCACAACTATGCGAATTCACCATACATTGCTCTTCACCTTCCTCTATAGGGTTAATCTGTGTAATACAAGGTAAGGTGCTTTGCGGGTGAATAAGCACTGCCTCGAGAAGTTGTGCCATTTGGTTCTCGAGGCGTCGTAACAATTCTTGTTTCTCAATGAACAAGGGAAGAATCTCCTCCATATTAGATGTGTAATGCCCGTGAATTTTGAACGTCCTTATTAATTAAATCTAATTTAATTCAATGAGTTAACATTGTGTTCTATTTAAATCAACTTGGGTTAATTGGTGGGAGATGTATAAGATGTGTCTATACTCGTGTTGGCAGGTATGATATAACTATGGTTAAGAGATAACCATAGGTGAGTCAAGTGTAGGAATTGGTGGGTAATGACTAAAATAGCCAAGAGTGGTTAATAACCAAGGTAATTATGTAAGGGCAATAACCATTGTATATCCAAGTGGTTAATAACCAATGAAATGATGGCGGGATAATAACCATTGTGTTTAACCAATGTAATGATGGCAAGATAATAACCAATGTCTAATAACCAATGAAGAATGGGTAATAACTAATGGATAATTAAGATTTTGCGAAAAGACTATTTTAACCTTGAAAGAGGTTGGGAGAGGACTAAAATACCCTTGAGGAAGTTGCTAGGAAACTTCCTACTATTGATGAATTGACCAAATTGCCCTTGCCTAGTCATGATTAATGACTATTTTGCCCATGGTCTCTACTTTCCTATAAATAGGACCCCTCACCAAAGTTAACAAGGGTTGGCTCACTTATTATTCACCAAGTGTAGAGAGAGTTTGTGAGTTGGAAGAGAGAAGCAAGAACAAATCTTGTGGGAGAAAGAAGAGGGTCTTGATTGTTTAGGCCATCCCCATTCACAACCTATTTTGGGAAGGAAAAGAAGAAGAAGAAATCAAAAAGGTATAACTCCAAACTTTAAGCTATTTTAATGTGTTTGGACATAGATCCTTGAAGTTTTATGTTCTTGATGGCTAGAACCTTATGATAAGGTTAGATCTTGAATATATAATGTTTTGCTTGTTCATATGTGTGAGTTTATGTTGGAAAAATTTAGAAGAAAGGAAGTAAAGGAGATTTCCGAAAATTTTATTTGAAAAAGGTTGTTATACGCTTGTCATTTTGAAATCTATAAAAGGATCTTGTGATTTTCTTTCTTGATATGCTAGATCCATAGGTTAGGGACAAAATCCCTTTTGAATCACTCAAATATGTTGAAAAATGAGCAAACCATGAATTTATTACCAAAGCATGCCAACTGTTGAACAACCTTGCTGACCCCTGACTTTGAGCCTATTTTCCGAGACCTAGACATAACCAAATTTGATGTTTGATAAATGAAAAGTGTAGTTCAGGAAGATACGAATCCAACAAAATCGACGGATCATAAATCGAAGTTGTAGATTTCGTTTTATGAAGGTTTTGGTGAAAGACCCCAAATCTGGAAATCAAGAACGAAAATTAGAAAAAAAATTAACTATTTGTTATTTAATTATGTTTAAATAATAAATAAAGTTAAGTAATTGATTAATTATTATTAAATAATGATTAAGGATAATTAAGAATTTTAAATTAATTATTTATTATTTGATTAACTTTAAATAATGAATAAACCTAACTAATTATTATTTAAATCTTAAATAATAATTAGAGACAATTAAAATTTATAATTCGATTATTATTTAATTAATAATTAAATAATAAGTAACTGTAATTAGTTATTAATTACTATTAATAATAACTAAAGATAATTAATTAATTACTATTTAATAGTAATTAAATGAAGATAGAGTTAATAAAATAGAGAGAGTTTAATAACCCATTAATCAAACAATCATAACAAATTGTTTAAGGGTTTAATAAATGAATATTACTTAAGAAAGAGTAATGTTAATTAATTTAACAATTATAATAAATTGCTTAAAGGTTAATAAGTGATTATCACTTAAGGGAAACATGGTTAATTAATTAAACCATCAACCTAGAGATCCATTAAAGTGTCTTATAGTATTTATGATAGTTTATTAACTTATGTGTGCTATGTGAATTGCTTAATTGTTAAATAAATAGCATAAGTAAGCGTATCGATATACAACTACGCAGTACTAATTGATAGCTCAACATTATCAATGTTAGGTTCTTCAAGGCCAATTAGTTAAAGCTAGAATTATTTGTAGCTGAGCAAACAGGCAAGTTCCTAACCCTAAACTTCTTACATTATTGCAAGTTCCCTAACTCAAACTCGAGTTATTATTTTCGAAGCATGTTAGTGAATAATTATTGTCGATTATTCACATCTATACTATTTATTGAGATTCGCACATTGTGCAATTGAATTCCTATCCTATTATGATTGAACTGTAAATTTAATTAAAGTTCTTTCAAGTATGAATTGTTTATGAGATCGATTTATACTATTTGTATCAGCTAGATCCAGCATGTCTAAATTGGTTAAGACAATGGTATTTTAAAAGCTGTTCTTATTAAATTGTTGTGGTAAGAACTCTTGGCTCAGAAAAGGATAAACTTGTTTAAGGCATGATATCAATGCTGGTTATTAAGTGTTTATGCATAAATCACGGGGTATGAGAGGTTGATCCCCTCGATTACCAAAACTTTTTAAGAGGTCCAGCTTACATGTGTAGACACCCAAATTTTGCGTTTCCTTCTACTAACCATGACAGGAGGGCGAAATCGTCAATTGAACCAGCTTGCGGGAGCAAAGGAGCGGGCACAAGGGCGAGCGCCCGGCATCGCCGCTATGTTTTGGGCAACCCAAGTTTACGTGACAATAAAGCCGTCTGAGGCAGGCACTTCCGAATGAGGTGGCACGTCTCCCGGAAGTTCCCGGACTGCGGAATACGAGCCTGTCAGCGAAAACCGACGTTGCGGTACGAAAATCGAGGCGTGGCACGAAAATCAAGAAAGTCAGGCCCGCCAGCCGCGGATAGATCTGCGGCCAAGTGGGTGCGCCAGCACGAAAACCGGGAAATCAGCACTCAGCAGCTGAGTGCGATGGGAGGCGTGCCAGCTGGCCAGCCGCAGATCCATCTGCGGCCAGCCGCAGATAGATCTGCGGCTGGCTCTGGCCAGCCTATTTAAGCCAGCTTCGGCAGCATACAGGGAGTTCAGCAAGTTCAGCAATTGTGGAGAAGAAGGAAATTCCAGCAGCAACATAAGCACGGAAATAGAGAGAAAATAGTGGGATTTTGCTACAAAAATAGAAGAGAAAGTGAGAAAAAAAGAGAGGAATATTATTCTTGTGATTTGATTGTATCACATAATACTTTTTTTCTTCTATTCAATACACAAGTTCACATCCATTTGGATATCAATTGCAAGGTGAAATCTCTTTTATTATACCAATTCCTATCATGTCATTTGATTGAATTAAATGTAGATTTCATGTAAATTATTGTGGAACAATGGATTAGGAATTATTAGAGAGGGTTCCATCGGAACAAAGTTCTTCCTAATAATCCGATGATATCCATTGGGTGAGGTGTTGCTCGTTCATATCGATATATACATTAGATGGAATTGATCTATGTAGATTGTTAATTTTGGATCCTTGTGGGGCGTAAGCAATCCGTTGTTAGTTATGTTATTGTATCTATTCGATGTTTGTGATAAATTGTGGATGTGAGCCTAGGAGCGTGACACCATGGTCCGATCCGATGATGGACAAATTTTGACGTATGTATTTAGGAACAATGTAATCCTTCGTTGTAAACATGTAACCGTCGGGCCTTAAAATGACGCTAAGGCGAGAATCGGGTTTAAGGCCCCGAAATAGTGAAAGTTGTGATTGTTGGCGTTCGGGGACATTTTGATGGCTTACATGCCCATGAATAGCCCCGACGCGTGTTTATGCTTGATTTGATTTATGACACGAAATCGATTTCAAAGCTAAATGATAAGATTTTCATAAAATCAATCAAAGTAGGATATTAGAATCACGAGGTTAAAATTTGAGAAATGTTAATGAATGTCGATTCCTATCTAACGAGAAAGCTAAGGAAAGATCGTTTTCCAAAACATCACACAAAAATGATTTTTACAAATAAAATGACGTTTTATTAAACCGTTTGTATATAGGGTTAAAGAGGTTCTAGAAATTGCCCATCATTTTATGAAAGCAACGTATAGATCTCGATTCCTATTTAGACGAAGGTTTAAAAACTCTTGTTTTGCCAAAACGACACTTAATGAAAATCTCATAGTTTCGGACAATTAAAATCAAACCTTTCTCATAAAGAATAAAGCTTTCTCGTGTATGCTGAAAAGACATTCCGAAGCGTTCTCAAATTAAAGCACGACTTTCCCTAAAAATCCAAATGATTCTTTCATACAAAACTCACCATAACATTCACATAGGCACACACACACACACACGCATGCACACACATATTCAAGAATTAAAGGAATAGGAAAAGCATCAAGATTGCGGTAACCGTATTTCACGGAAGTCGGGGGGTGCCTAACACCTTCCCCTCGCTTAAGCAAGCCCCCGAACTCTATGAATCTCGGTTCGCAGACCAATTAAATCGGAGTCACATATGAGCCAGCGATTTACAAAAGAACGAAAACTCGGATGAGTTGGTACATCCATTTCAAATATACCAACTGGCGACTCTGGTTAATTGGCTCATTATAAAAACGATCTTTCAAAACCCCGTCGACATCAACGCCGACCTTTTCTAAAAATCATTAAATCAAAAGGCTAAATTTGGAAAAGACCAAGAGATACGAAAACCCGGCGTCGACAGCTGGCGACTCTGCTGGGGACATTAGAGGGCTTAAGCCGCATTAAAATCTTGATACTCTCCTATCCTTTAAAATTTATGAATGTATGTGCGTGCAACATTTTTGCCTGTTTTACTTATTATTGTGTGAATGTGTGCTTCTGTCCAATGAATGAATGATTGAATGAAGTTGATTTACCTTAAAGTAATCATTTGCATACGGTGAGGACGATGAATGTGAATGTATGTTGAGATTGTACCTCCTCCTGAGGCGAACCCGTCGGTCGCTTATTACTGGACTCGAAGGGGCTGCTCCCCGGAGATGGCTCAGGAAACGCACCACTCAAATCCGCTCCAATCGAAAGGGCTCAAAACGAGTAGATTGCGAAGATTTGGGAACCTTCATGCCGAAAAGCCCGTGAGAGTGACCCTAGGATAGGTCAGCCCCAGATTAACCCAACGCAGGAAAAGTCTCATCATGCCCTTTTACGTTTATACGTATAAATGTCATAATCCCATTGCAACATATTCATATATGCTTCCCCTTTATGTCAAAAGAAAATACTAACCTCTGTGTTTTGCAGGGAACGGCACGGGAAGCATAATAAATCGTATCCAGCATGCATTATTTCAATAAAGGACCGCTAACGTGTTGTTTTACAGAAAAAGATTAAAAAACCCAAAAACACCAAAAATTTATAGCTTTAGCATGCATCCGCATCCTTTCATTGTCCAAAGACTAAACTTCGAACCGTTTGCCTGCAGGATTGCTCCTCAAACCCGTTCGCAGTCTAAGAAAGCCCAGGTCTCTACCTTTGAAATGGCTGATCTTCCCAATCATAGTTCCATATCTCGGGAAGAGTTTGATGATTTTAAAAAGCAGATGATGGAAATGGCCACAATGCTAAAGGAACAGTTCTTGATCAGACAGGATCCGTCAAACCAAGGATCGCATAATATTCCACCACCAGGGGATGACCAGAATCCTCCTAAAAATGGTGCAAACCTGCTTAAAGATGACCAACCCCGACTCAAGGACGAGCCAGTCATCCCAAAGGCCGTTCCCATATCTAACAGGACCGTGATTGCTATCCCAGAGGAAGGGGACACGGACGACCTTCGGAAAAAAATGAAACACATGGAGGAGACCATCCAATCTCTAAGAGGCATAGGCTCCCTGGGTAGGGTTAATTACTCAGATCTGTGTGTCTTCCCCGGAACCAGATATCCAGAGAAGTTCAAGGTCCCCGAGTTCGAAAAAATACAATGGAAAGGGAGACCCCTACACGCACTTGAAAAATATACATTGGAGAACTCGGGTCTTATGCCGAGGACGAGGGGCTGAGGATGCAGCTATTCCAGAAAAGCTTAACAGGGGAGGCAAGGATCTGGTATGCCCGCCTTGACAATGCCCGAATCCACAACTGGGAGGAGTTGGCCCATACCTTCTTAACTCAATACAGCTTTCAGGCCCAGATGGCCCCTAATAGATATCAAATGACAAAAATCAAGAAGCAACCAAAAGAATCTTTCAGGGACTATGCACAACGATGGAGGGGTATGGCTGCACAGGTAAATCCCCCAATGAACGAGGCGGAAATGGTAATGACCTTTGTGGACATTCAGGAGGCGCCCTATTATGAGCGGGTGATATCGGGGATTGGGAGGCCTTTTGCCGAGATGATAAAACACGGAGAAATGGTGGACATGGGGTTAAAATCTGGTAAGATCCGGGACCTCACAGCTCTGGAAGTGGTTGCGGAGCAAATCCAGTGTGGAAACTATGGCAGCACTTCCCGTAGAATTCAACAGAAAAAGGAGGAAGATGTTTCCCTCATCCTGCAGGGATCATCTAGAAAGGCAGAGAGAACAATCCTCCAGTGCAAATACAGAGAATTGTGCCACCCCCGACAACATAATCTCAATTATCAAAGGTCGGGCGAACGAAGAAGATTTGAGACAGCAAGAGATCGGGTATTCACCCCGCTTGGGGAGCCTCTTGAACAGATTTTGGCGGTATTGATAGCACAGAGAAGGATAGGCGATTTGGCACCCCCAATTGATCCGAAGGGAGGAGAATTTGATCCGAGTAAGAAGTGTGCGTACCATTCGGGTTCTCCTGGTCATGATACTCAGGAATGCTGGGCTCTGAAGCACAAAATTCAGAATATGATCGATAGCGGGAAGATCGTGGTAGAGCAGCCAGAGGTTATGAAGAAGGATCATGAGTAGATGCCAGTTGTTGTCCCTTATTTTAAAATTTTGCATGATTATGTTATTTTGTCATGTTGTCTTAAAGATGATCATTGCAGGAAAATGCCTTATATATATGACAAACATTTTGTTTCATGCCAGGTGTACCAATTTGAGTGTCTCTTGCCTAACAAACGATTTTTCAAATTCGAAAGTTGACTACGATTTTGATATTGGGCTGGATTTCGATTTAATGGGCATTGAGCAAGATGAGACAGATAATGACGGCACGCCTGACGAGATCAAAGGATGGGTCGAAGACAAACCCCAAACCCAACTCAAACCAAACCATCACCATAAAAAATTGGAACCCCTGACAAACCCAGAGAGCTTAAAATAGTAACAGATCTGACCCCTAGCCAGAAAACAGAGCTGTTAAGCCAGTATGGAGATATCATTTGCCGACATGGGCAACCTGAGGCCTTAGTCTCCGACAATGCCAAAAATTTGAGCAGTACCCTTATGAAGGAATTATATGACCAGTTCAAGATCAAACACCTCAATTTTGTCATTTGCCGTCCTAAGATGAATGGGGCAGTGGAGGCTGCGAATAAGAATATCAAGAGGATCATGGCGAGAATGTCTGCTAAACATCGGGAATGGTCGGATCTGCTACCTTTCACCCTGCTGGCGTACCGAAAATCGGTGCGTATTTCTACAGGGGCAACCCCTTACACTCTGGTATACGGAATAGAGGTAGTTCTGCCATTTGAGGTTGAGATGCTCAGATAAACGAGGAGGGTTGAATGCAAGGTCGATACGACCAATTGGCCCTAATTGATGAGAAAAGGGTGGCTGCTATTTCACGCGGCCAGTTGTATCAGCAAAGAATCTCTCGATCTTACGACAAAAGATAAGACCTCAGAAGTTCAAAGAAAATGACCTAGTGCTAAAGAAAGGCATGCCTTCTCTAAAAAAAAAAAAAAAAAAAAAAAAAAAAAAAAAAAAAACCAATTCCCAACAACCAGAAAAGCCTTTGAAAGAACCCATCATCATCATCATTTTCTCGTCGTTCTTTGAAAGAACGAACTACGTAGGACATGATCTCCCGAATTGTGGGGGTACGTAGGCAGCCATCGTGGCACGGTCCCATTCCTTACAAAATAATACTTTCTTCTGTCAAAACCAATTCCCAACAACCAGAAAAGCCTTCCTATACCCTCAAAACCTTCCCGAAGTCAGCCACCTGATCAGCTTCATCTCAAGTGACATAACCCGGACCCAACCAAACACTTAGTCAAAAAAATCTAAGACTCAGTCCGATGAAATCAACAGGGTGTGCGGTAGTATCTGTCAAATATCCATCAAGACTTGAGAAGAAAAAGAGGGCAAGATATCAAAATCGTGGTTGACTGGATAAAATGAGGATCCGATGAAAGGCAACGATACGAAAAAAGGGGAAAATGACTGAATATAAATGCATGTCTATATATATAAGTCATTTCGTTACAAGATTTCCTTTTCGATAACAGATGAAACTGACATAATCTATGCAGGAGATAAAATGATCTACAGATCTGAAACTAACTTAAGCAGGATGGATAAAGTGGTGGATAGGTCTGAAGCATCGGCGTCCCCTGCAATCTACTGCCCCATCATGACGATACGATCCAATAAAGAAATGGCTCGGCTAACGGTAGTAATCAAGACCAGTCGGATCCGGCCATCCTCAGCGACCCGACTAGGGGCAAAATCAGCTGAGATGGAATCATATCTGGAGGACATATCCGTAGACTCGGGGGGAGGGGAATGAATACCTCTGGGGCGGTGTCATCAGTGAAAATCACTCAAGAGTCATCAAATACTCCAAACTGACTCAAGCAAACCACGACAAGTTGGTAAGCAACCTGGGAAGGCATCCAAGCAAACCACGACAAGATGGTGAGCACCCTGGGAAGGGCTGATATCCAAGCAAACCACGACAAGTTGGTGAGCCACCTGGGAAGGCATCCAAGCAAACCACGACAAGATGGTGAGCACCCTGGGAAGGGCTGATATCCAAGCAAACCACGACAAGTTGGTGAGCCACCTGGGAAGGCATCCAAGCAAACCACGACAAGATGGTGAGCACCCTGGGAAGGGCTGATATCCAAGCAAACCACGACAAGTTGGTGAGCAACCTGGGAAGGCATCCAAGCAAACCACGACAAGATGGTGAGCACCCTGGGAAGGGCTGATATCCAAGCAAACCATGACAAGTTGGTGAGCAACCTGGGAAGGCATCCAAGCAAACCACGACAAGTTGGTGAACCACCTGGGAAGGCATCCAAGCAAACCACGACAAGATGGTGAGCACCCTGGGAAGGGCTGATATCCAAGCAAACCACGACAAATTGGTGAGCAACCTGGGAAGGCATCCAAGCAAACCACGACAAGATGGTGAGCACCCTGGGAAGGGCTGATATCCAAGCAAACCACGACAAGTTGGTGAGCAACCTGGGAAGGCATCCAAGCAAACCACGACAAGATGGTGAGCACCCTGGGAAGGGCTGATATCCAAGCAAACCACGACAAGTTGGTGAACCACCTGGGAAGGCATCCAAGCAAACCACGACAAGATGGTGAGCACCCTGGGAAGGGCTGATATCCAAGCAAACCACGACAAGTTGGTGAACCACCTGGGAAGGCATCCAAGCAAACCACGACAAGATGGTGAGCACCCTGGGAAGGGCTGATATCCAAGCAAACCACGACAAGTTGGTGAGCAACCTGGGAAGGCATCCAAGCAAACCACGACAAGATGGTGAGCACCCTGGGAAGGGCTGATATCCAAGCAAACCACGACAAGTTGGTGAGCAACCTGGGAAGGCATCCAAGCAAACCACGACAAGATGGTGAGCACCCTGGGAAGGGCTGATATCCAAGCAAACCACGACAAGTTGGTGAGCAACCTGGGAAGGCATCCAAGCAAACCACGACAAGTTGGTGAGCAACCTGGGAAGGCATCCAAGCAAACCACGACAAGATGGTGAGCACCCTGGGAAGGGCTGATATCCAAGCAAACCACGACAAGATGGTGAGCACCCTGGGAAGGGCTGATATCGAAGCAAACCACGACAAGTTGGTGAGCAACCTGGGAAGGCATCCAAGCAAACCACGACAAGATGGTGAGCACCCTGGGAAGGGCTGATATCCAAGCAAACCACGACAAGTTGGTGAGCAACCTGGGAAGGCATCCAAGCAAACCACGACAAGATGGTGAGAACCCTGGGAAGGGCTGATATCCAAGCAAACCACGACAGAGTGGTGAGCAACCTGGGAAGGCATCCAAGCAAACCACGACAGAGTGGTGAGCACCCTGGGAAGGCATCCAAGCAAACCACGACAGAGTGGTGAGCAACCTGGGAAGGCATCCAAGCAAACCACGACAGAGTGGTGAGCACCCTGGGAAGGCATCCAAGCAAACCACGACAGAGTGGTGAGCAACCTGAGAAGGCATCCAAGCAAACCACGACAAGATGGTGAGCACCCTGGGAAGGGCTGAGATTCAAACAAACCACCACAAGGTGGTGAGTAACCTGGGAAGGCATCCAAGCGAACCACTACAAGTGATGACATCTGTAGAACAGTATCAAAAGACTGTACAGGGGTCATTTTTTCTCAATTTACATGTTGTGTTACACGCATGAATAGATGATAATTCTGTATGTGATCCATGAAATGAAAAAATCGAGCAGGTCAGGTGTCAAGGTCCTAGCCTATCAGAGTCAAACGCGATGGGTGACCGGCGACGATACCCGGCCCCGACGAGACGATCGACCGGCGAACCGGCAATCACGAGATGGATGACCGGCGACGATAACCGGCTCCAACAAGATAACCAACCGGCAACGATAACCGGGGGTTACGCGATGGGTGACCGGCGACGATACCCGGCCCCGAACGAGACGATAGATTGAAAGAGTGAACCCAACGACTAACAAATACGGTCAAGGGGTTGATACATTGACACTCTTACGAATGTCTTGCATGCATTGCATCTTAGGTTGCATCATAAGCTATATGTGTGTTGCATCATGTATGTATTGTCAATTCTTATGCACTGTCATTCATGCATCGAGTGTCTATTCTTTATCCTGTTCATTTCATTTATCATTTCATAAACATGATAAAGAGGGGCAGCTGTAGACACCCAAATTTTGCGTTTCCTTCTACTAACCATGACAGGAGGGCGAAATCGTCAATTGAACCAGCTTGCGGGAGCAAAGGAGCGGGCACAAGGGCGAGCGCCCGGCATCGCCGCTATGTTTTGGGCAACCCAAGTTTACGTGACAATAAAGCCGTCTGAGGCAGGCACTTCCGAATGAGGTGGCACGTCTCCCGGAAGTTCCCGGACTGCGGAATACGAGCCTGTCAGCGAAAACCGACGTTGCGGTACGAAAATCGAGGCGTGGCACGAAAATCGAGAAAGTCAGGCCCGCCAGCCGCGGATAGATCTGCGGCCAAGTGGGTGCGCCAGCACGAAAACCGGGAAATCAGCACTCAGCAGCTGAGTGCGATGGGAGGCGTGCCAGCTGGCCAGCCACAGATCCATCTGCGGCCAGCCGCAGATAGATCTGCGGCTGGCTCTGGCCAGCCTATTTAAGCCAGCTTCGGCAGCATACAGGGAGTTCAGCAAGTTCAGCAATTGTGGAGAAGAAGGAAATTCCAGCAGCAACATAAGCACGGAAATAGAGAGAAAATAGTGGGATTTTGCTACAAAAATAGAAGAGAAAGTGAGAAAAAAAGAGAGGAATATTATTCTTGTGATTTGATTGTATCACATAATACTTTTTTTCTTCTATTCAATACACAAGTTCACATCCATTTGGATATCAATTGCAAGGTGAAATCTCTTTTATTATACCAATTCCTATCATGTCATTTGATTGAATTAAATGTAGATTTCATGTAAATTATTGTGGAACAATGGATTAGGAATTATTAGAGAGGGTTCCATCGGAACAAAGTTCTTCCTAATAATCCGATGATATCCATTGGGTGAGGTGTTGCTCGTTCATATCGATATATACATTAGATGGAATTGATCTATGTAGATTGTTAATTTTGGATCCTTGTGGGGCGTAAGCAATCCGTTGTTAGTTATGTTATTGTATCTATTCGATGTTTGTGATAAATTGTGGATGTGAGCCTAGGAGCGTGACACCATGGTCCGATCCGATGATGGACAAATTTTGACGTATGTATTTAGGAACAATGTAATCCTTCGTTGTAAACATGTAACCGTCGGGCCTTAAAATGACGCTAAGGCGAGAATCGGGTTTAAGGCCCCGAAATAGTGAAAGTTGTGATTGTTGGCGTTCGGGGACATTTTGATGGCTTACATGCCCATGAATAGCCCCGACGCGTGTTTATGCTTGATTTGATTTATGACACGAAATCGATTTCAAAGCTAAATGATAAGATTTTTCATAAAATCAATCAAAGTAGGATATTAGAATCACGAGGTTAAAATTTGAGAAATGTTAATGAATGTCGATTCCTATCTAACGAGAAAGCTAAGGAAAGATCGTTTTCCAAAACATCACACAAAAATGATTTTTACAAATAAAATGACGTTTTATTAAACCGTTGTATATAGGGTTAAAGAGGTTCTAGAAATTGCCCATCATTTTATGAAAGCAACGTATAGATCTCGATTCCTATTTAGACGAAGGTTTAAAAACTCTTGTTTTGCCAAAACGACACTTAATGAAAATCTCATAGTTTCGGACAATTAAAATCAAACCTTTCTCATAAAGAATAAAGCTTTCTCGTGTATGCTGAAAAGACATTCCGAAGCGTTCTCAAATTAAAGCACGACTTTCCCTAAAAATCCAAATGATTCTTTCATACAAAACTCACCATAACATTCACATAGGCACACACACACACACACACGCATGCACACACATATTCAAGAATTAAAGGAATAGGAAAAGCATCAAGATTGCGGTAACCGTATTTCACGGAAGTCGGGGGGTGCCTAACACCTTCCCCTCGCTTAAGCAAGCCCCCGAACTCTATGAATCTCGGTTCGCAGACCAATTAAATCGGAGTCACATATGAGCCAGCGATTTACAAAAGAACGAAAACTCGGATGAGTTGGTACATCCATTTCAAATATACCAACTGGCGACTCTGGTTAATTGGCTCATTATAAAAACGATCTTTCAAAACCCCGTCGACATCAACGCCGACCTTTTCTAAAAATCATTAAATCAAAAGGCTAAATTTGGAAAAGACCAAGAGATACGAAAACCCGGCGTCGACAACATGCTGAGAACCTCGGAAAACGTCCTTGGTTATTTCAAACCACTCAGTAATTGTCATTCAATTATTCGGATATTCAACTGTTGTTTACTAATTCATGTTCCTTCACACCCTCATACTGTTGTTGAACATTGAAAGCAAAATTTCCTTCTATCATGATATATCTCTTGTGTATATACTTGCTAAGCAAATTAGTTGCTTACCCTTGCTATATCATGATCTTTATTTCAGCTAAGGCAGAAACGTCTAGGGGAGACAAAGGAAAAGGGAAGGTGCAAGAGTAGATGCCCGTTAGTGCCTATGTACTAGCTATTTCTGAATGTTGTTTGATTAAGTGAACCTTTATTTGTATTAGAGTACGTTTTATGTTAAGGTTAAAGAACCTTGGGACCAGAATTGTAAGACTTTATTTCCATTCGATAAACAATGTATGTTTATTATTCCGCATTTAGTTAGATAGTATGTTTGTCGTCGAATTATCGTGAGCACCGAATTCGAGGTTTGGAAACCTGGATTTGGGGGTGTCACAAGATGTATCCTCATGGTATGGTGGAGGTTGGAATGAAAATTCTGAATGGTATGAGAGACTTGGATCAAAGCATTGATCTTGACTGTTGTCCCAAGAAAAGCTTGGATGATCTTGCCAACCCGGTTGATAGTGGTTTGGGTAGTAGTCAGCTTGATTCTGACTGTAGGCATTTTGAGTGGACTGGCCTTTAAGAGTGTCAACAGCCCTTGAAAGCGTTGCAACTTGTTCTTGCAATTGCTCAAGAAGTTTTGACGAACTTGGTTGCGTCGTCCCTTCATAATCCCATTGATAGTTATGCTCATCCATTAACTGAAAATAAAATCAAAACAAAACAAAATAAATAATAAGCAAATTATTTACAAGTCTAAATTAAAACCAATTGGATTGTCATTAATATTGAAAAACACTAGAAGAACAATTCCCCGGCAACGGCGCCAAAAACTTGTTGGTCGATTTCGCAACCGATAAATACGTGCAAGTATACGCGGTCAACAAGTAATATAATGATAAGAGAGTTGTCGAACCCACAAAGAATTGTTCTAGTGTATCCCAAGTACCAACTATATATCGTCTTGATTTTAATTAGACAAATGATGATTTGATATTTTTGTTGTTGGTAGTGAATAAGATAATAATAATCAAGTAAAAGATAATTAAATCTAATATTAACAAGTCTAAGATTGCAATTTCCCCCAACACTTCGTTTGAATCTCCTAACTCTCTCTTTTCAATCAGTTATAACATACGAATTGACAACCGAGAAATCAAAACTACATAAGAGCCTCTGTCGATGGTCAATCACGAATCTTCCTAAGCGGTGCATAGGTATATGTCTATCCTATGCACTATCAAGAGACTAATTTCAGGAATGATTAGTAGACACGTGTCACCAAATCTAATTAATCCTCCCCTCAATTACCAACTTTCACATCGGAAGTCATTAAGACTAGATTCTCAATTGGTTGCATGAGGTAATTAGGTATATATCTATCCAAACTACTATCAAGATATCTATTATTGCAGATAATTAATAAGACACGCGTCACTTAATCTGATTAATAACCCACAACAATCTATACTCTCGCATGTTATCATAACTAGGTCTTAACCTATAATCCGTTCGTCAAGTTCATATAGGTTCCCAAGGTAATTACGGGCCAAGCAATTAATCTAGAAAGCAAAGGTTATGACAATCAATTCACAAATGAATAACTAAAATCAATAGAGAGAGAATTCAATTCAACTATGTGTTGGGTTCCATTGAAATCTTAGAAATTAAGGTCTAGTTCATGGTAGCTAAGCAAAACATCAAACACATGGTGTTCATCATAAATTAGAATTACAAATTCAAAGGAAAAAAAGAGATGATAAAACCCATTTAGAAGATATTCATATGTTGTTTGCTTGGTTGATGACAATCTCTAGCTTTTCCTCTTCCTTTGGCATTCTTTTCTCTTTTTGCTCCATAGCTTGTTGCTGGAAATTTCCTTGAATTGCAGCCCCCAAGCTCTTCTTGATGAAGTATGTGTAGCCTCCCAAGGTCTAAATATCTCTTTGACAAGCCTTTCCTTCTTGGTTCTTTGGCTTTTGCTGAGTTTTCCTTGTATTGCAGCACTTTTTCTCTCTATTTTGATGTTTTAGTCTAGACTCTCAATCTCTAGATATGAAATATGAAGCCCCAATGAGATATTATATAGTGCCTCCATGAAAAACCCTAGCCAAATATCAGATTTTGGGTCAAAAGTGAGCTGGAATCGCACTAAGAGCTCAAAAGATCGCACTCAGCACGCCCAGATGCGCCCGCACGCCGCCTGGTGCGCCCGCACGCTGCCCCCTGGCCATGCCGCACGCCCATGGCACGCCCACGCCGCGCGCGCGCGCGCTGGCTGCTTGGTGCCAGGCGTCGTGCGCCCGCACCCAATCCCGCGCGCCCGCACCAAAACCGCTGTATCCCGACTCAGCTTTGACTTCTGTTGGTAAAATGGTCATAACTGTTTCGTCCGAACTCGGATTTAGGCGTGTAAATAGGCTATGGAAAGATACGAAAGAGCTCTACAACTTTCATAACTGGATCTTGACGAGAAAATGTCCGAAGAAAGGCTCAAATTGAGCCCGAAGCAACTGCTGTGTAAAATACATGCCAAATCCGATGGTAAAATAGCCATAACTCTCTCATACGAACTTCAAATTAGATGATTCTGGATGCTCCCGAAAGCTGAGATTAATATCTACAACTTTCGTTCTTTGAGTTTTGAGAGATTCGGATTGGATCATGGGTGAAATTGGGAAACAAGCAGCTACAGTACCGAAAAGCAAGTTATGGGTATTGATTCCAAGGAGCTTTTATTTCCATTCCTACAAAACAACATGAAAAACATATAAAAGCATACAAAAACATATAAAACCAATATAAGACTATATTACATGACAATAAGATAAAAACACATAAAACCAACCGAAATGACTTAGGATTTACAAATTATCAAGCTCAAAAGTACCTAATTTGTGTATATAAAACACACTCATCAGTACCCTGAAACGGATTTACTGTCATCTTGGTCCGTTTGAAAACTTGAGTCTGTATAGCCCTCTAGTTTCAATTCATACCCACCGTAGACAAGAAATACATCCTTAGTCCTTCTCAAGTACTTTAGAATATTTTTCACTGCCTTCTAGTAATCTTCTCCTGGATTCGATTGATATCTGCTCGTTACACTAAGTGCATGAGCGACATCTGGTCTAGTACATATCATACCGTACATGATAGATCCTATTACGAAAGCATAAGGAATCTTACTCATACGGTCTCTCTCCTCAGGTGTCTTTGGGGCTTGTTTCTTGGAGAGATATATTCCATGGCTCATCGGCATGAGACCTCTCTTGGAATCTTTCATGCTAAACTTCTTTAGCATCGAGTCAATGTACTTTCCTTGGGTCAAGCCCAGCATCCTTTTAGATCTATCACTATAGATATTTATCCCCAAAATATAGGATGCTTCACCTAAGTCCTTCATGGAGAAGTGTTTAGATAACCAAATTTTGATCGACCGTAGCATAGGAACATCATTCCCTATCAGTAATATATCATCAACATATAATACAAGGAATGAAACAGCAGTCCCACTAACCTTCTTGTACACACATGGTTCATCCTCGTTTTTGATAAAATCAAACCTTTTGATTATCTCATCAAAACGGATGTTCCACCTTTAAGAAGCTTGTTTCAATCCATAAATGGATCGTTGTAGCTTACAGACTTGGTTTGTTCCAACCGTTGAAACAAAACCCTCTGGCTATATAATATATACATTCTCCTCAAACTCTCCATTGAGGAAGGCCGTTTTCACGTCCATTTGCCAGATCTTGTAATCATAATAAGCTGCAATTGCAAGCAAAATCCGAATGGACTTGAGCATAGCTACTGGTGAGAAGGTTTCATCATAGTCAACTCCTTGTTTTTGTTTGAAACCTATTGCAACCAGTTGGGCCTTATAGGTAGACCTTGCCATCTACTCTAGTCTTTCTCTTAAAGACCCATTTACACCCAATAGGCTTAATGCCCTCAGGTGGTGAAACCAAAGTCCATACTTGGTTTTCATACATGGAGTCCATCTCGAATTTCATGGCTTCTAGCCATTTCTCTGAGTCTTCACTACTCATAGCCTCTTCATAAGTCAATGGATCATCATCATCTATGATGTGTACCTCATCATCATCCTCTATGATGAATCCATACCTATCAGGTATCTTCGGTACTCTTCCAGATTTACGAATAGGTAGTGGTACAGTAGGTTCTTCAACTCGGTCAGGTACCTGACTTTGATTCGTAGTATTCTGTGGTTCTTGAACTTCTTTAAGATATATCTTACTCCCACTGACCCCTTCAAGGATAAACTCCTTTTCCAAGAAGGCAGCGTGTTTCGCAGCAAACACCTTTTGATCAGTAGGATGATAAAAATAATACCCTGATGTTTCTTTAGGGTATTCCACGAATCTACATTTGTCGGATCGAGTCTTCAGCTTATCATGCTCAAACCTTTTGACATAAGCTGGATAACCCCAAGTCTTAACATGCTTAAGATTTGGTTTCCTCCCTGTCCATATCTCATATGGGGTCTTTGGGACGGATTTGGTAGGTACCTTGTTAAGTAGGTATGCAGCCGATTCTAGGGCATAACCCCAGAAGGATACTAGAAGGTCGGTAAAACTCATCATGGAACGAACCATATCCAACAATGTTCGATTTCTCCTTTCAGATACACCATTCAACTGTGGCGTCCCTGGTGGAGTCCATTGTGAGATTATACCATTTTCTTTGAGACAATTGAGAAACTCATTGGTCAAGTATTCCCCTCCTCGATCCGATCGAAAAATCTTAATACTCTTACCAGTTTGCTTCTCTACTTCAGTTCTGAATTCTTTGAACTTTTCAAACTATTCAGATTTGTATTTCATTAAATACACATATCCAAATCTAGAATGATCATCACTGAAAGTAATAAAATAAGAATACCCTCCTCGTGTATTCGTTGTCATAGGTCCACATACGTCTGTGTGTACCAACGCTAACAACTCTGTAACTCTTTCTCCTTTTCCACTAAAAGGAGATTTAATCATTTTACCCATGAGACAAGATTCACAAGTTGGATATGATTCGTAATCAGATAGCTCTAAAAGCCCATCTTTATGCAACTTGGATAATCTTGTTTCATTGATATGACCGAGTCTACAGTGCCACATAAAGGTATAATTAACACCATCTCTTTTTTTTCTTAGTTTGTTCAATTTGAAGTATATTTTCATGCAAGTCAAGTATGTAAAGTCCATTCAGTAGGTTTCCAACACCATATAAAACATTTTTATTATAAATAGAACAACTGTTGTTCTTTATTATAATATCAAAACCATCCATATCCAATACAGAAATTGAAATAATGTTTCTAATGAGTGTCGGAACATAATAACAATTATTTAAACTAATGAACTTGCCCGAAGGCGGTGCTAAACAATAAGTCCCTACAGCTAATGCAGCAACCTTTGCTCCATTTCCCACTCGTAGGACGACTTCATCCTTGTTCAACTTTCTGCTTCTACTTAGTTCCTGAATATTATTACATATGTGAGAACTACAGCCGGTATCCAATACCCAAGTAGAATTTTGACTTTCAGAAAAATTAATTTCAATCATGAACAAACCTAGATCGAAAGTCGAAGCTTCTTCAAGCTTCTTCTGGTCCGCAAGATACTCCTTGCAGTTCCTCTTCCAGTGTCCCGGCTTATTGCAATGGTAGCAAATTCCTTTACTATCTGGATCAGGTTTCTTTTTATCCTTTCTCTTCGCCTTGCCCTTAGCCTTCTTGTTTTTCTTCTTTTCAGAAGATACCTTGGGCCTCTTCCTTTTCTTGGAAGAATCATCCACTAGTAAGACTTAGTTCTTGTTGGATGAGAAGTGACCTTCAGTAGTTTTCAGCATGTTAAGTAGCTCAGGCAAGCTGACGTCCAACTTATTCATGTGAAAATTCACAACAAATTGTGAGAAGGTGTCCGGGAGTGACTGCAAGATCAAATCTTGGCTTAACTCCCCATCCATCACGAACCCAAGCTGTCCAAGTTGTTCAATCAGATTGATCATCTTAAGGACATGAGTCTCAACAGCAGTACCCTCAGTCATACGAGATCGGACGAGCTCCTTAGATATCTGATATCTAGCAGTCCTACTTTGCTCACCATACAACTCTTTGAGGTGCAGCAATATAGTAGGAGCATCCATAGTTTCATGCTGACGCTGAAGCTCGTTACTCATGGATGCGAGCATGATGCATTGAGCCAGGATTGCATCATCTTGCCACTTTCTGAAAGTAGCAATCTCTTCCTCAAAGGCTGTTTCTGCAACATTTGCAGGGACTGGCGAATTTAGGACATAAGAAATCTTTTCAGCAGTGAGAACAATTCTCAGATTCCTTAACCATTCCGTGTAATTCGGTCCGGTCAGTTTGTTAGCATCAAGTATGCTACGAAGTGATAGTGAGTTTGACATTTTTAAATTCTGCATGTGAAATAGGCAACATTTTAGCATACATTCATTTAATTAATTACCAAAATAAATTAGGTCTTTATTTAAATTGGTATCTCCCACTATTTTCATCAAACTATATTACCCTCAATATATATAGTTCGACAAATCTAATTAAAGTTTTGCTAGTGAGATTAAGGACCCCATTTTAAATGTATATAGCCTTGTGGTGACACAACAAACGATATATAAATAAATAAGTAGACAACTATTGTCAATTACATCACTATGTAACTCCTTTTATTTTGCCTCTTAGATTATTTTGATCAAGTGGTGACACATCCGAATCAAAATTATCCAAGTTAAGTCCAACCTAGCACTTCCATATATTCGAAAGAAAAACACTGTCCTTGTGGTGACACAACAAAACAGCAGCGTTCAGTCTATTTATAAGCATCAAATGTGATAAAACAACATCTTAAATATTTAATACTTGCCTTGTGGTGACACAACAAACTCATATTAAATATTTTATACTTTATTGCTTTACCATGCTAGAAGGCGACGTTCGATATTCCAAATATCTTTGAACGCTTTGGAATTAATATAATTTCTTTGAGGGGTTTATTATTATTAGTGTCATCTTGTTTAGCGCGCATGCACATATATATATAAAATACGCGTCATATTATTTAACATGCGAAGCATGTTGTATAATATATAATATATATATAGTAATCATGCACATATAGAATACTATATTCTACCCAGATTGATTATGGACTTTTATTCTAGTTTGGTTCACTAGAGCCACCAAGTGAACCAAAAGGTCAAACCTAGGGTGCAAGAATTAAATTTAAATATAACTATTATATTTAAACCCGGGCTCCATTACAAACGGGTCTTCAAGCGCTCCTTGCTCCTTTATCTCCAATTCTTCAAAATTAATTCTAATTAGTCCTATTATATAAACTCTTTACAATAAATAGAAACCTTGATCAGCAGTCAAGGGTAAGTACATAGGAGGAAGATAGAATTTACATTAAGAAAAATTAGAGAAGACGAGGTACGCAGACCCCTTTTATAAAAACCCATACATTCAAGCATCCACTAAAATAAATCCAATCACACATTAGTCAATTGTCCATAATCAATCCCTATTTACTATCATACATATCTTTATATGTATCAATAAATAACATTCATTCCATGAATAATAAAACCATTCCATATATGCATTGATATCAATTAATGGGCAAAAGTTTTGCTAATATTTAGTTTTGAAACAAAATAAACTCTTTTATTTTAATCAAAAACCAAATCCAAATTAAACTCCTTTAATTTTAGTAATCTGAAATCCCATTTCAGATAAAATAAACATCTTTATTTTAAACTTATATCAATTAAATAAACCATTTATTTTAATTGAAGTAAAAATTATTTTTCGGATTCTGCTGTCCGGCGCAGCTACGCCCAGAATGAACTGGGAAACGGCGCAGCTGCGCTGAACCCCATAAATGATTTTTCTGGGTTTGGGCGCAGCTGCACTCCAGAATGAACTGGCGTTGGCACAGCTACGCCGCGTAACAGATTCAGAAAAATGGATTTTGCCCAAAAATTTCGATCCAATCGCATACCATACACACATGGAATCATCAAAATCAATAATTAGCACAAGATTAGGCTCTGATACCACTGTTAGGTTTGTATATAGCGCGAACATGCAATCAAATTACATAAATAGTGCGGAAGCGCGATAAAACGGATTTTAAAATTTTATACAAACCATCACCATGATCAATCTATGTGCTCAATTAACGATATAAACGAAAGAGATAGAGATTAAGAAATTATACCCTCGTAGAACCATACTTCCTCGGGTACAAGTTCACCTCCAATTCCTTCGCGTTCTCCTTGAATTCCACCGACTAAATTCCTTTGCTTGATCAACGTTAGCCACCCAAGTGTTTGGCCTCTAGAGGTGATCCACCAAGGAAGAATAGTTATTCAACAAGTTGGGTGTTGGCAAAACCCCTAGTTTCAATCTCTATAGAAATTGCAAGTACTCTCCACAATCTAATGCAAGAGTGTGTAACCCTAATCTATGATAAGACTCCTCTTATTTATAGATGTAGGAAAGACCCTTCCCTAAACTATTTAGAATTAGGGTTTCTATTATAATTAAACTCCTTTAATTAATTATGCTCCTAATCCAATTAGGATTTTCATGGGAGAGTACTTCTAGTAATTAATTCACAATCCCTATTAGAAATTAAATAATAGTAAGAGTAATAATAATAATAAGACTCCTCTTATTAATTTATATTTAATATTTCAGAAATATTAAATAATAAATATTAAACTATTTAATTTATTCTATCCCCATAGATTAAATTAAATACACTTAACTTATTATTACAATTATGTCATTTACTTCTTAAATAAATATTTTTCTTTTGCGGTGTGACCCTTTAGGTTCTCCATATTAAACCGGTTGTGAATAAATCAATTAGAACAATTATAATTTTATTTGAATAAATAAATTAAACTATTTAATTCATTTAAATAAATAATATTTATTCTACAATAAGGGTAAGCCCCCTTAGCGATCAACGACTTTTCAGATAATATAGATTTCAACATTAATCACAAAAGAACCTTTCAGTGAATAGTTACCGTACAATTCAATCCTTCTACCATACAATGTCCCAATTAAATATAAGACATGAATTTACTGTCAAGTCTTATTTTATTTAATTATATGTATTTCGATTCCCAAATGCACAACTCTAAATAATGCAAATTAGAAACTCCTTTCTAATTTCATTCTCCTTGGCCAAGGACTACTGAGTTGTCATTTATCGAATCACATAGGACATTCACATCTTTTACTAGATGTGGTAGATTCTTTGTTGATCATTCACCTATCTCCATGTACAACTTATTATACCCAATCATACCCTTTAATATACCCTAAAGGTCTTAAGGGACATGTCAAAGTATAACTCATCATACATAAGATACTATGATGATCTCAAGTCCAAGGATCATTTGTACTACTATCACTATAGGAATTCCTATTGACAGGCGAGTAAAACTCCATTAGGTATTCCTTAGCGAGCCACGTTCAGTGAATTTATTCTCCAATAAGCACCTACATACTTGCTTTAGTGTCTCCACACAAATGATTATGAGATCAATCATCCTCTTCTTAAGAGCAAGCAACGTATATACTAATCTATCCGGATTCACTAATCCCCTTTATAGTAATCCAATGATTAGGAACAATTTTAGTTTGTGAGTTATCTAGAATTTAGATCTCATTAGCATGATCACCATCATGATTCTAAAAGCATTGCTCAAAACTGTGGGTTTATCACATTTAATAAAACAACACTATGTAGATAATATAAAATGCCTTTTAAGAAAATCAATTCTTTTATTAATAAATGAATAAGATTAAAAAGTATATGCTACATCATATCAAATATGATTGGCTTGTGTGCATATTACTTTCAGAGATATGGACAGGGAGAAAACCAAATCTTAAGTATGTTAAGACTTGGGGTTGTCCAGCTTATGTCAAGAGGTTTGAGCATGATAAGCTAAAGACTAGATCCGATAAGTGTAGATTTGTGGGATACCCTAAAGAAACTGTAGGGTATTATTTCTATCATCCCAATGATCAAAAGGTGTTTGTTACGAAACATGGTGCCTTCTTGGAAACGGAGTTTATCCTTGAAGGGGTCAGTGAGAGTAAGATATATCTTGAAGAAGTTCAAGAACCACAAAATACTACGGATCAAAGTCAGGTACCTGACAAAGTAGAAGAACCTACTATACCACTACCTATTCGTAAATCTGGAAAAGTACCGAAGATACCTGATAGGTATGGATTCATCATAGAGGATGATGATGAGGTACGCATCATAGATGATGATGATTTATTGACTTACGAAGAGGCTATGAGTAGTGAAGACTCACAGAAATGGCTAGAAGCCATGAAATCCGAGATGGACTTCATTTATGAAAATCAAGTATGGACTTTGGTTTCACCACCTGAGGGCATTAAGCCTATTGGGTGTAAATGGGTCTTTAAGAGAAAGACTGGAGCAGATGGCAAGGTAGAGACCTATAAGGCCTGACTGGTTGCAAAAAGTTTCAAACAAAGACAAGGAGTTGACTATGATGAAACCTTCTCACCAGTAGCTGTGCTCAAGTCCATTCGAATTTTGCTTGCAATTGCAGCTTATTATGACTACGAAATCTGGCAAATGGACGTGAAAACGGCCTTCCTCAATGGAGAGCTTGAGGAGAATGTATATATGATATAGCCAGAGGGTTTTGTTTCAACGGTTGGAACAAACCAAGTCTGTAAGCTACAACGATCCATTTATGGATTGAAGCAAGCTTCTCGAAGATGGAACATCCGTTTTGATGAGATAATTAAAAGGTTTGATTTTATCAAAAATGAGGATGAACCTTGTGTGTACAAGAAGGTTAGTGGGAGAGCTGTTTCATTCCATGTATTATATGTTGATGATATATCACTGATAGGGAATGATGTTCCTATGCTACAGTTGATCAAAATTTGGTTATCTAAACACTTCTCCATGAAGGACTTATAGGATCTATCTATCATGTACACCTGAGGAGAGAGATCGAATGAGTAAGATTCCTTATGCTTCAGCAATAGGATCTATCATGTACGGTATGATATGTACTAGACCAGATGTCGCTCATGCACTTAGTGTAACAAGCAGATATCAGTCAAATCCAGGAGAAAGAGCACTGGAAGGCAGTGAAAAACATCCTAAAGTATTTGAGAAGAACTAAGGATGTATTTCTTGTCTACGGTGGGTCTGAATTAAAATTAGAGGGCTATACAGACTCAAGTTTTCAAACGGACCAAGATGACAGTAAATCCGTTTCAGGGTACGTGTTTACCTTAAACGGTGGCGCAGTGAGTTGGAAAAGTTCCAAGCAGCAAACAGTTGTTGATTCAGTGACAGAGGCAGAGTACATAGCTGCAAGTGAAGCTACAAAGGAAGCTGTTTGGATGAAGAAGTTCATAAGTGAACTTGGAGTGGTTCCTAGCATTAGAGGAGCCGTACCTTTATTCTGTGACAGCAACGGAGCTGTTGCGCATGCTAAGGAACCCAGGTCTCATCAGAAATCCAAACACGTGTTGCGGCGGTTTCATTTGATTAGAGAGATCATTGAAAGAGGAGATGTCACCTTGGAGCATGTGTACTCTCAAGATAACATTGCAGATCCATTTACTAAAGCTTTAACACAACAGCAGTTTGATCGTCACTTAGAGAAGATGGGTATTAGATACCATGGCGATTGGCTTTAGTGCAAGTGGGAGATTGAAAGTAGTATGCATACAAGCCAATCATATTTGATATGATGTAGCATATACTTTATAATCTTATTCATTTATTAATAAAAGAATTGATTTTCTTAAAAGACATTTTATATTATCTACATAGTGTTGTTATATTAAATGTGATAAACCCATAGTTTTGAGCAATGCTTTTAGAATCATGATGGTGATCATGCTAATGAGATCTAAATTCTAGATCGCTCATAAACTAAAATCGTTCCTAATTGTTGGATTACTAAAAAAAGGGATTAGTGAATTCGGATAGATTAGTTCATACGTTGCTTGCTCTTAGTAAGAGGATGATTGATCTCATAATTATTTGTGTGGAGACACTAAAGCAAGTATGTAGGTGCTTATTGGAGAATAAGTTCACTGAACGTGGCTCGCTAAGGAATACCTAATGGAGTTTTACTCGCCTGTCAATAGGAATTCCTCTAGTGATAGTAGTACAAGTGATCCTTGGACTTGAGATCATCATAGTATCTTGTGTATGATGAGTTATACTTTGACATGTCCCTTAAAACCTTTGTGGTATATCAAAGGGTATGATTGAGTATAATAAGTTGTACATGGAGATAGGTGAATGATCAACAAAGAATCTACCACGTCTAGTAAAAGATGTGAATGACCTATGTGATTCGATAAATGACAACTCAGTAGTCCTTGGCCAAGGCAGAATGAAATTAGAAAGGAGTTTCTAATTTACATTATTTAGAGTTGTGCATTGGAGAATCGAAATGCATATAGTTAAATAAAATAAGACTTGACAGTAAATCCATGTCTTATATTTAATTGGAACATTGTATGGTAGAAGAATTGAATTATACGGTAACTATTCACTGAAAGGTTCTTTTGTGATTAATGTTGAAACCTATATTATCTGGAAAGTCGTTGATCGCTAAGGGGGCTTACCCTTATTGTAGAATAAATATTATTTATTTAAATGAATTAAATAGTTTAATTTATTTATTTAATTAAGATTAGAATTGTTCTAATTGATTTAGTCACAACCGGTTTAATATGGAGAACCTAAAGGGTCACACCGCAAAAAGAAAAATATTTATTTAAGAAGTAAATGGCATAATTGTAATAATAAGTTAAGTGTATTTAATTTAGTCTATGGAGATAGAATAAATTAAATAACTTAATATTTATTATTTAATATTTTAGAAATATTAAATATAAATTAATAAGAGGAGTCTTATTATTATTATTACTATTACTATTATTTAATTCCTAATAGGGATTGAGAATTAATTAATAAAAGTACTCTCCCATGAATTCCTAATTGGATTAGGTGCATAATTAATTAAAGGAGTTTAATTATAATAGAAACCCTAATCCTAAATAGTTTAGGGAAGGGTTATTCCTACATCTATAAATAAGAAGAGTCTTATCGTAGATTAGGGTTACACACTCTTGCATTAGATTGTGGAGAGTACTTACAATTTCTATAGAGATAGAAACTAGGGTTTTGCCAACACCCATCTTCTTGAATAACTATTCTTCCTTGGTGGATCACCTCTAGAGGCCAAACACTTGGGTGGTTAACATTGATCAAAGGAAGGAATCTCATCGGTGGAATTCGAGGAGAACACGAAGGACTAAGAGTTGAACTTGTACCCGAGGAAGCTTTGATCTATGAGGGTATAATTCTTATTCTCTTTCTCTTTCGTTTATATCGTTAATTGAGCACATAGATTGATCATGGTGATGGTTTGTATGAAAAATTTTAAAATCCGTTTTATCGCGCTTCCGCTTTATTTATTTAATTTGATTGCATATTCACGTCATATACAAACCTAACACGACCTGGCTAAAAGAAGCTAGCAGGTGGATTTCGGGGGCGTGACATTATGGTATCAGAGCATTAGGTTATAGCTCTAGGATAAGAGTACCTTAGCATATAGCCTGCGTAAAATTTTAGAGATAGAAAAACTCATAAAACGAAGGTTAAAAATGCTTATACTGAAATTTCAAGAACGAAATTCTTATAAGGAGGGTAGAATGTAATATCCTGAATATTTATAGAACTTATAAATATAATATTGAATAACTAAAGTTAGCTATAAAGTTAATTTCGAGGACAAAATTCTTTGAAGTAGGGGTGAATGTAATATCCTGAATATTTATGAGGCTTATAAATATGATCGTATATGGTTAGAGGTTAATTTAGTAACCTAAAATTAGGTACCGAGAAGTTTAAAACCTTAAGCCCTAATGAGATTCGAATTTTGTGCTTAATAAAGATCGAAATGATATTTCGAAGCAGGTGTTTTGTGATTATATAGTGTAAACGATGAATTAGGTCAAATAAAATTTTTTGGTCAAGGTACTTAGTCGTGCTTACATTGACAAATTGATTTGTTGTGCTTTCCACGATTTCACCAAGAAGTATCTTGACAAATTATTTTTGACAAGTTGCTGTGTCATGCTTAAGATTGACAAAGTGATTTGTCGTGCTTACGATAAGAAGTTGCACTATCGAGCTTGGAAGATATTTTCATTGAGGAGTTTAGAAGATAGGTTCAATTGCAAGCTGCATTGTCGAGCTTAGAAGATATTTTCATTGAGGAGCTTAGATTATAAGCTGCATTGTCGAGCTTGGAAGATATTTTCATTGAGGAGTTTAGAAGATAGGTTCAATTGCAAGCTGCATTGTCGAGCTTAGAAGATATTTTCATTGAGGAGCTTAGATTGCAAGCTGCATTGTCGAGCTTGGAAGATATTTTCATTGAGGAGCTTAGAAGATAGGTTCAATTGCAAGCTGCATTGTCGAGCTTGGAAGATATTTTCATTGAGGAGCTTAGAAGAATATTCTAAGAATTTTCTAGGTACTAAAGTGTAATTAACCTAGGTATCAAAGTGTAATAAGCCAAGCCCCTAACGTGCAATTAGCAAAACTTGGTTTTTCTGTAAATAGCAAGCTCAGTTCATTCATTCCTTACTATTTTTCAAGAGCAGTTCAAGAGCAAAAACACTCTATATTTATATTCTGAGAGATATTGTGAGATAAAAATTACTTTCTAAGCATCGAAGCGCTGCGCGATTGGAAGTAAAGCTAGCAACTACAAGAGGTATTACTCTAGTGGTTATTATTTTCATTTTTCTTTATATATTTAGTAAAAATATACTTTTATAAGCAGTTATAATGCCCAAATTATTTTAAGTATATAGTACAAAAGTCCTATTTACAAGCAGTTATAATGTCCGATTTATTTTTCTTATATATTAGAAAATATACTTTTATAAGTAGTTATTATGTCTGATTTTCTTCAAGTATTTAGTAAGAATATTCATTTTATAAGCAGTTATAATGCTGAAATTATTTCAAATATAATAGCCGAATATTCATTTTATAAGCAGTTATAATACTCAATTTATTTTAAATATAGTTGATGAATATTCATTTTATATGCAGTTATAATGCTGAAATTATTTCATGTATATTAGAATGAGTCTTATTTATAAGCGGTTATAATATCCGGAATAAAACATAAAAGATTTAATCGTTAAAATGCTTAATTAGCCTAGCATAATCCAAGGAAAGGAAAAGCTTGGAGTATAAAAGTTCTAAAGCTTACACTTCAAGAGATTGAGCGAGGAATGAAACATTAGCGTTAGCATATTATTCATATTCAGGCAAGTCTACTTATTTGTTGAAATGCACTCCGTGCAATAACATGTCTTATTTATGGAGTTTATTGTTATGCAAGTATTGTTTCTTTTGCACCCCGTGCATTAACATGCTTGTTATCTGTTATGCGTAATGTGATATTGATTGTTGAATTTCAATTGAAAACCATGTTAGTATCTGAGTTGAACAACTCTCTTGTATGGGCAGGAGTTTAAGATGTGTTAGGAAACCGATCTAACTCGCTGAGGTAACATTTGTCGCAGTGTAGAGGTATCGTAGAAGCGATATACACTGTTGATACAATTGTAGCATTGTTGATGAGACGGGGAACTAATTCATTAGTTCGTGGGTGGAGAACCACTCAGTTCACTATATTGATAATCGTTAAAATCTTGTATCATCTTATTATGTATATATATCTTGAAAAGGTGATTCTCTTCTCATATATATATATATATCTGTTAGACTTGTTGGGCATTCTTATGCTCATTTTTGCAATTATCTTAAAAAAAATTACAGCTAAGGAAGAATTACCAAGAAGAATGACGATTCTGGCGGTACAAAGAAAGTTGAAGATATAAAAGTATTTAAACCATGCTAGATTAACATTATTAGCAATGTCTAGAAAGTTCTAACGAGGAAATGGGTTAGGTCATTTAATTGCGCGCCGTTTTAACGGAAAGCCCCCTCTTTCCTGGGAACTAACTAGTTGCTAATACTACAAGTCTCGGATAGATAAATGGAGATTTATTTTTAAGTCTTTTAGGACTTATTTGTAATAAGAACAAGTTATCTGGGAATGTTGTAACAATGAGCAAATGAAATTTTATAATATTATCACTTTTCTGCATTATACTCTGATTATTAGAAGTCAAGATTTTTATATACGATTCAAATCAATTATATTACGAGTTTTTATAGAAACTTATCGTGTACATTACCTTTAAGTTAATGAATGTTTTGAATAAGATTATACAAGTCAGCACAAAGTTCGACCTGGCTAAAAGAAGCTAGCAGGTGGATTTCGAGGGCGTGACATTTCCCAATTTAACACTAAATTTATTTCAACACACCTTCTTAACACCATCACCAAAGTTTCTAAGCAAAGCTCAAAGAAATCACCAAATACCGAAAAGTCATCCATGAATACCTCCACATTATGCTCCACCATATCTGAAAAGATTGCCATCATACACCTCTGAAATGTGGTCGGTGCGTTGCACAACCAGAAAGACATCCTTCTGAAAGCAAAAGTGCTGTATGGACAAGTGAAGGTTATCTTTTCTGGTCTTCTGGAGCTATAACTATTTGATTGTAGCCTGAATATCCATCCAGAAGGCAGTAGTACTCATGTCCTGATATTTTGTCTAACATCTGATCTATGAATGAGAGTGGGAAATGGTCTTTCCTTGTAGCTTTGTTCCGTCTGCGATAATCCATGCAGACTCTCCACCCCGTTACTGTCCTGGTCGGAATCAGCTCATTATTCTCATTCGAGACTGTAATATCCCGAATGTTTATGAGTTAGTAAATCATGATATTAAATTATTATGATGATTTTGACATACAATGATCCTTAGAAAAGGAAATCGATGGGTTAAACAGGATAATACTCAGAGTACGATTGAGTTGATAAAGGTTATAGAAGAAAACCTACAAGAATCTGTTAAGGAAGTGGATTAAATAGGCGATGTAAAACCTATGTTATAGTAATACGTTGAAATTATTCAACGATAAAATTTTGGAAGAAGATCTACGCGGACCGAGTAAGGATGCTTCGGTGATTCCGAGGACGGAATCCTTATAAGGAGGAAAGGATGTGACAACCCGAATTCTTATTATGATTCGAGTTTGAATGTATATGTGATATATATATTTATGTGATTTATTTGGTGAGTTTAATATGTATATATACAAGTGTGAAATATATACATAGATTCAGAATGAATGAGTTAATAGTTAATTATTGTAACGATCGCGAGCCGTGTGTAGCTTGGTAATTCGAGCTTATGGATATTATTGAATAAAATAGACTCTTATTAATAATATTATGTGTTAAGCGTTTAAAGGTTATATTATGACCTAGATTATGTGTAACGATCGGGAATTTTGAATTTCCTTGTGACCCGAGTTGCGTATAAATGAAATGAATTTTTATTTTTATTTATATTATTATGTGTTATGTGTTTAAAGGTTGTGTTATAACTTAGAATATGTGTGTTGATCGATTTCACAACCGATAAATACGCGCGTGCAAGTATACACGGTCAACAAGTAATATATGATAAGATATGAGTCGAACCCACAGGGAATTGTGACAAGTAATAACCAAGTACCAATCGTCTATCAAATTGATCTAATTTAAACAATGAAGATTTGATAATTTGTTGATTGGTTGAGTTCACAAGTCAAATAATGAGTAAAGTGCGGTAAAATATCAAGATAGAAAGGTCTAAGATTACAATTTCCCCCAACACGTCATTTGAATCTCCTAACTCTCTCTTTTCAATTAATTATAGCATACGAATTGACAACCGAGAAATCAAAACTACATAAGAGCCTCTGTCGATGGTCAATCACGAATCTTCCTAAGCGGTGCATAGGTATATGTCTATCCTATACACTATCAAGAGACTAATTTTAGGAATGATTTATAGACACGTGTCACCAAATCTAATTAATCCTCCCTTCCATTACCAACTTTCACCTCGAAAGTCATTAAGACTAGATTCTCAATAGGTTGCATGCGGTAATTAGGTATATATCTATCCCAACTACTATCAAGATACCTATTATTGCAGATAATTAATAAGACACACGTCACTTAATCCGATTAATAACCCACAACAATCTATACTCTCGCATGTTATCATAACTAGGTCTAAACCTATAATCCGTTCGTCAAGTTCATATAGGTTCCCACGGTAATTACGGGCCAAGCAATTAATCTAGAAGCAAAGGTTATGACAATCAATTCACACATGCATAACTAAAATCAATAGAGAGAGAATTCAATTCAAATTAAGTGTTGGGTTCAATTGCAATCTTAGAATAGAAGGTTAGTTCATGATAGCTACAATAAACATCATTTTCAATTGATACATTGTCAAATTCGAATTACAAAGGAGATGGAAATCTAGAAATGAAACCACTTTTGAAGCTATTCAGATGGTGTTCCTTTGGTTGCTGATGGTTTCTAGCTCTCCACCTTGGCCTTGCAATTCTTCTTGACTGAGTTCCTTGGCTTTTGGCTTGATTCAGCTTGATTTCCAGCCTTGAGCTCTGTTGGTTGATGTATTTTGTAGCCTCCCTCTCTCTAGATATCAGATGTGAGGGTTGGAAGAGAATATATATAGTCTTCATCAAGAAACCCTAGCCAAAATCGGACAAAATGCAGCACAGATCGCACTGAAGGTGTGTCAGATCGCACTCAGCACGGCGGCGTGCGCCCGCACGCCCAGGCGTGCGCTCGCGCCCATGCGCCTGCATGCCGCTCCGCCTGTCGAGCCATGCGCCGAGTGCCGCCCGTGCGCCCGCACGCCTTGGCGTGCGCCCACACGCCCGCGCCTGCATGCCGCTCAGCTGCTGAGGCCCCGCGCCCAACTTGCCGCGCCCAGCGCCTGTCGAGTGCTACCCGTGCGCCCGCACGCCTAGGCGTGCGCCCGCACGCCCGCGCCTGCATGCCGCCCAGCTGCTGAGGCCCCGCGCCCAACTTGCCGCACGCCGCGCCCAGCGCCTGCCGAGTGCCAACGAGCCCGCCGAGCCCCGCGCGCGCGCCCAACGCCGAGGCTGCCGAGCGCCCAGCGCCCGCGCCCGCCGCACACGCCCAACTTCCAAATGTCATCAAATTAAGCCCCGAGCATCGCCAAACATAAATTTTCACCGTGTTATCATTTGGGCACAAATATCTATGCACGGGCATGCCCTCGTGGCTTGGCCGACGCCGCACGCCGTGCACGCTTTCCGACGTCGTGCACGCCCAACTACCAAATGTTGTCAAATTAAGCACCGAGCGTCGCCAAGCACAAATTTCCATCATACTATCATTTGGGCACAGACGTCCAGGCACGAACATTGAGTCAATACAAACAACGATCCGAGCGGTATTTATTTCAATTCCTACAAACATAATGAAAATGCATCAAAGCAACATAAAACATGTAAAAATAACTAAAAACTAAATTATGTAGAAATATGATAAAAATAACTGAAAACCACATAAATACCTAAAGACTTGCAAATTATCAAGGCCAAAAGTACCCAAATTGTATGTATAAAACACACTCATCAATGTGTATGTATTAAACTTTATGTGTTGTAGTGTCGTTAGGGTGAATATATTGATTTCGCGTAGCATCGCTAAATCACTATTCACGGGGCACGTTTACCGAGGCACTATTCACGCCATAATGTTTTTGCGTCTTTTTCGACTTTAATAAATTTTAGTAATACACGTATGCGAAGGGATAATTTTTTCAAGTGTCAGATTTCCATTTTGAGCCCAATCGTGTTTTATTCGGTATCTGAAATGTATAATATGACTGTTCCGAATATTTGGAAAAATCCCATAATAATTATTTTTATGCGTCCCAATAATTTATGGGAGTACCCGTCTTAATTTTGGGTGGAGTTGTTTACTAGTTTTGGTACAAAAGTGGGAGTATTCGAATATATTTTTGTATATTTGGGAATTTATTTTTGCTTGTTACTCTAAGAGGGGACCAAGCTAAATTCATGGACCAATCAAATGCAAGGAATGAAGTGTATAGCCGGTAGCATGCTGCTATTTTTGTAGGCTCAATGCCTTAATATTGGTGAACATTATTGAGCCATTCCCCTTCATCCTCCCAAAGCCTCCTAGCTGCCATTTCATTCAAACTTCTTCTCTCCCATTCCTTCCCTATACTAACAGCAGATAGAGAGAGATTGAGTGTGAGAGTGCTGCAGATTATTGAGAGTGAGAGAGCATTGAAGAAGAAGTAGAAGAACAAGAAGAAGAACAAGAACAAGAGAAGAAGAGGAGGAAGAACACGGAAGAACAAGAAGAAGTGAACGGGAGAAGGAAGGAGGAGCTCAATCCAATCGAACCTAACAATTTCTTAGCACCTAGAAGGGATTTACAAGGTAAATAATCAACTAATAAATCCATTCATTTTGATTTTGATAGAATTTTTGAGTTCTATGTGTTCTTGAGCTCAAACCATTGGGTTTGAGCATTTCTTGCAATTGTTGTTGTAATTGTTGATTGTGGTTGATTTTTATTGTTGCCAAGACATCTTGTAAGTCATTAATAACCTCAAAGTGGAACGAAATCAATGAATGATCCGAACCTTGGCATAAAGGATGAAACTTTGGACTTTTTTAATAAAATAACTTTCGAACGATTTAGAGGACTATAAAGCCTTGATTGAGTAATTGTTTGGTCTAATTGATGTTGTAATATTGTAGTTCCATGGGTTATCTTCATAACCGAGTTGGAATGGAGTTAAAAGGAGTTTAAACAAAGATTTGGTGTTGATTTTGGTGAAGAACACCAAGAACACGAAAACAGAGTTTTCATTTTGTACTTTGGCTCACAAATTGGTCATGTTAATGTTTATGGGTATTTCTAAATTTTTGATATGTTGTAGCCCCATGAATTAGGAGTCCATAAAGTCCGAAATGGACCAATTTGCTTCTGTATAGGAGAAGTTATAAAGGTTGGAGTGACCGGAGGTCTTCGTCGCGAACTGGGCAAAAGCCCAGAATCCGGCCACTGGATGGTTGACGCTGCAGCGCCAACAACTCACGCTGCAGCGTGACCTATCCAGGGAATGAAGGGGGCTCACGCTGCAGCGTGACCTCCAAGCTTTGAGCGTGGTGCCACAGCAACGCCACTTGGCAGGAAAAGGCACGGGACTCACGCCGCAGCGTGAGGTCCAAGTACTAAGGCTCACACCGCAGCGTAAGGCCTGTCAGGAAGAGACCGGGGCTCAGCCGCAGCGTGAGACCCAAGCACCAAGTGTGACACTGCAGCGTCAAGCTCATCATGTGAAAAGCACGGGTCTCGCGCCGCAGCGTGGGAATTTGTATTAAGCGTCACGCCGCAGCGCCAACCCCGTGTCCGACCTGGGTCGGGTCAATCAGACCGGGTCAGGTCGGGTCGAACCTAGTAAACTTGTCCAGCGGGTCCAACACTTACGTTTTTGTACAAATGATTAGACGCATTAGTAGTCATATCTTGTTAAGCCTTAATTGCTTAATTGTATACTAAGTGTCAACCTAGGTGATGTTGTCTTAAGGCATAAATTGACTAATTTGATTTAAATTTATGCTTGGTTTTCAGGAGGCGCTGCCCCCTGACCCCCGCCAGCTCACCGGCAAGCTGGGCAGCCGCCCGCTCACCGGGGAGCGAGACCCCCGACTGGGTAGTCGTAGGGCAATCAATGTGTTTTAATGATGCAACGTCTGTTTTAAACCTAGTCTTTATGTGACTAATTGTTATTTGAATATGTATTTACATGTGTAGGCTATTAAGGAGCGTGTGTTGTAATATTGTAGCAGCGCATCAGGCAAGTTCTTTTTAACCCTTGTCTAACCCTTGTGTTGGGCAAGTTTCTAAACCTTATGCACTACTTTTTATTTCGTGTAAACAGGTATATTGTTGCAGGTTTCATGACTCAAATCGAGTTATTACTTTCAATTATTTTAGTGGACTAATTATTGTCAATTACTCCACATCAAAGATAAATTATTGATATTCACAGCTTATGTATTTGAATTCATTATCTGTTGTTGGACTGTGAAACGTTTAAGTTCTTCATTCATGAACTGTTTAAAAAAATAGTTTATGCCACTTGTTTCGGCTAGACGTATGTTTAATCATCAATGTTGTTAAGTAAAGTTATCCAATCAAATTATTTGGTTTGGATTCCTATGTAAAGCTGAGATGAACAACCCTCATAGCAGGGGAAACAGTATGTATGTCGGGAAACCGACATGCGCGCGAACAGTATGTTAAAGGGGTTATACATAACACCGGGTACATTAGGCTGATCACCTATTGTATTAGTATGTTGGGTTATCAGATGAATTTCTGGTAATTCTAGTAAAAGTTCAGTGTCATGATGACTACTCAGTATAGAATATTTCCTCCATTTGGAAACATTGAAATCATTCGGTCCATAGAGGCCCTACAATTGTGTTAAAGAGATCATTCGTAGAAATTGTGCAAGTTTTTGAGCCATCTTTTATTCTCTTGATTCTTGTAAGCTATAAAGTATTCATTTGATGATTCATGATTATTGTTATTATACTTGCTGAGCAAATTTGTTGTTCACCCTTGCTTCCTCAAAATATTTCAGTTAGTGGAGCTCGTGGTGAAAGTTCTCGGAAGGATCAAGGCAAAGGCAAAGCTACGGATTAGCTTTGTACCGTTAATATCACCATTTTGATTATGTATTAAGACTCGTTGACTTTTGTGATGTATTAAGACTTAATTACCCTTATGTATTAAGTTACGTTTGTAGAAGTTTTGGTTTCGAGACTTGGGACAGGATTACTTATGTTATATCAATATAAATATTCCTTTATTTCCGCTGTAAGTAATCAATTGTATGATGTATGTATTAGATAGTGAAGAACCAAGTCTGGGTTCAGGTGACCCGGATTTGGGGGTGTCACATTATGCGTAGGCGATGATTGGTATGTATGAAAGCGTTCGTATAAGCTAATTTGGTGGTTTCAAGAAATATCGCTAGAGTACTATTTATTGGATTAAATAAATAGTTGAAGGATAATATTATTGAACGAGTTATTTGTTTTAAAGGCGCTAAAACAAAATATGGGTGGGATATATGTACGTTGATGTATATATGATTATGGAGAGTTAATCGTGAAGAGCAGCGATCGCGAATCATGAATACCCTTGTAATTTGGGTTTATTAACATTATTAAATGGATTAAATATTATTTTTATGTGACGTATTTTAAGGTTATTTTATAACCTGGATGATGTCAATGCATGAAGTTTTATGCGTTATTGAATCGTAGGAATGAATAATTAATTTTGCAAAAGATCGCAAAATCACTATTCACGGGGCACGTTTTCTGAGGCACTATGCACGCCATAATAATTTTTGTGTCTTTTTCGATTTTAATAAATTTCATAAATACGTGTATGAGCACGAATAATTTTTCCAAGTGTCGGAAATTTTATTTGAGCTGATACGTGATTTTATCCGTATCCGAAATGTATTATATGGGTGTTCCGAATATTTGGACAAATTCTATAATAATTATTTTTACCCATCCCAATATTTATGGTAATACCCATTTTAATTTTGGGTAGAGTTATTTACCAGTTTTGGTACAAAAGTGGGAGTTTTCGGATATATTTTTGTGTATTTGGGTATTTATGTTGGCTTGTTACTCCAAAAGGGAACCAACTCCCCCATTTTAGACAAATCAAAAGAGAGAGAGGAGAGAAGAGCCGACAATAATGCCTTGAGCCCTCAACTCCCTCATTTCCTCCCAAAGCCTCCACTCATTCTCCCATGCTTAGCCATACTCTCCCATTCCTCCCATGTTGCTGCAGATTTTAGAGAGAGAGAGAAAAAATTGCAGGAAATAAAGAGGAAGAAGAAGAACAACAAGAAGAAGAAGAACTAGGAGAGAAAAAGAGAGTTCGGGTAAAACAATCCCACTCCATTCATCTCCATACCATTTTCCATCCGTTCCATTTCCTCTTTGCTTCACTTCTAATCATCATCTCACTTGGAAGAGAAAAATAGAGAGTTACAGTAGAGAGAGAAGGGAGAAGAAGGAAGAAGTTCTAGAGAGAGAGGGGGATGAGGAAATGCTCGAGTGAGGAGGAAGGAGGAACCAAGCAAGGAGGGAGAGCTCAATCAAGCCCTAGTTAACCATCTTAACATCTAGGATCGATTACAAGAGGTAATCATCTCATCTAAATCCATTTCATTTGATTTTGGTTAAGGTTTTCAAGTTTTTATGATTTTTTGAGCTCTTAAGCTTATGGGTTGGTTTTATTGCGATTCTTATTATTATTGGTTGGTTGTGAACGGTTGATAATATTGTTAAGAGGTTATGTAAGCCATTAATAACATTAAAGTGGAACAAAAACACAAGAAATTCGTACCTTTACTTAAGGAGGATGAAGAACAATGAACTTTGGACATGAACTTGGACATTTAGACGATTTAGAGGACTTTGTAGCTGTGATTTTTTGTGTGTTTAATTTATTTGTTGTTATGGTATTGTAGTATTGGTAGATTTCGCAATCAATAAAACACGCGCAAGTATACGCGGTCCACAAGTAATATAAGATAAGTAAACTGTCGAACCCACGAGGAATTATGCTAAATAATTACCAAATATCAATCGCATGTAAAATCAATCTAATTTAAACAATGACAATATGATTTGTGTTTGTTGTTGATTATAACTAAAATAAAGACAATTTAGAAAGCAAGGTTTTACTAACACGGATAAAGTTCAAGATAAAAAGGTCTAAGATTACAATATCCCCCAACTCTTCATTTAAACATCATACTCTCTTTTGTTTGGTAAATTAGAACATAAGAATTGCTATCCGAGAAATCACAAGTATATATAAGCCTCTCTCGATGGTCGAATACGTATTTCCTATTGTGGTGTATAGATATATTTCTATTCTACACACTAACAAGAATCTCATATCAAGAACAATTAATAAGATACATGTCACGTAAAATCCCATTAACCATTCTATCAATTACTAACTTTCACAAAAGAAATCATTAAACACGGATTCTCAATTGGATACATGTGGTATTTAGGTATATGTCTATCCTAAATACAATCAAATTATCAACCCTCAAGAATAATACATAAGACTCACGTCACATAATCTCATACATTATCCATAAAGAACATCTAATTTTCACATGAATTCATAACTAGGTCTCAACTTATACTTCCTCTCTCAATTCCATATAAGTTACCAAATTAATTACGGGCCAAGCAATTAATCCTTAATCAAAGGTTATAAACTCCAATTCACAAAATGCCTAATTACCATTCAAGAGAGAGCATTCAATTTAAACTACAAGTTGGGTTCCATTGCAATCTTAGAATGAAGAGTTTAGCTCATATTAAATCTTAATAACATCATAATCTGATTATAGTACATGGTTGAAGTTACAAAATAAGAAAGAAGAACTAAAACATATGAAGATACACCCTTTTTGTGATAAGAAGCTCCAATTGATGTGGTGTAATTCCTCTTCTCTAATCCTTGCTCTCCTATTTCGTGCTCCTAGCCTCCTTGGTTGATGATATTCTGACAATCTTTCTTTTAGCTCCTTTGTTCTTCCCTTTTTAGCTCCAAACCCTAGCTTTTTCAAATGTGTAACCAAGTATGAATGATGCAATACCAACTCCCTGGATGCCTGATAATTCTTCCCTCTCTCTTCATTTTTCCGTTCCTGAAATTCCTCCTCTAGTGCGCCACAATAGCAGAACAAACAAAGCAAGCCGCTCCAGAAATCGCGCTCTCGCCCCGGCGAGAAAAACAACCTGGGGAGCTCGCCCCGGCGAACTTTTTAGCCTTGGAGGCTCGCCCCGGCGAGGAAAATGGCCTGGGGAGCTCGCCGCGGCGAGGTCTCATGTCCTGCGGAAATTACACTTTTGCCCCTGGACTTGCTAAAAACCGCCATGATCGTCCACAACTGTTCTCTGCACCACAAAAGCATAAAACAAGTAAATAGATACCATAAACACCTAAGGATAGCAAAGAATTGAGTTCAAAGGATAACTAATTCGTAGGTATAAAACCCACTCATCAAATACCCCCAAACTTAAGACTTTGCTTGTCCTCAAGCAAAAACAACGGAGATGAAAAATACACAATGCAACTAATTAAATGAATGCAAATGCATGAACTATAAGCCTAGAGCAGCCAAGATAAGGAAATCAAGCCTCAACAATCAGAAACAAATAAACAACAACATCACAACTGTAGGATTATCAGAAATGAGACACGCACCAAATTTCGCCAAATGATTAACCCTTATGTGTGTGTGTGGTCAGAAAGACAGAGTATGCAATGATCACAATTCGATCTAAGAACTATAGTGCTCAAAAGAAGATAAAATAGTCAAGAACCATAACTAGTATCTCACATGCTCACTAGCTTTTATTTCCACACTATATTTAGAAATATTCTCTAATAATTACCGAGTGCGTTTTACGCTCCATCTCGATGATAGTTTTATCTAGATCTGTGCAATGTCTATCTTTATTAGGCTATTCAATGTCACCCATGTAGCAAACTTTCCACTGATGACTCCCAAACCAGATGGTTTTAGGGCACCAAGCGTAGAAACACTCCAAAGGGCTTACTTGTTCGAATGACATAGGCCACAAAGATAAACTAGTCTAGATTTGCTCATATCTGTTTATATTTCATTTTTCAATTATAACCAGCATTCAAGACAGACATCGAAGCAGTAAATAAGCATAGAATAATTTATTTTTTTTACTATCCTATCTTTTAATGAGCAGTTTCAAAGATTTGAACATACAATCTCACGTACTCAACAACACTGATATGTGCATTAGTAACTCAAAGGGTTAAAAATTTAAGAAAATTAGGCACGAGTTAACATTTCTAATATAGCAATTCGGATCCAAAGTGTTGAATAACATAAAAAAATTTATCACCATGTCATCATCGGCTCTCCTTAAGTGCGCTGCTCAAAAGTTTTCTAAATGCAATTTTTTTTTTAAGACAAAGCAGACGATGAATATGTATAATAATCCTCACACAAATGACAAGAACAGAAATAATCATTAAAAGCAAGAAAAGTCATTTTGATGATATTATAAATGCTTAATTATAACATAAGTTTGAAACATACTACGTGAATGCAAGACTACAACTACTACGTGAATGCAAAACTACAACTAAATGCAGCATACTAAAATACTATAACTATAACTTAAAAGCTAAAAACTCTAAACACCCCCAAACTTGGAAATAACAATGTCCTCATTGCAGAAAAGATAAAGACATGAAAAACTGAGGACTTCCCTATGATATCACTCGGCGGGGTGATCGTCCGTCTCCTCGACGTCAGAGTCTGATGGTGGGAAAGGTGGCAGTGGCGTAGGCACGGGAAAAGGAAGTGGAGCTGCACCCGGGTGCTGTGCTGCTAGAGCCGCGCTGAAGCTGGTAGTGAACTTCCACATATGCTCCTGCCTCTCTGCTATGCGCTGGTTCTGCCTCTCTAGCCTCTTAGCGTGTCTGTCTATCAGTAACTAGAGGCTGCGGATCTGAGAGCTGAACTTAGCCTTAGGCCGCGATGAACCAACAGGTAACTGTACATCCTCCTCCTCCTCCTCCTCGGAGGTAGCCACAATGATAAAGCCTCGGCCTCGAGGATGTGACTCGGCTCCGTCCTATACCTTGTACCTCGCGATCAACCTGTGGTCGAGGATCTGTGATGGCTGCTGTGTGACCTCATCATCTCGCCACTGTACCCCTGCCTGTCTGCACAACCCACAAATGAGGGAGGGGTGAGGTAGTCCGCCCTGAACATTACCCCTAAGAAGCCGGCGGATACTACCCTCAATGATGTTCCCTACATCAATAGAGAAATCCATAACAATAGCGTATAGTAACGTTGCCTTCTCCTTCGAAACATCGCTCACGTGCTGGGAAGGCATGAGCTTGGCACTCAGGAAGGCGTACCAAATCTTTCCATACAGGCTGAGGTCCTTGCTGGGGAAGAGAGAAACACCTCTATCTCGCCTAGTGATCCATGTGGTACCCGGTTTGCATAACTCTGTTACAATCTTATCAAAATCAGGCTGAGAGCGAATGAGCTCAGTGTACTGGCATACTGCAGGAGGCACCAAGTTATAGTAGTGATTAATTGCATGTGCGCTGAACGGTACCCTCATCCCCCTGACTATGGCCTCAAACGGCTGTCTGTCCTGAGCGTTGGCATAAAACTCCTGTACCACAGGAACCACTGCTGGGTCGGGGTGGTGGGTGAAAGTGTCCCACACCCTCTCATCAATCTGCTCCCAAATCTCTCCATCAACCCCTTTCTCTGGCCTGAGTCCTCGCTCGGGAGTTAGAGCTTTACCCGTGATGAAGTCATCAAACCTGTCTGCCGCCTCGGCACTAACAAACTTACTGTGGTCATACTGCCTGGGTGGTGCGGAGGAGGATCCCTCAGTACGAGATCTCTTAGGAGGCATGGTAGCAACAAAGCAGAATTTCAACTTCAAAACAGACCCAAACACCACTGAATTCAACTCACTGATATACAGAATTTCCCCCAAGCTAGAATTTTTCACAAACCCACAATTTCCTGCAAGAATTCTCAAAATACACAACACTATATCCCTAATCCCCCAGTTAAACCAACACAACCACAACTGGGTACTCACTGGCAACCAAATCAACAATATGCAGACAAATAACAGTTCAAAATGGTAACAACAATACTGCCAAACTCAACTGGATGCCCAAACTACTCAATTCTGACCCAATTGACTTCTTAGATGCAATATCAATCAAGATTAACAATAAATTCAGCGACAATTGCAGTGAAAAAAATTTCAGTCCTTAAATTCGTATACCTTCCTTTTGACAGTGGCTGTGTATGAGGAAGGATGAATTTCCTGCTTGAGTTCACAAAATTGTGACTTGAATCCTTACTGAGATGCAATGATACTGAATCCCAGCCCCAATTCCTCAAACTGAATGTCCAAGTTCGAGCGGCAACAATGGTGGTGATTGTCACGGTTGGAAGTTGTAGACACCCAATTTTTGCGTTCCCTGTACTAACCATGACAGGAGGGCCAAATCGTCAATTGAACCGGCTTGCGGGAGCGAAGGAATGGGCCCAAGTGCGCTCGTCCAACCCCACCGCAATGATTGGCGACCAAGGCTGACGTGATAATAAGGCCGTCCGAAGCGGGCATTCCTGAATGAGGTGGCACGTCTCCCTAAAATTCCCAGACTGCAAAATACGAGCCTGTCAGCGAAAACTGGCGCTACAGCACACGAAAATCGAGAAAGTCAAACCGTCCAGCCGCGGATTGATCTGCGGCTAAATAGTGCACCTTTTGAAAACACGGAACTCGAAACACGGAACTCGAAATCAGGCGAGTGGAAGGCAGGCGGCCAGCCAGCCGATTTCAGCTCAGTTTCGTGCAGCATACAGGGAGTTGAGAGTTGGAAGAAATTTTGGAGAAGAAGGAGAATTCTGCAGCAAGAAGCACGGAAATAGAGAGAAAAAAAGAGAGAAATTTTGCAATCAAATAGGAAGAAAAGAGAGAAAAAAGAGAGAATTTAATTCTTTTGATTTTGATTGTATCAAATACACTCCTTATCCTATTCAAATACACAAGTTCACATCCATTTGAGATCAATTGCAAGGTGAAAATTCCTATTCATTCTAGCAATTCATATCATATTGATTGGTTAAATTAGATGTAACTTTCATGTATCTTGTTGAACAATCATGGATTAGGGATCATTAGTGAGGGTTCCATCGGAACAAAATTCTTCCTAATAACCCGAGGATATCCAATTGATGAAATTTCTAGCTTGTTTATGGTGATTCATTGGGTGTAATTTATTTAGATTGTCATTTTCAGATATCATGGTGTATTAGATAAATCTGGGTTGGTTAGTTATGTAGTATTCATTTTGTGGGCATGTATTAATCTCGTGTGAGCCTAGGAATGCGACCCCGTGGTCCAAATCCGATGATGGATGTTTTGATGTATGTGATAGATTCAAGATGCTCGTTTGTAACATGTAACCGTCGGGCCTTAAAACGACGCTAAGGCGAGAATCGGGTTTAAGGCCCCGTATTAGTGGAATATGTGATTGTTGGCGTTCGGGGATATTTTGATGGCTTACATGCCCATGAATAGCCCCGACGCGTGTTTATGCTTGATTAGATTTTGTGACACAAAAAATGATTTCAAAGGTTAAACGATGAAGGTTTTTTTTTATTAAAATCAAACAAGCTAGGTTATTAGAATCACGAGGCTAAAAATTGTAAGTGTTAATAAATGTCGATTCCTATTAAACGAGAAGGCCAAAGGAAATCATTTTCAAACATCACCAAAAGCGGCTTTATGAATGAACGAAACGTTTTATTAAACCTTGATACATAGGGCGAAAGAGATCCTAGAAATTGCCCATCATTTATGAAAGCAACGTATAAATCTCGATTCCTATTTCGGTTAAGGTTTAAGAGAATTCACGTTTTATCAAAACGACGCCTAATAAAGATTCATAGTTTTGACAAGTAAAATCAAATCTTTCTCATGAATGAAGGAGCTCTCTCGTACTAACGGAAACGACGTTCTAAAACATTCCCAAAATAAAAACACGATTTCTCAACAAAATACCAAATGTTTCACCTCTCATGAAAGAACTCACCACAACATTCACATAAGCACACACACACACACACACACGCACGTATACACATTTTACGAATCAAAGGATAGGAAAGCATCGAGATTGCGGTAACCGTGTTTCACGGAAGTCGGGGGGTGCCTAACACCTTCCCCTCGCTTAAGCAAGCCCCCGAACTCTATGAATCTCGGTTCGCAGACCAATTAATTCGGAATCACACATGAGCCAGCGATTTACGAAAAAATGAAACTCGGATGAGTTGGTACATCCATTTCAAATATACCAACTTGCGACTCTGGTTAATTGGCTCATTATAAAAAACGATCTTTCAAAACCCCGTCGACATCAATGCCGACCTTTTCCAAAAATCATTCAATCAAAGGCTAAAAATCGGAAAAGGACAAAGAGAGGAGAAACCCGGCGTCGACAGCTAGCGACTCTGCTGGGGACATTAGAGGGCTTAAGCCGCTTGCAAATCTTGATGCTATCCTATCCTTTTAAAATTCATAAAATGTGTGTGTGTGCGATATTTTGATTTTTTACTTTTGTTGTGTGAATGTGTGTTTTTTCCCAATAAGTGAATGATTGAATGGAATTGCTTTACTTTTAAGTAATCATTTGCATACGATGAGGGCGATGAATGTGAATGTATGTTGAGAGAGTACCTCCTCCTAAGGCGAACCTGTCGGTTGCTTATTACTGGACTCGAAGGGGCTGCTCTCCGGAGATGGCTCAGGAAACGCACCACCCAAATCCGCTCCAATCGAAAGGGCTCAGACGAGTAGATTGCGAAGATTCGGGGACCTTCATGCCAAAAAGCCCGTGAGAGTAACCCTAGGATAGGTCAGCCTCAGATTAACCCAACACAGGAAAAGTCTCTTCATGCCTTTTTTACAATTCACGCGTATAAAATGTCATGATCCCATTCCTATATGCCTCCCCTATTGACAAAAAGTACTGACCTCCATGTTTTGCAGGGAATAGCTAGGAAGGCATAATAAGTCATTATTGCAATAAGGGACTACTAACATACTGTTTTGTAGAAAAAGATTAAAAAACCCAAAACACAAAAGTTACAGCTTTAGCATGCATCCACATTTTTTATTTCCCTGGACTAAACTTTGAACCGTTGTTTCTGTAGGATTGCTCCTCAAACCCGTTCGCAGTCTAAGAAAGCCCAGGTCTCTACTTCTGAAATGGCTGATCTTCCCAATCATAGTTCCATATCTCGGGAGGAGTTTGATGATTTTAAGAAGCAGATGATGGAAATGGCCACAATGTTAAAAGAACAGTTCCTAATCAGACAGGATCCGCCAAACCAAGGACCGCACCATGTTCCACCACCAGGGGGTGATCAGAATCCTCCTAAAAATGTTGCAAACCTGTTTAGGAATGACCAATCCCAACTCAAGGACGAGCCCGTCATCCAAAGGGCCGTTCCCATACATAACAGGACAGTGATTACTATCCTATAGGAGGGGGACACTGACTACCTTCGGAAGAAAATGAAACACACGGAGGAGACCATCCAATCTCTAAGAGGCATAGGCTCCCTGGGTAGGGTTAATTACTCGTATCTATGTGTTTTCCCCGGAACCAGATATCCAGAAAAGTTCAAAGTCCCCGATTTTGAAAAATACAATGGAAAGGGTGACCCTTACACACACTTGAAAATATACATTGGGGAACTCGGGTATTATGCCGAGGACGAAGGGTTGAGGATGCAGCTGTTCCAGAAAAGCTTAACGGGGGACGCAAGAATCTGGTATGCCCGCCTTAACAACGCCCGAATCCATAACTGGGAGGAATTGGCCCATACCTTCTTAACCCAATACAGCTTTCAGGCCCAGATGGCCCCTGACAGGTACCAAATGACAAAAGTTAAGAAGCAACCCAGGGAATCCTTCAGGGATTATGCACAACGATGGAGGGGTATGGCCGCACAGGTGAATCCTCCGATGAGCGAGTCAGAGATGGTAATGACTTTTGTAGATATTCAGGAGGCCCCGTATTATGAGCGGGTTATTTCAGGGATTGGTAGGCCTTTCGCTGAAATGATAAAACACGGAGAAATGGTAGATATGGGTTTGAAATCGGGCAAAATCCGGGATTTCACTGCTTTGGAAACGGCTGCAGAGCAAATACAAAATGGAAATTATGGCAGCACTTCCCGTAGGGTGCAAAAGAAAAAGGAGGAGGATGTTTCCCTCATCCTTCAGGGATCGTCAAGAAAGGCAGAAAACCATCTTCCAATACAGGTGCAGAGAGTAGGGCCATCCCGACAGCCTAACTTCGCTGATCAGAGGGCGGAGGGGCGAAGGAGATATGAGGCCTCGCAAAATCGAGTATTCACTCCGCTTGGGGAACCTCTTGAACGGGTCTTAGCAGTGTTAGTAGCCCAAAAGAAGATAGTTGGTTTGGCACCCCCGAGTGACCCAAAGGGAAGAAGGTTTGACCCAAGCAAGCGATGTGCATACCACTCAAGTTCCCCTGGTCATGATACACAAGATTGTTGGACGTTGAAGCACAGAATCCGAAACTTGATTGATAGTGGGGACATTGTGGTGGAACAGCCGGACTCCCCGAATGTTAAGGTAAATCCCCTGCCAAGACATGATGGAGGGGGGGTCAATGCGACGGAGGCCAGTAAAGCCGGGGGGGCGCCAAGGTTGAACTATGTGCAGAAAATTGAGGAAATGATCAACGTGGTACATGATCATGGGAGTGCACGGGGAGTGCCCATCAGGTTGATAGGGGTAAGTACGAATATCACGGAGGGACCTGTCAAGTTGACGGCTCCGAGGCACCTCATCCTGGCGGCAAGGCCGCAAATCCCTATCAGTAGTTTAAAGACGGTACCCTGGAATTATGGGGGAATGCCAGAGGAAGCGGCCAGTTGCGCTTCTGTGACGACAATGGGGAATCCCTTATATCTTCCCGGGCGAGTCCTTGAGAGCCAAAAGAAGAAAAATGAAGAGATTTCCGAGGAAAGGGCTATAGAATTCTTGAAAAGGATGGATCACCCGGAAACAAGAGGGATCCAGATTTTAAATGAGGAGTCAACCCTGACATCAATCATGGACTTGGTGTTATCATCCAATGATCATTGCAAAACCCTGGCGAAAGTCCTGGAAGAGGCATACGTACCCAAGGAAATTAGTGAGGAAGGTTTCGGCCAGCTGATAGGCCATCTGTTAGAGAGTGATGTAATATCCTTTGCAGATGATGACATCCCTAAGGAGGGAAGAGGGCACCGAAAACCGCTACATATTGCGGTAATCTCCTCAGGTTATATCATGAATGGGGTGCTGATTGATGGAGGATCGGCGTTGAATATCTGTCCCCTCAGTACATTGCAGAAGATGAACATCAATCCCAAGCGCCTACGGGCCAGTCATATGGTGGTTCGAGCCTTCGATGGTTTCCGGAGGGATACAATTGGAGAGATAGAATTGCCGGTGGAAATAGGACCTTGTACTTTTGATATCTCTTTCCAAGTCCTAGACATTGCAGCCAGTTATAACCTGCTATTGGGGAGGCCGTGGATACACATGGCCGGGGCAGTTCCTTCCACGCTACACCAACAAATCAAATTAATCATCGATGGGAATCTGGTAACAATCTCGGCAGAATGTGATGACCCTTCTCTTCCCAAGAGTGGCCTACCAGTAATTAATGTGGACGAGTCGGCAACACCTGCTAGTTTTCAAGCGTTGGAAATTAGCACCCCCACTACAGATGCCTGTGAGCCCCAGCCGTGAAACCTAAGGTCTCTCCAGAGCTCACCTTTGTGGTAAAGGAAATGATGAGAATGAAATTCCAGCCCGGAAAAGGGTTAGGAAAAAGCAGCCAAGGAATCACCGAACCCGTTCAGCTACCCCCTCAGATAGGTAAAGCAGGGTTGGGATATCGCGAGGGCGTAGCATGGAGACACCGTCAAGGTGCGGCTCCGATTCGGCTGGCTGGCAGTCTGGTGACCAAGGTCAATAATGAACAGGGGATTAGCGAGCCTGTGATGGAGTCAGGGGATGAAGAATTAATCCTCTCAAGTGATGAATCGGCCAAGAGGAAAAGTTTCCTACAGGAGGTCGCGAAAGAGTTTGAAACCAAGTGCTATATCCCCGGACAATTGACGAGCAGTAGAAAGGGGACGGATGTCGTCATGCCACCGGGAGCCCAACAAGTGGTGCCTATCATCGATTGGGCAGGGCTAGTTATTCCTGAAGAGGGTAGAAAGAGGGACTCAGGCGATGTAGCCGTAATCATCGGGGAAGTGTCCGGTGTGAAGCCCCCTTTTGTCCAACGCATTTCATCTGACCTGACCGTCGACAATTGGACCATGAAACCAGTGATATCCAAACAAGGGTAAAACCCGACATCAGGGTGGTAGACCCCAGAGGATGGGAGAATGAAGAAGTTTATTTTTGTTTGTAGTTTTATATTTTGCATAATTATGTCGTTTCTTCATGTTATCTGGAAATGTGATCGTCGTGGAAAATAACTTATATATGACAAGTATTTTGTTTCATGTCAGGTGTACCAATTTGAGTAATCCTTGCCTAACAAACGGTCTTTCAAATTTGAATGATGATTATGATTTTGACATTGAGCTCGATTTCGATTTGATGGGCATTGAGCAAGACAAGACAGATTACGACGACGCGCCTGACGAGATCAAAGGATGGGTCGAGGATAAACCCAAACCCAACTTAGACCAAACCATCACTATAGATATCAGAACCCCTGACAAGCCAAAAGAACTCAAGATAGGGACGGACCTTACTCCCAGCCAAAAAGTCGAAATGACTGAGTTGCTAAACCAATATGAGGATGTCTTTGCCTGGTCTCATGAGGATATGATCGGATTGTCCACCGACATTGTGGTGCACCGATTGCCCATCAAGGAGGGTTTCAGCCTGTCAAGCAAAAATTAAGAAAGTTGAAACTGGAGTGGAGCTTAAAAGTGAAGGAGGAGATCATCAAGCAGTTCAGGGCGGGAATCATTATGGTATCCACTTACCCAGAATGGCTGTCCAATGTGGTCCCAATAGCTAAGCCTGGAGGGAAGGTGAGGGTATGTGTAGACTACAGAGATCTCAACAAGGCCAGTCTCAAAGATAACTTCCCGGTGCCTTTCATACACATCCTGGTGGATAACACGGCCCAGTACGAAATGTATTCTTTTGTGGATTGCTTTGTGAGGTATCATCAGATAATGGTGGCGGAGGAAGATCGGGAAAAGACCGCATTCATCACCCCCTGGGGCACTTTCTGCTATAGACGATTGGCTTTTGGTCTCACGAATGCGGGTGCTACTTATCAGAGAGCCATGATGGCCCTGTTCCACGACATGATGCATAAGGAGATAGAGGTCTACATGGATAACATTATTGTAAAATCGAGGGTAGAATCTGATCATATAACCCATCTTAAAAAGCTATTTGATCGGCTCAGAAAGTATAATTTGAAGCTCAATCCAGCAAAGTGTGCTTTCGGAGTGCAATCGGGTAAGCTCTTGGGATTCCTGGTTAGTGATCGGGGCATTGAATTGGATCCGGCAAAGATTAAGGCCATTGTGGATATGCTGGCACCTCGCACAGAGAAGGAGATAAGAGGATTCCTGGGAAGAATAAACTTCATCAGCCGTTTCATATCCCACTTGACGACTACATGCGAGCCAATTTTCAAACTATTAAGGAAAGTTGCTTCACAAGAATGGAATGAGCAATGTCAGAAGGCTTTTCAGACCATTAAAAAGCAACTGACAGAGGCACCAGTGCTGGTACCCCCGAAGGACGGGATCCCTCTGTTCATGTATATATCGGTCAACGCCATCGCGATGGGATGTATGCTGGGACAGAGAAATGAGGCAGGTAAAGAGCAGGCCATCTATTACCTCAGCAAGAGATTTAGCCAATGTGAACAGAATTACACTCCCATCGAGAAGACCTGTTGCGCTCTGGCTTGGGCTGCAGGGAGATTACAACACTACCTCAATGGGCATACTACATACCTGGTATCAAGAATGGATCCCCTGAAATATATTTTTGAAAGGCCCATGTTGAACTGTCGGTTGTCCAGATGGCAGTTAATCTTACAACAGTTCGACATGGTGTACGTAACTCAGTAAGCCATGAAAGTGCAGGGAATTGCATATCAGTTGACAGAAACCCCGTCCGGAGGGATGGAGCCGTTAGAAACTCCTCTACCAGGCGAAGATATATTTTGGGTATCACACGCGAAATATGATGATGAGGGACAGTTCTGGAAGCTATATTTTGATGGTGCCATGAATGCTAAGGGGGCAGGAGCCGGAGCGGTCCTGGTCTCTATCACCGGAGAGCAATACCCTGTGGCCACTAAACTGAAATTTAGCAATTCGAACAACACCGCTGAATACGAGGGATGTATCTTGGGACTCCGTTTTGCCCGCGACATGGGAGTGAAGAGACTAGCGGTGTTCGGAGATTCAGAATTGGTAATCAGATAGGCAATCGGGGTGTACAACACTAAAGAGCTTCGGTTACTTCCATTCCATCGTTGTGTCACCCAGTTAATGCAAGAGTTTGAAGATATCGCTTTCCGTCATATTCCCCGGGGACGGAATGATTTTGCCGATGCATTGGCAACTCTAGCTTCCTTAATCCACGTAATCAATAACAGGGACGTTCCACAGATTGAGATAGTAGTACGGAATGCCCCAGCATATGAGGGACATGTGGCAGCCTTATCAGACGAGGTGGTGTTGCCAAAGCAGCCCTGGTATCACGACATAAGGGAATATCTGAGAGATTGGTCCATTCCCGACCAAGCGAGCCGAACTGAGAGGATGAGAATTCAAAAGATGGCAATGAAGTTTTACTTGAGTGGGGATTCACTCTACAAGAGGGATGCTGGTTTGGGACTGTTGCAATGCGTAGATGAGACGCAGGCCCAAAGGATTATGAATGAAATACATGGTGGAGTGTGTGGGCCACACATGAGTGGACCGATGCTGGCCAAAAAGATCTTGAGGACAGGGCATTATTGGTTAACGCTGAAAGCCGATTGCGATGATCATGTCAAACGGTGTTACCAATGTCAGGCGCACGGTAATGTGATCCATACGCCTCCCAATGAACTGCATTGTATGACCTCCCCGTGGCCATTTTCAATGTGGGGAATGGATGTAATCGGACCAATAGAGCCCAAGGCAAGCAACGGGCACCGATTCATTTTCGTCATGATCGATTATTTCACCAAGTGGGTAGAGGCAGCTTCTTTCCCCAAAGTAACTCAGGAGGTCATCGTCGGTTTCATCAGGAATAATGTCATTTGTCGATCCGGGCAACCTGAGGTTTTGGTCTCCGACAATGCCAAGAATTTAAACAACGCCCTCATGAAGGGACTGTGTGACCAGTTTAAGATCAAACACCTCAATTCCGTCATTTACCGTCCTAAGATGAATGGGGCAGTGGAGGCTGCAAATAAGAATATCAAGAAGATCATGGCAAAAATGTCTGCTAATCATCGGGGATGGCCGGATTTGCTACCTCTCACCCTACTAGCCTACCGAACATCAACGCGTACTGCTACAGGGGCAACCCCTTACGCTTTGGTGTATGGAATGGAGGCCGTTCTGCCAGTTGAGGTTGAAATGGCGTCCCTCAGAATTGTGATCGATGCTCAGATAAGCGAGGAGGATTGGATGCAAAGTCGATATGACCAATTGGCCCTAATTGATGAAAGGAGGGTAGCCGCGGTTTGGCATGGTCAGTTATATCAACAAAGGATCTCTCGATCATACGATAAAAGGATAAGACCTCGAAAGTTCAAGGAAAATGATTTGGTGCTAAAAAGAGTCATGCCTTGTCAAGACGAAGCTAAGGGGAAGTTCGCCCCGAACTGGGAGGGACCATTTGTAATTAAGAAGGTGCTATCCGGAGGAGCCCTCATGTTGCAAGAAATGGATGGTGAAGTATTTCCACAACCCCTCAATTCCGACTCGGTGAAGCGGGTCTACGCTTGAATCATCAGTTCCCTTTTTCCTTTGAAGAGCGAACTACGTAGGACCTGATCTCCCAACTTGTGGGGGTACATAGGCAGCCATCATGGCGCGGTCCGATCCCTTAAAAATAATCCTTTTCCTAACCCAAACCAATCCCTAATAGCCAGAAAAGCCCCCCTCGACCCTCGAAGCCTTCCCGATACCAGCCCTAATCAGATTCATCCCGAGTAACGTAAACCTAGCCCAACCAAACAGCCATCCAAAATCTGAGATTCAATCCGATGAAATCAAAAGGTGTGCGGCAATATCTGTCAAATCTCCATCAAGACTTGAGAAGAGAAAGAAGGCGAAATGTCAAAATCGTGGTCAACTGGATAAAATGAGGACCCAATGAAGGGCAATGATACGACAAAAGGGGGAAAATGACTAAATTTAAATGCATGTCTATATATATAAGTCATTTTATTACAAGATTTCTCTTTCGATAACCGATGAAACTAACATAGTCTATGCAGGAAATAGAATAATCTACAAATCTGAAACTAGTTGAAGCATGATGGACAAGGTGGTGGATAGATCTGAAGCATCAGCATCTCCTGCAATCTGCTGCCCCATCATATCAATACAATCCAGTAAAGCGGTGGCTCGGCTGACAGTCCCAAAATGAGCATCTACAACTGCCCTGGTCTGAAATACAATGGTCTCCCTGTCAGCAATGGCGGCGTCTCTAGCCCAAATGGCATCATCTCTCTCGGCAAGAGCGGCATCCCTCTCAGCCTCAGCAGTAATCAGGGCCAGGCGGAGTCGGGTATCCTCAGTAACCCGACTTGGGGCAAAATCAGCGGAGATGGAGTGGTCTGTGGTATCCTCTGGGAAAATCAATCCAGAATCACCAAATGCCCCAGTCTGACTCAAACCAACCGGATCCGAGTCTCCGCGCAACCACTGCACGTAAGCAAATGTCTGGATGTGGTAGCTCTCACTATATTCGGCAAAGATCCGGCGAGACCAAAAGTCGTATACCCGCAGTAGATCCCTCTCTGTCTGGGATGATATAAGGAATCGATAGGCGGCTGCACCCGTGAAAGGATGAAAATCCTGTGTCTGATCAAACTGCCCTATAACCGCCAAGGGATGATAAGTCGTCACGCCCCTCAAGCCAGCAATGGGGATGAAATCCAGGTCAGGCACGTGAATCAAGAAGCTCATAAAGGAGCAATAACCCGAATAGACCAATAGATGAAAGGGATCCTCAATGACCGACAAAAATGATGTACATGAGGCCGCATCAGTACAGCTCACGGGACGAAACGAAAACTGCGTGGTTATGTCATGGCTAAAGCAAAACCCTTGACGACGGAAGTGGCCGATGGGACTGAGATGACTCATGAACCACACGTACAACAAAGTCGAGCTCCCTCTAAATACTCTGCCTCGGAAAGACTGGCAATATGAGGCCGACATGTAGGTATCCGCCAATATCATGGGAAGAATGGTGTGATCCTCCTGAAGGGCTCGAACTGCCGCAATAACCCGCATGTCCAAATGATCAGGTCCTACGGGCAAGTACAAAACTGAGATGACACAGGCCATCAGAACGTCCACTCTCAAGGCATCCCAGCGCTCCTCGGACACAGAAAAATCACCGAAGAAAAGATGAAAACTGTCAGGTGAGCCAAATCGATCAATCAAGAACTGAAGGGGAACCACATGGTCTGATGTGATCACCGGTAACAAGACAGCCCTCCGCAAACCGGTGAAAGTCAAGAATTGACGGCGCATGGAACCAACTGTAACCCTAGCGCAAGGCCCATCCAAAGACAAACCGGTGAAGCGAGCATACTCCTCGAGGGTGGGAGTCAGCTCTACTGTCCCCAACCTGAACACTTGACGGGCAGGGGCCCAATAGTTCAGAGTGCCATCCACAGAGCCCGCTGGCACCTGAAAGGTCAATAGGGACCAAGAATGGCCCAAAAGACCATCTGCGATGACCCTGTCAGTCGGCGATAAACTATCCAACCAACGGAGGAGACTGCCGATCAACCCTGTAGGAGGAATGGAGTCCAAACGTACCACGACAATTGAGGACGACATCTGTGAAAAATAGTATCAAAAAGACTGTACAGGGGTCATTTTCTATCCATAAATAAAAGCATACATCGTACAAATAATAATAAGACAAATGAATTTCATAGACATAAAAGATAAAAGCGGTGCATAAATGAGTAAATGAGTTCAGTACATGGTGCATAAAATGAAAAAAAAAAATAAAAATAAAACTAAACAGGTGCAGGTACAAAAGCCCTATCCTATCTTGATCTAAATAAAATCAATCTCATCTATGAAGGCGGGATCCTCGAACTGATCCCCTGGGGTCGTCGAAGTCGGAGGCCCAAAGTTCATGTCAGGGATATATGGTTGCGCTGTGGCATCAGATGAGCTTGGGCCTGTATCATAACCCGCACCGTCGGGATCGTAGGCATAAGCATCCTCTGGAGTCCGGGCCAGCACCCGAAGATATAGAGACAACTGGTCTACCTGACGGGTCAGAGTGGCGATCTGCTCAGCATGGGTAGGGCTCCGAATGCAGGCTGCCCAGTCCGTCATCATCACTGAGCCGGGGACCATATCCCCGAGGAAGAATGTGGCCCGGGTCTGAGGACCGATAGTGCGGGGCACCCACTAAGTACGGAAAGCATCACTCGTACTGGGACCCGTCGAGAGCATCCGACCGTCCTCCCCCGCGAGCATGATCTCCGAAGGCTGAGAATCCAGCGGCCATGAGGTAGTGAAGGGAAGGGAATGCGGGATGCGGATCTCTCCAGTAACGCATCTGAATGCGCGCTCCCCTAGGTACATCGCCCATCCTCCAACACTCTGCAAAGTGAGGCGACGAGTGGAAAGCTCGAACTCCGGGCCAGAAGGATGCCCATCATCAAATCCCACAGCCAGATGCTCGGAGAGGTAGGGAACCCAGACGACATCAGCAGCCGTAATCAGCTCCAGCTGGATGCGGCAGTGTGCAAAGCTGCCTGATACCGGGACCTCCTCCAAGGTGCTGTGATGCCATCGCCGGCCTCGGGGATAAGTGTCCAGGCCAAGGGTAGTGACGGGCCTCAGACAGGGAAGACACTCGTAGGCCCAGAACTGTTGAACAGAACAAGGCAGAGCATGAGTAACCAACAAAAGCAGAAAAGAGAAATGAAATGACGGGAAATACAATAAGAAAAAGAAAGAAAAACCTCACCAGCAGGAAGTGATAGAATCCGAGCCAGGCATCTGTCTGGCCCTCCGAGCGTAGACGCATACCGTGGAGGAAATAAGCAAAGGTGAATGACCCCCAATCATAGTCACTAATACGGTCCACGTCTCTGACGGCCCCTACGACGCTGAAATGAATGGTGGAGGAGTTGTTCCCTAGGAAACAACCCCTCATAATGGTCAGGAACAAGCGTCGTAGCAGAATGTCCCGGGTGCCCTGATCCGCTGGAATAGGCAGTGCATACAGACCCCCGACAGCATCGACAGCCAAAGCACCGGACCGAATGCTACGGACCTTAAAGACCCGGTCCTCAGCGGCGAAGCCCAATAAAGCCCGGACCTCTGCTGAGTGATATCAAGATCCAGAGGGACGCGGGATCCAGTGAACTCAATGCCCGTGATGTACCTGCAGTCCCAGGAAGTCAGCACAACCTCGCAGTCAAGAAGGTGAAGAGACTTCGTCTAGTGGAACCAGCGCTCAGATACGGCCCTCATGTAACCCCAGGGGCACTGGCGGGGAATGATGGTGAAGAAGTAACGAAAGCCCCAGGAGTCCACCACCGCCCGGTACTCACTGTGCAGAGCTGTATAGAGGGAATATATGTTGAACCAGTTACCCCTCGGCTGAGTAAACTCGGGCACCTGGGACAATCACCAATGGGTCAGTCCAGATAAAAGGAGAATTGAGAAATTGAGAATGAAATAAGAATGGAATTGAATATACCTCATTAGCTACAAGAGATGCCGAGGGGTGACGACTGAGATCCCGACCCAAAAGATCGGGTATCTGCACAGGGGCGCCAGAAGGAGCATGATGAGTAGATGGAGCCGGTGTGCTGGAGGATGGCCCCTCTGCCACGACCTCCGGAAGAGCAGCCTCCTCAACGTCCAGATGATCGGGACGGATGACAGCCTCCGCCAAGCGGCGAGCCTGACGGGTCCGAGGAAGAACAGGGGCAGGTGCAGCCCTACGACGGCGAACACCTGATGTCCGAGACGCAGAAGAGCTATTAGGAGCGTCGGGATCCATAGCTGGAACAGAACAGGCGAGGAGGAAGGTAAGTTCCCTTTTTAAATTATGCCACCAATATTCCAATATTTATCGTAGAATTAATGCAACATGATCAAAGTTTATTATATAAAAAAAAATATTCGGCGAAGTTCCGTTTGTAAAATGGACGTCCCAGGCATAAGCCAAACATGTTTTCGATCAATCCAAGCCTCAAACAGATCAAAAGTGCATTCATATGTGTAATTGCAGCATGTAAAGTACCATAATGCATGATTTTCTTTCAAAAAAGAGAACAACAGTATGTGGGACCGCATCATGAGCATAAAATAGGACTCACACAGTTGATACATAGCATGTATATACAATAATACATAGCATAGCATTGTAAAGCATATATTTCTATCTATAGCATGTAAATAGCCAAATGTATAACAAAACAGTGACGAAATTAAAAAGTGAACGGTCAAAGTGTTACCTGTAGCGCGTAGATCGATCCTACCGGAGCAGTTTTTGTAGAAAGGTTGGAAAATTCGGCAAAAGGCCCTTGCAAACAAGCAAAATCGCAGGAATCTATGTGGGGTACGAAGTTGAAAGTGACAGATCTGGAGGCGGCGAGCCGCATATGAATCCCGATCTTGGCCGCAGATTCATCTCCGGCTGGCCGCAGATCCATCTGCGGCTGGCCCTGGTGGGTCCCCCTGCTTCCCTTGCAGTCGTTTGATGTGTTTAGTGAAAATAAATTACGAGACGGGTGACCGGCGACGATACCCGGCCCCGACGAGACAATCGACCGGCGACGATAACCGGCGATTACGAGATGGATGTCCGGCGACGAAAACCGGCTCCGATAAGATAACCAACCGGCTCCGATAACCGGGGGTTACGAGATGGGTGACCGGTGACGATACCCGGCCCCGACGAGATAATCGACCGGTGACGATAACCGGCGATTACGAGATGGATGTCCGGCGACGAAAACCGGCTCTGACAGGATAACCAACCGGCGACGATAACCGGGGGTTACGAGATGGGTGACCGGCGACGATACCCAGCCTCGACGAGACAATCGACCGGTGACGATAACCGGCGATTACGAGATGGATGTCCGGTGACGAAAACCAGCTCCGACAAGATAACCAACCGGTGACGATAACCGGAGGTTACGAGATGGGTGACCGGCGACGATACTCGGCCCCGACGAGACAATCGACCGGCGACGATAACCGGCGATTACGAGATGGATGTCCGGCGACAAAAACTGGCTCCGACAAGATAACCAACCGGCGACGATAACCGGGGGTTACGAGATGGGTGACCGGCGACGATACCCGGCCCCGACAAGACAATCGACCGGCGACGATAACCGGCAATTACGAGATGGATGTCCGGCGACGAAAACCGGCTCCGACAAGATAACCAACCGGCGACGATAACCGGGGGTTACGAGATGGGTGATCGGCAACGAAACCCGGCCCCGACAAGACGATCATCCGCATTGACACCCTTTTACGAATGTTTTGCATCCACTGCATCTTACGTTACATCATAAATCATATGTGTTGCATCACGTATGTATTGTCATCCTTGTGCATTGTCATTCATGCATCGAGTGTCTATTCTTTATCCTGTTCATTTCATTTAAACATTGCATAAACATGATAAAGAGGGGCAGCTGTAGACACCCAATTTTTGCGTTCCCTGTACTAACCATGACAGGAGGGCCAAATCGTCAATTGAACCGGCTTGCGGGAGCGAAGGAATGGGCCCAAGTGCGCTCGTCCAACCCCACCGCAATGATTGGCGACCAAGGCTGACGTGATAATAAGGTCGTCCGAAGCGGGCATTCCCGAATGAGGTGGCACGTCTCCCGAAAATTCCCGGACTGCAAAATACGAGCCTGTCAGCGAAAACCGGCGCTACGGCACGAAAATCGAGGCGTGGCACGAAAATCGAGAAAGTCAAACCGTCCAGCCGCGGATTGATCTGCGGCCAAATAGTGCGCCTTTTGAAAACACGGAACTCGAAATCAGGCGAGTGGAAGGCAGGCGGCTGGCTTTGGCCAGCCTATTTCAGCTCAGTTTCGTGCAGCATACAGGGAGTTGAGAGTTGGAAGAAATTTTGGAGAAGAAGGAGATTTCAGCAACAAGAAGCACGAAAATAGAGAGAAAAAAAGAGAGAAATTTTGCAATCAAATAGGAAGAAAAGAGAGAAAAAAATAGAGAATTTAATTCTTTTGATTTTGATTGTATCAAATACACTCCTTATCCTATTCAAATACACAAGTTCACATCCATTTGAGATCAATTGCAAGGTGAAAATTCCTATTCGTTCTAGCAATTCATATCATATTGATTGGTTAAATTAGATGTAACTTTCATGTATCTTGTTGAACAATCATGGATTAGGGATCATTAGTGAGGGTTCCATCGGAACAAAATTCTTCCTAATAACCCGAGGATATCCAATTGATGAAATTTCTAGCTTGTTTATGGTGATTCATTGGGTGTAATTTATTTAGATTGTCATTTTCGGATATCATGGTGTATTAGATAAATCCGGGTTGGTTAGTTATGTAGTATTCATTTTGTGGGCATGTATTAATCTCGTGTGAGCCTAGGAATGCGACCCCGTGGTCCAAATCCGATGATGGATGTTTTGATGTATGTGATAGATTCAAGATGCTCGTTTTGTAACATGTAACCGTCGGGCCTTAAAACGACGCTAAGGCGAGAATCGGGTTTAAGGCCCCGTATTAGTGGAATATGTGATTGTTGGCGTTCGGGGATATTTTGATGGCTTACATGCCCATGAATAGCCCCGACGCGTGTTTATGCTTGATTAGATTTTGTGACACAAAAAATGATTTCAAAGGTTAAACGATGAAGGTTTTTTTATTAAAATCAAACAAGCTAGGTTATTAGAATCACGAGGCTAAAAATTGGAAGTGTTAATAAATGTCGATTCCTATTAAACGAGAAGGCCAAAGGAAATCATTTTCAAACATCACCAAAAGCGGCTTTATGAATGAACGAAACGTTTTATTAAACCTTGATACATAGGGCGAAAGAGATCCTAGAAATTGCCCATCATTTATGAAAGCAACGTATAAATCTCGATTCCTATTTCGGTTAAGGTTTAAGAGAAGTCACGTTTTATCAAAACGACGCCTAATAAAGATTCATAGTTTTGACAAGTAAAATCAAATCTTTCTCATGAATGAAGGAGCTCTCTCGTACTAACGGAAACGACGTTCTAAAACATTCCCAAAACAAAAACACGATTTCTCAATAAAATGCCAAATGTTTCACCTCTCATGAAAGAACTCACCACAACATTCACATAAGCACACACACACACACACGCATGTATACACATTTTACGAATCAAAGGATAGGAAAGCTTCGAGATTGCGGTAACCGTGTTTCACGGAAGTCGGGGGGTGCCTAACACCTTCCCCTCGCTTAAGCAAGCCCCCGAACTCTATGAATCTCGGTTCGCAGACCAATTAATTCGGAGTCACACATGAGCCAGCGATTTACGAAAAAATGAAACTCGGATGAGTTGGTACATCCATTTCAAATATACCAACTGGCGACTCTGGTTAATTGGCTCATCATAAAAAACGATCTTTCAAAACCCCGTCGACATCAATGCCGACCTTTTCCAAAAATCATTCAATCAAAGGCTAAAAATCGGAAAAGGACAAAGAGAGGAGAAACCCGGTGTCGACAGAAGTGAGAGAAACCCAAATTGGAGATGATTTTGTATGGAAAAGGGTTACAAGATCCTCAATTCAATTGAAATTGAAAGTGGCTTGTGTGCTACTGGTGAAATTCGACTGGTTTGGACCGATTTGGAGGTAGGGTTTTGGGTTGCAGAAAAATGGGAATGAGGGAGAATGGAGCAGGTTCGAACGGGAAGGGATTTTAAGTTCTGCTATTCCGCGACTCTCGTCGGGGCGAGAGAATTACCTTATGTTTTTCTCGCCGGGGCGAGAGTTTCCAAGCCTAAAAACCTCGTCGCGGCGAGCCCCCCTACTGAAGCAAGATTTTGATTTTTGAGAAATGAATACAGGGGCCATGTTTGATACTTACTCCCTGTATCCCTTCAACCTACAAAACATACATTAGAAACAATAGGCCAAAAATGACCCTCCAAAGCGACTTAGTGCTAAAAAAAATCCAAAACTAACACACAATACACTAAATATGAAAAACTTAAAAACTAACAACCATGAAAATGCAATAAATAAGATACACTACCGAATCATAAAAGGATACGGAAAACGGTGGGTTGCCTCCCCCCGAGCGCGTGGTTTAAAGTCCTCGGCCCGACTTCACATCCATTCAAGGCTAATCGGCTAAAGTGATCGAGGTCTTTTGGCGAGCGAAGCCGCCACCCAAATAATGTTTAAGACGTTACCCGTTAACTTTGAACGTCACTTCCGGATTATCACCATGGACTTCAACAGCTCCGTGTGGGAATGCGTGCTTGACAGTGAAAGGACCCGACCAACGCGATTTGAGCTTTCCAGGAAAAAACCTCAATCTAGAGTTGTACAGCAATACCGCTTGGCCAGGCTCGAATTTTCTGTCAACAATCTTCTTATCATGCCACCTCTTTACCTTTTCCTTTTACAATTTTGAATTTTCATAAGCTTGCAGTCGAAACTCATCAAGTTCATTGAGCTGAAGAAGCCTTTTCTCGCCTGCAGCTGTGAGGTCAAAATTCAACTTTCTAATGGCCCAAAACGCCTTGTGCTCAAGCTCAACCGGAAGATGGCATGTCTTGCCATAAACAAGCTGGTATGGTGACATACCAATGGGTGTTTTAAAAGCCGTTCTGTACGCCCATAGTGCATCATTCAGCTTTGTTGACCAATCTTTTCTTATGGGATTGACGATCTTTTCCAGAATTTTCTTCACTTCTCTGTTGGAAACCTCCGCTTGTCCATTGGTCTGGGGTGATATGCAGTAGCAATTCTATGAGTGACCCCATATTTTCCCAAAAGGGCAGCAAAGTGCTTATTGCAGAAGTGACTCCCTTCATCACTTATCATAGCCCTCGGAGTACCGAATCTTGTGAAGATATTCTTTTGAAGGAATTTCAGCACTACCTTGGAATCATTAGTTGGAAATGCGGCTGCCTCCACCCATTTAGATACATAATCTACTGCCAAGAGAATGTATAGATTGTTGAAAGAGGGTGGGAATGGCCCCATAAAGTCTATACCCCAAACATCAAAGACTTCAACCTCCAAGATCATGTTTAAAGGCATTTCGTGCCTTTTAGAAATGTTCCCCATCCGTTGACATCTATCGCATCTTAGCACAAACTGATGAGCATCTTTAAACAGAGTTGGCCAAAAGAACCCTGCTTGCAACACCTTAGTGGCTGTTTTCTCACCTCCGTAGTGTCCTCCATATAACGAATCATGACAGTGATGAAAAATGCTCTCTACCTCGCTCTGTGGAACACACCTTTGAATCATTTGGTCCACACAATGCTTGAACAAATATGGCTCATCCCACATATACCTATTAACGTCATGAAGAAACTTTTTCTTTTGCTGCCACGATAAGTCCGGTGGGAGTGTGTTACTAACCAAGTAGTTAGCAAAATCAGCATACCAAGGTATTTCGCCTTGAACCACAAACAGCTGTTCATCCAGGAAAGATTCATTTATTAGAACTTTGTCTTCCTTATCAAGACCCGGATTCTCCAATCTAGATAGATGGTCTGCTACTTGGTTGTCAGTTCCCTTTCTGTCCCGAATCTCCAAGTCAAACTCTTGCAGCAATAAGATCCATCGAATCAATCTCGGTTTAGCATCTTTCTTTGCAATGAGATACCGAATAGCTGAATGATCCGTGAATACAACCACCCGTGTTCCAATCAAGTAAGATCGAAACTTGTCAAATGCATAAACTACTGCAAGCAACTCCTTATCGGTAGTGGTGTAATTGAGCTGTGCATCAGTTAAGGTTTTGCTGGCGTAGTAAATAGCATGAAAAACCTTCTCCTTGCGTTGTCCCAAAACAGCCCCAACCGCATAATCACTGGCATCACACATCAATTCGAAGGGTCTTGACCAATCCGGAGCAATGATCACTGGTGTAGTGGTTAATTTCTTTTTTAGAAGCTCAAAAGCAATCAAGCACTCTTCATCAAACTTGAATGGCACATCTTTCTCTAGTAGACTGCATAAAGGCTTTGTGATCTTAGAAAAGTCCTTAATGAATTTTCGGTAAAACCCCGCATGTCCCAGAAAACTATGAATGCCCTTCACTGAGGTTGGTGGAGGTAAATTTTCAATTGTTTCAAGTTTTGCTCTATCTACCTCAAGACCCTTTGATGACACTTTATGCCCAAGTATTATCCCCTCTTTCACCATGAAGTGACATTTTTCCCAGTTTAGCACTAGATTAGTTTCCACACATCTCTTCAGTATTAGAACTAGATTTTCCAAGCAGTTGTCAAATGAATCACCAAACACTGAGAAGTCATCCATGAAAACTTCAACATTGCGTTCTACCAAATCTGAGAAAATAGCCATCATGCACCTTTGAAAAGTGGCGAGTGCATTACACAATCCGAATGAGACCCTTCTAAAAGGAAAAGTACCGAATGGGCATGTGAAGGTAGTCTTTTCTTGATCTTCTGGAGCAATAGCAATCTGATTATATCCCGAATATCCATCCAATAAGCAATAGTACTCATGTCCAGCTAGTCTATCCAACATTTGATCAATGAAGGGTAATGGAAAATGATCCTTTCGAGTTGCTTTGTTAAGCCTCCTGTAATCCATGCACACCCTCCAACCAGTTACTGTTCTTGTTGGAATCAATTCATTATTCTCATTGGCTACAACTGTCATGCCTCCTTTCTTGGGTACACACTGAACTGGGCTCACCCACGCACTGTCAGAGATAGGATAAATTATTCCAGCATCTAACCATTTCAAAATCTCTTTCTTTACCACCTCCTTCATGATTGGGTTGAGCCTCTTCTGATGTTCCACAGTGGGCTTACTATCATCTTCCATCAAGATTTTGTGCATACAGTAAGATGGGCTTATTCCCTTGATGTCGGCGATGGTCCATCCAATAGCAGATTTGTAGTCCCTAAGAACCCGCAACAGCTTGCTTTCCTGAAACTCGTTAAGCACAGATGCAATAATAACAGGTAAAGTATCTGAATCACCTAAATATGCATACCTGAGATGGTTAGGCAAGGGTTTTAGCTCAAGTGATGGAGGTGTCTCAAGGGATGGTTTCAACCGATCTGTAGCATTCTCAGCATGTTCAAGAGATTCAAACGGGATTTGAAACTTGCTTCCCCGTGGCACTGTATCCAAAATCTGTAGATATTCAACCAAATCTGGATCTTCTATGGCAAACTCTCCCAGAAGTGCAGTTTCTAATGGATCATTGTTTAACACATTCAAAAACTCGTCATTCACAGCTTGCTCAATCACATCCACATGAAAACATTCTTCCTCATCCGAAGGGAATTTCATGGCCTTAAATACATTGAAGGTCACTTCTTGATCCTGAACCCTCATAGTGAGCTCTCCCTTTTGCACATCAATTAAAGTTATTCCAGTGGCTAAAAATGGTCTCCCCAGAATAATAGGAATGTTTTTATCTTCCTCAAAATCTAAGATGATAAAATCAGTCGGGAAGATGAATTTATCCACCTTAACAAGAATGTCTTCGACAATTCCCCTTGGGTATGTAACCGACCTATCGGGAAGCTGAAGAGAAATGTTTGTAGGCTTTGGTGCAGGCAATCCCAACTGAGTATACACGGATAATGGCATGAGATTAATACTAGTACCCAAGTCACACAAACATTTGTTGAAAGAAAGGCTACCAATAGTACACGGTATAGTGAAGCTGCCTGGATCTTTCAACTTGGGAGGTAGCTTTCTTTGCAGCACGGCACTACATTCTTCTGTCAAAGCCACTGTCTCAAAGTCATTTAGCCTTTTCTTCCTAGATAGGATTCCTTTCATAAATTTGGCATAGCTAGGCATCTGTTCTAAGGCCTCTACAAAAGGAATATTAATTTGTAGCTTCTTGAAGACCTCCAGGAATTTGGCAAACTGTTTATCTAACTTCTATTTCTGCAATCTCTGAGGGAAAGGTATTGGTGGATACACTTTTGGAGTAGGCTCAACACTAGGTTTATCTGTGGTATCTCTCTGCTCTGACTCAGGTGGTACACTGATGTCCACTTCCTTAGAAAAATTAGCATTGTCCAAGTCCGGAGGAGAGCTTGAGTGGGCTGCCCCCTTTTGCAATTCGGGCTCCTGTAAGGTTTGTTTACCACTTCTGAGAGTTACTGCCTGACATTCCTCTTTCCCATCTCTTCTTGGATTAGTCTCTGTGTTACTAGGAAGAAATCCCTGAGGTCTATTTGACATGGAACTAGCCATCTGCCCAATTTGATTTTCCAAAGCCTTAAGTGCTGCTGCTTGGTTTTTAATCAAGATATCTTGGTTAGCCATGTGTTTCAATATCAACTCCTCAAAATCTGATTTTGTCTCTGGTTGTGGTTGTGAGGTTTGAGCTGTATAATGTTGTTGAGGCTGATTTTGGAACCCTGGTGGATGATGTGGCTTAGGAGCTTGCTGAAAATTTTGATTGTTGCTCCATGAAAAGTTAGGATGGTTCCTATTTCCAGCATTGTAAGTGTTTTGGTACTGATTTGGCGGTCTCTGGTAGCTACTTACAAACTGAACTGCCTCGTGGTCAAATGGGCATTGGTCATTGGCATGTGTCCCTGCACAAACTTCATAAACAACAGCCACCTGTTGCACTTTTGAGTCAGTCAAGGAATCAATTTTCTTTGACATTGCTGCCATCTGAGCTGCTAAGGCTGTGATGGCATCCACCTCTAATACACCGGCTACCTTTGGTTGACTCATCCTAGCAGTAGGCTATTGGTAGTTATTTGCAGCCATAACCTCCAACAAATCAAGTGCTTCCCCATAATTTTTAGCCATAAAACATCCTCCCGCAGCTGCATCTAAACTAGACCGATTGTGAGATCCTAATCCATTGTAGAAGGAATTCAACTGCATCCATGGAAGGAATCCATGATGTGGGCATCTCCGAAGCAAATCTCTAAATCTTTCCCAAGCTTCATATAATGATTCTCCATGGTGTTGTTCAAAGGTAGCAATTTCATTTCTCAATCTAGCAGACTTTGCAGGAGGGAAGAACTTTGCCAAAAATTTCTATGCTAAGTCTGACCATGTAGGGATGGATCCCGGTGGCAATGAGTGAAGCCAACTCTTAGCTTTGTCTCTCAAAGTGAACGGAAAAAGTCTAAGTCTCAAAGCATCATCCGTCACTCCAACAAATTTGAAAGTATCACATATCTCAATGAAGCTCAACAAATGCTCATTAGGGTTGTCATTAGCCAAACCCCCAAACTGTAACGAATTTTGCACCATTTGTATTGTTCCCAGTTTGATTTCAAAGGCATTTGCAGTCCGGTCTTGTGATACTAGACTGTAAATCACTTATCTGCGGCGTTACATAGTCTCTCAATGCTTTTTGTTCCTCTGCCGCCATAGTTTCTTGATTGTTAGAATCCTTGATTCTTTCTCTTCTTAGTCTTCGGGTATTTCTCTCGATCTCGGGATCGTAAGGAAATAACTCAAGACTTTGTGATCGGCGCATATAAATCAAGGGTACCTACACAATCAAGTAAATAAAAATTAAAAACAAGTCTAAATTAAGATCAATTCAACTATAATCAATATTGGTAAAATTATTGTAAAATAATTCCCCGGCAACGGCGCCAAAAACTTGTTGGTAGATTTCGCAATCAATAAAACACGCGCAAGTATACGCGGTCCACAAGTAATATAAGATAAGTAAAGTGTCGAACCCACGAGGAATTATGCTAAATAATTACCAAATATCAATCGCATGTAAAATCAATCTAATTTAAACAATGACAATATGATTTGTGTTTGTTGTTGATTATAACTAAAATAAAGACAATTTAGAAAGCAAGGTTTTACTAACACGGATAAAGTTCAAGATAAAAAGGTCTAAGATTACAATATCCCCCAACTCTTCATTTAAACATCATACTCTCTTTTGTTTGGTAAATTAGAACATAAGAATTGTTATCCGAGAAATCACAAGTATATATAAGCCTCTCTCGATGGTCGAATACGTATTTCCTATTGTGGTGTATAGATATATTTCTATTCTACACACTAACAAGAATCTCATATCAAGAACAATTAATAATAACCATGTCACGTAAAATCCCATTAACCATTCTATCAATTACCAACTTTCACAAAAGAAATCATTAAACACGGATTCTCAATTGGATACATGTGGTATTTAGGTATATGTCTATCCTAAATACAATCAAATTATCAACCCTCAAGAATAATACATAAGACTCACGTCACATAATCTCATACATTATCCATAAAGAACATCTAATTTTCACATGAATTCATAACTAGGTCTCAACTTATACTTCCTCTCTCAATTCCATATAAGTTACCAAAGTAATTACGGGCCAAGCAATTAATCCTTAATCAAAGGTTATAAACTCCAATTCACAAAATGCCTAATTACCATTCAAGAGAGAGCATTCAATTTAAACTACAAGTTGGGTTCCATTGCAATCTTAGAATGAAGAGTTTAGCTCATATTAAATCTTAATAACATCATAATCTGATTATAGTACATGGTTGAAGTTACAAAATAAGAAAGAAGAACTAAAACATATGAAGATACACCCTTTTTGTGATAAGAAGCTCCAATTGATGTGGTGTAATTCCTCTTCTCTAATCCTTGCTAATCTTTCTTTTAGCTCCTTTGTTCTTCCCTTTTTAGCTCCAAACCCTAGCTTTTTCAAATGTGTAACCAAGTATGAATGATGCAATACCAACTCCTCATTTTCCCGTCCCTGAAATTCCTCCTCTAGTGCGCCACAATAGCAGAACAAACAAAGCAAGCTGCTCCAGAAATCGCGCTCTCGCCCCTGCGAGAAAAACAGCCTGGGGAGCTCGCCCCGGCGAGGGCTCGCCCCGGCGAACTTTTTAGCCTTGGAGGAAAATGGCCTGGGGAGCTCGCCGCAGCGAGGTCTTATGTCCTGCAGAAATTACACTTTTGCCCCTGGACTTGCTAAAAACCGCCATGATCGTGCACAACTGTTCTCTGCACCACAAAAGCATAAAACAAGTAAATAGATACCATAAACACCTAAGGATAGCAAAGAATTGAGTTCAAAGGATAACTAATTCATAGGTATAAAACCCACTCATCATGTAGTTCCATGGGTTACAAAGTTAACCCAACTATAATCGAGTAAAAAGGTGTTAAAACAAAAATTTGGTGAAGATTTTGGTGAAGAACACTAAGAACACGAAAACAGAGCGTGAGTTGATAGTTTGGACTAAGATTTGGTCATGTTAGTATTAATGGGTAGCTCTGAATTTTTGATATGTTGTAGCTCTATGTCTTAGGAGTCCATAGAGTCCGAAACGGACCAATTTGAACGTGTATAGGAGTTATGGTGATTGGAAGTAAGATAAGTTAAGAAAACCAAAAAACAGATCATGCAAGAAAGTATAGAGCTGAGTTTGGACGTATATACGCCGCCTTTACGCCGCTGCTACTATCTTGGGCGTATATACACCGGTCACAGGCACATTTTGGGCGTATATACGTCGGCCAATGTTAGGCCAAAATCAACTTTGACGTCCTTTACGAAAATGGGCATAACTTTCTCATACGAACTCGGATTGAGGTGATTCAAGATGATTCGGAAAGAGAAAGAGTAGACCTACAACTTGTTTTTAATAAGTTTTAACATTTGAGGTCGGGATCAATTCGAAAATTGGCCATCGTTAGGACTGATGTGCGGTTGGAGACAATCGGAGGGCGTCGGACATGCGCGTGTGCAACGTGCAATGTTTTCGACGTTATGTTGTGATGTTCTAAGTTCTAAAACATAAATGTTATGAATGATAATGATACTTAGCATTATCCAATGAGTATTAGATAAATAAAATGGGCATGCTAGGCGTACACAATTACGTGTCGCTTGGGCGTTCGAGTAGACAAGTTTGGCGTATGGGCGTGCAAGCATCTTAACGCCGTGACAAATGTGTATAACCTTGTTTAATATTTTATTTCTAATAATAATTAAACATGATAGTTTGTTATAATCCAATGTATGAACATGCTAAGCACATACAAAAGAGGCGAATTAGGCGTGTGACGTGTAAACGTCGAAACGACGCGTAAAGTGTTAATGAACTTAAATAGTGTTTCGATTCAAATGAAACGAACATTACGAGATATGAAGTACGATTATTGTAAGCCAATAAGGATTGATGATGATGAGGGTCATAACGTTTTTAAACGACGCAACGCCGAGAAATGTTTTAGTGTTAACTGCGTTAATTGTTTATAATACGTGAACAATAGGAGATAAGGATTATTATAATATAAACCATTATATGAAACCTTTCTAGTGGCTAATTGGTATTTTATTATTAAATAAATTGTGTAGGATATTTAAAGGACGAGCCATCATAATTTGGCAAGGAACGCTTAAAGGCAAGTCCTTTCAGTAACTTGTTAACTTGTTTAAATGTATTGGTGTACATAAATTGATTGCTAAATCTTCTACTGTTATGAGAATTATATGCGAGCATGATTAAAGTGTGTACAATGTGCAATTATGTGACTATATTGTTCTATGTGGAACTTGAATTATTGTAAACATACAATGTGAGATGCATGAGGTATGTTGTGAGATGCATGATGCATATATATTTATGAATTACATAAGATTTATAATGCATGAGTAAGATGCATAGTATGAGAATCATGATGCATGGATAAAATGCAAACTTATGTATCACGTGAAGCATGATATGTGAAAACTGTTAGTTCTTGTTGAGTTGTTGTGCTCATTCTTGCAAAAATAAAACTTTTGCAGATTTACGATGCAATGCCATTATCTTGATATCGTGATGATAAGGATTAGATGTGCAGGGATACAAGAAGGTTGCTACATGTTTCTTTATTGTAATTATTTAGCTATGATGACAGTGTATGTTGTACGTGAATTTGACTATGTAAACCTTTAGTTAAAAATGAAGGTCATCCATTATAGTATGTAAGATGTGATTATGTTAGTTACTTGTCATAGTAAACTACAAGGATACCGATGGGTTCTGAGGCTTGGGACGACAATATTTATATTATGTCAATGTAAATATTTGATTATTCCGCATTAAGCTATTGTTAGATTGGTATATGAGTGGCACAGTGATGCACCAGACCCAAGGATAAGGTAACCCGAATTTGGGGGCGTCACAGGTTGGTATCAGAGCTGATAGGTTATAAACCTTAGGTAAGAGTACCTTAGGCTATAACTATAGTGAAGAAAGATGACAATAATGAAGATAGTAAAGGAATAAAACTCAAATAGAGTTTAATTGATAAATGAATTTAGAAAATTCATAGTAAGAGTCGAGATATATATGAGACGATCCAAAGAAGGATATTGAAGAGTTATAAAAGGTGAGAATTAGGAGTTACCTGACTCTAGCGATAAAAATGACAAGTGTTGAATAATAGACGAGGTCTATAAGACTAATGCAATAAAATCATAAATTATGATTAGAGAGAAGAGTATAGGAGGTCGTAGGATGAAACTATCGTAGGATAAGGAAGAACGTAAGGTAAAACAATTATAGAGTAAGATCACGACGTGATTGGATTAAGTCATAGAATGGCAGATGATCAAGTGTATGATTGAAAATTTTAGCTCAATGCTATAAATTGATGGTACCATGAGACAGTACGAGTAAAACTCGGAAGGAGTTATGGATAATGAAACACGAATTAAATTCTTGTTGAGCAATGAGTAAGCTAGGATTGGGGGTGATTTCAATTATGGACTCATGTTAGTGGCTGAGTTGTACAATTCCTTGTATGGGCGGGGAATTCGTTCTTGGTTTGAGAACTACTTAGCTTCCTATATCGGTATAGTGGTTAAGTTGAACGATTCCTTGTATGAGCGGGGAATTTGTGCTTGTTGTAACAACTGCTTAGCTTCCTATATTGATTAGTGGCCGAGTTGATCGATTCCTTGTATGGGCAAGGGATTGTGATGGGTTCGACAATCACTTCGCTTCCTATATTGATAATCGTTAGAACCTGGTATCGCGCTATCGGTATACGTATGACGAGAAGGTGATTCTTTTCTCATATTTATATTTGATAGTTAGAGAGTAATAAGATTAGGTGCGAGTTCTTGAAACTCATACTTATGGTAAGTTCGTGACTCATAATCATACGGTATGTTTTGAACCCCTCAGCGTATGGACAGTCCTTGATTTGTTCGTGGACTACGTATTGCTAGGACAAGTTCCTAAACTCATATTATTGTGGCAAGTTCTTGAACTTATAATGTGTGGTAAGTTGATGAACTATATTGGGGTATAGAAAAGTCGTAGAGCGAGAATTGTGAATTCTCAAAATGATAGGCATTGGTGATGTTAGAAATAGATAGAATTATTAAGTAATGATGTAGTGAAGGGAAATTGAAGTTGATGAGGAGACATGGATATTCCAAATCTTCTAGTTATGCTAGACTTCGAAATTTATTGACTTCGTGCTGACAATTGCACTTTTGCTCTTCGAAAAATGTATGGGGCCAGATTTCTGGACCAAGGATTTTTTTTTAAATGTACTATTATTCATATGTCTATGCTAATAGTTTCGGCTAAACAAAGTTAATTTGAAAATATCAAAATGTATTTCTAAAGTCATCAATGCATCATGGAACCTGGTGTAGAATGACAGATTATGGAGTCATCAATGCAGATTAACCTAGTATTGGATGTGATCATAGGATCGTCAACCCACTATGGTATGATGTAGTATGACAAAGTCAAAATGTAATGCCCGTGAATTTTAAACGTCATTATTAATTAAATATATAAATTTAATTTTTAATGAGTTTGTTTGTGTGCTTATTTGAACCTTTTGTGTCCATTGGTAGCCTACATGACTAGGTGATGAATTGTTCTAAGTTGTGTAAAGGGGGTCACTAATAGTATAGTTAAATTAGTGAGCAAGCCCTAAGGTTTAATATCAATTAAATTGCTAAAGTAGTTACTAATTAATCATTCAATTAAATTGAATATAGTTAGTATATTGAATTATTAATTAATAAAAGTATTAATTAACGAGAATATTGTCACATTGAATAATAAAATTTAATAGTTCAATTAGTAATCAATTGCTAATTGATTAACTTATTTAATTAAGGAACTAGGATAAATTATTTATTTGATCATGGATGTAATAATTAATAGTGTGACAAATTAATTAGTCAATCATTGGGTTAAAATTTAATAACCCAATATTGCATTAAATAGATTTGGATTTTATTAGCCTAATCATTTAAATTGGAAGCCCAATGGTATTTAATGTGTGGTCCAAAACCTAGTCACTTGATAAATTAAATGTGTAACATTTGTTTATTAATTAAGGCAACTATTTGGGACAATATTTTGGGACAAAATTCCCCTCATTGTCGTGCAACTAAAAAGGAAGAAAGGCAATTTCTTTTCAAAGTCCTAATTTAATTAAGTAACTAGTTGTCTTGGAAGTTGAAATTGTAGACTTGATATAGTAGCTACCTATGATGTCAAACAACTACCTAGGTTGTCACATAGCTTCCTAACATGTTAACAAGCCACCCTAGTGATGCAAGTCTTTCATTAGCTTCATGATGGCAAGTATAGGTGTCCTTGCTTTTATCTAGTTAATAGACCAAGAGTGGTCATTTGTATCTTCATTTTTCTAAAATCTTGAGAGAGTGTTAGAGAGGGTTTGGAGAAAAGTAAGAGCAAATACTTGAGAGATTAAAGAGAAGGTGGTGTCCAAACCTTGAAGAAGAAGGAGAAGATCTTGGTTGTTTATGCCATCTCCATTTACAACCTACTTTGGAAAGAAGAGGAAAGTAGCCATCAAAAGCAAAAGGTAAGAAAATCCCTAGAAAACTCTAATTTTACTTTTTCTTGATTTTCATGGTGGAAATGTTAAGTTCAAGTTTTAAATGCCTAGAATCTTGCTATATATGTTTATATAGGATATCATATAGTTTAAATATGTAATGGTATGGGTTTAGGAAGAAAAGTCTAGCAAAAAGCTTGAAATAATTTTTACCGACGATTAGAACGTGACTTGTTCGAAGAAATTGCACATTGTGAAATCTATAAATTATTTTTGGGACTAGTAACACCTTTGAAATGAACAACATATGTTTATTATACTCCGTATTTAGTTATTGTATGTTGTTTGGAGGTGGATGTTTGTAATGGATCGTGATGACCGAATCTGGGCATTTGAGACCCGAATTTGGGGGCGTCACAGGTTGGTATCAAAGCTATAGGTTATAAACGTTAGGATTGCGAAACCTAGGTTATAACCTCAGTATTAAACTTGTATTGAGTGCATTAGGAGATAAATTGGGGAGATTTATCATATTTGTTATTTTGATGAATTGGGGAATTCATCGAGGCGAGCAGTACCCAATGAAATATAATTTCATTCCATCAATGAATATATTTTATTGCTGTACTAATGATAGTTTGTGTGTTTGTAGGATGGCTGCCATAGGTGAGACCAGTGGAGTTCAGGAGGAGGAGGCATTCACCGATATACCTGTGGTTACCGAGCAGTTAGTGGGCTATGTACCTGTTGCCCCAGGAGTACCATTTAGGGGGGCCGGCCCAGAGGAGGACTACTTGGAGGATTTGGTAGAGCCTGTCATGGGCGGAGTATCGAGGTCCGGTAGTCAGGACAGTGAGGGCTTGCTCGGGGATTATGTCGATCGCATAATGGAACAGGAGCAGACTATCGAGCAGCAGAATGCTCGTATTGCACACTTAGAGGAGGAGAATTCTGTCCATCAGGAGATGGAAGATCAGTATAAGGAAGAGGCGTATTCACTACAGTTCCAGGTAGCTGATCTGAAGGCTCAGGTTCAGCAGTTAGAGAGTGCTACACCCCAGTTGAGCCACACAGTGCAACATCTGGTGTTGCAGAACAGTCAGCTGAGGCAGGCATTAGAGCAGTCAGATGCCAGGGAGGTGGAGCTGCAGTCAGAGCTACAGGCTGCCAGAGCCGAGCGAGACTTGGAGCAGGCTGACAGGATTCGAGTGCAGGAGTTCTGGGTTCGCGCAGCCACAAGGGTGGATGTGCTGGAGGGAGAGGTTCGAGATGGATCTGCTAGGATCGATACGTTAGAGTATGCCCTGTACACGACAGTAGCCAGAGTGCAGGACCGAGTCAGAAGGTACCCTCGGGAGGAGGGCAGTAGTCGGCGCATGATCAGACGCCGAGTGGTTGATCGGATAGCTCGACAGGCACTCCATCAGGCAGTTCGCCGTAGCGACCATTGTTGGTCGATTTCGCAATCGATAACACATACGTGCAAGTATACACGGCCCACAAGTAATATATGATGAGATAAGAGTCGAACCCACAGGGAATTGTGACAAATAATAACCAAGTACCAATCGTATATCAATTTGATCTAATTTAAACTATGAAGGTTTGATTGTTTGTTGATTGGTTGAGTTCGCAAGTTAAGTAATGAGTAAAATGTGGTAACAATATCAAGATAGAAGGGTATAAGATTACAACTTCCCCCAACACGTCACTTGAATCTCCTCACTCTCTCTTTTCAATCAATTATAGCATACGAATTGACAACCGAGAAATCAAAACTACATAAGAGCCTCTGTCGATGGTCAATCACGAATCTTCCTAAGCGGTGCATAGGTATATGTCTATCCTATACACTATCAAGAGACTAATTTCAGGAATGATTTATAGACACGTGTCACCAAATCTAATTAATCCTCCCTTCCATTACCAACTTTCACCTCGGAAGTCATTAAGACTAGATTCTCAATAGGTTGCATACGGTAATTAGGTATATATCTATCCCAACTACTATCAAGATACCTATTATTGCAGATAATTAATAAGACACAAGTCACTTAATCCGATTAATAACCCACAACAATCTATACTCTCGCATGTTATCATAACTAGGTCTCAACCTATAATCCGTTCGTCAAGTTCATATAGGTTCCCACGGTAATTACGGGCCAAGCAATTAATCTAGAAGCAAAGGTTATGACAATCAATTCACAAATGCATAACTAAAATCAATAGAGAGAGAATTCAATTCAAATTAAGTGTTGGGTTCCATTGCAATCTTAAAATAGAAGGTTAGTTCATGATAGCTACAATAAACATCATATTCAATTGATACATTGTCAAATTCGAATTACAAAGGAGATGGAAAACTAGAAATGAAACCACTTTTGAAGCTATTCAGCTGGTGTTCCTTTGGTTGCTGTAGATTTCTAGCTCTCCTCCTTGGCTTTGCAATTCCTCTTGACTGAGTTCCTTGGCTTTTGGCTTGATTCAGCTTGATTTGCAACCTTGAGCACTGTTGGTTGATGTATTTTGTAGCCTCCCTCTCTCTAGATGTCGCTTTGACAAGGCTTCACTTCTTAGTTCTTTAGCTTTTGCTGAGTTTTCCTTGTATTGCAGCACTTTTTCTCTCTGTTTTGATGTTTTAGTCTAGCCTCCCAAACCCTAGATATCTGATATGAAGCTTAGAAGAGATTATATATAGCCTCCATCAAGAAACCCTAGCAAAAATCGGACAAAATGCAGCTCAGATCGCACTAAAACTGTGTCAGATCGCACTCAGCACGGCGTTGGCCGCACGCCCAACGCCGCACGCTTGCGCCGCGGGCCCGCACGCCAGCGCGCGCGCCCGCGCCCAGCGCCTGGGCCGCACGCTGGCCGCACGCCCACGCCCGCTGCCGAGGCCCCTCGCGCGCCCAACGCCGCACGCCCACGCCGCGCGCCCGCGCCCAGCGCCTGGGTCGCACGCTGGCGCCCCGTCTGCCGCACGCCGTGCCCGCGGCTTGGTCGACGCCGCACGCCGTGCACGCTTTCCAACGCCGTGCACGCCCAACTTCCAAATGTCATCAAATTAAGCCCCGAGCATCGCCAAACATAAATTTTCACCGTGTTATCATTCGGGCACGGATATCTAAGCATGGGCTTGCCCTCGTGGCTTGGCCGACGCGCACGCCGTGCACGCTTTCCGACGACGGGCACGCCCAACTACCAAATGTTGTCAAATTAAGCACCGAGCGTCGCCATGCACAAATTTCCATCATACTACCATTCGGGCACAGACGTCCAGGCACGGACATTGAGTCAATACAAACAACGATCCGATAAAAATAAATAAAAACCACATAAAATACCTAAAGACTTGCAAATTATCAAGGCCAAAAGTACCCAAATTGTGTGTATAAAATACACTCATCAAATACCCCCAAACTTAAATCTTTGCTTGTCCTCAAGCAAAACAAACCTAAACTAAACAATTCAAAAACTTCTAATATAACCTAACTTGAGCAATGAATTAAGAAGCCGACAATGGTCTCAAAGGCATCAACACAAAGAACTCAAGAGAACAAACAAGTGTTGCAAGTCTAAAATTTCAGTTAGCTAGTCATACTTTGCTTAAGGCCCCTTCCGTGTGTGTGTGAGTACCCAATAGCACTAAACCAACCAAGCTCGGATGAACTTTGCAACCACATTACCTTATGAAATAATCAAAATATACCCCAAAACAACATGCTTAACACATCACTCAATACAAAGGTATACAAATCACAATTCCAAAAATTTTGAGAATCAAAGGCTCTAGGTGAGTGCATTTTATGCTCCATCTCAACCTTAAGCACGCTCATATGGGCGAGTGCGTTTTACGCTCAACCTCAACCCCATGCAAAATTTGCAATAAACAATTTTTTTTTAATCACAATTATAAGAGAGTGCGTTTTACGCTCTATCTCTCCTACACATGTGTCCATGAGTGAGTGCGTTTTACGCTCCATCTCAACTCACCACATGACCATCAATTTAAACATAACAAAATTGGACACCTTGGTTCGAGTGATGTTTAAACGAGCTCTAGAGTTTATAGATGTTTTTCACAAGCATTCGGTTATAAAAGCCTTCACTAAGCATACAACTAGCTTAATACTCATGGGTAAGTGCATGAAAGTGAAAGGACGCATAAGCAAAATAATAACCAATAAACGATAAGCACAAAGACTAAGCAACAATTGTCTACTTCTCATGAGTTAGAATCTCTTCAAACAAGTCATTATCATAGACCATGGATTATAGTTCAAATCAAATTAAAACAATGCTCAAGAGACACATCCTAAAAATAATTTTTTTTTTGAATAAAAAGAAAAACATACTTAAATCACACAAAAACTAAATTAAACACATAAATACGCAAATACGAAGTATTACCCCCAAACTTAAATTTGACTACCACACAGCACAACACGACTAGACAGACAAGGATAACTCACTTAACTACCACACACACACCCCCAAACTTAAAACAAACATAGTCCTCGATGTTTATAATAGACAGAATTAAAATAGGGAACTTCACTGAGGGTGATCAAGCAACATCATTATAGTGTGGTGTCGCTTGGACGCTTTCGGACTAACAAAATTCTTGTCATGGTCTATGATTGGCTTGGACGATGAAGCTTCGCCCCACTTGTTGCTTGGAAGCCATACCAGAACAATGCCTCAAGAAGAACAACCCATATTAGCTAAGAAACTCTCTCAGGCCAAATATCAAACACGTGGCGTGCACCTCCCAAAATCCCAGTTATCAATGCATTGGGAAGCAGGGCTAGCCCTCCACAAAGTCTTGCAATGGGAGAATTGAAGGGTTCCTGCAATAAAACTCAACCCAAGCACAACACCAAGCAAGAAAAATTCGAGTTCAAATGCAACTACTTTCGCTTTTAGGGAGGAAGAGCAAAACCTTACAAAACTAGCCAAATCCATGCAACCCTTGGTGAATTGAAGGCTAAGATGGTGAATTTGATGATGAATTGCAAGCCTTGTATGCTAATTGGGACAATGGGTGGCAGATTTTAACTATGTTATGATGTGCACTATATTGGCTCTTTGCTTTGGAGGAGAGAGACAAAAGAGTGGAATGCCCAAAATTTGCATATGGGCTGCTATTAAGGACAAGCATCAGCTGGCTGGTGCTATGCTGCTGTTATGATTTTCAATGTTGGATATCTCCAACAAGCAATATTACACACATTAATCACACTTAATCTTAAAATCGAAAATAACTACACCAAACTTTTTTTTTATAAATAAATTAAAAATAAAAATAAAATAAAAACAAAATAGCTCTAAAAATAAAATGGAGATTTGGGTTGCCTCCCAAATAGCACTTGAGTTAAAGTCCTCAGCCTGACTAGCTTCCTGTTTCCTTTTAGTCCGGCTCGATTGCAAAAATGACCTTAGCATGCCTTCGTGCTGTCATTTCCTTAATTTGCATGGCATGCATGCATACTAGGCGACTCCCAAACTCAGTTTCTTCTATCAGCAAAAAGAAACTATCTTCATTCGCTTCATCTTTCAGTAGGGGTGAAACATCTGAGGGCATTGCTTCGGTGAGGTCCAATGTCTCAAGCTCACCTAGCTTATTGTTCTTATATAAATCCTCCTGTATGAACTGACAGTAGCTAGGGGTCTGCTCTATTATGTCTATGAATGACATAGTGAAATTAAGTTTCTCAAACACAATTGGATCCTCATCGATCTTTTCATGAACCTCAACTTCATCACGCCATGGCTCACACTGTAAACTAGCTCCCAAGTCACCTAGAGTTTTGCCTACGACATGACTACTCAATGGGCACGGGACTGCAAAACCACCCAGATCCTTGAGCTTTGGAGGAGAAGGTATATGGGATACACTCGAAATTAGCTCATCATCATCATTGGGGCTCAAGGCTAGATCCTCGACCTCCTTTTCTTATTTCCCACATGTCTCATCCATATCAGAATCATCATCAATTAGCACGTCTGGTTGCAGCTTTGGCACGTGAAATCCATCAGTTTCGGGAACCATGTCATTAGGACATTCGCCTTGATATCTATCGTTGAAGGCGATAATAAGCTGTCCCATCTGGTTCTCAAGATTTTGAATTGACATATGCTGACTTTTCACAATCTCCTCAATCGAAGTTATGGTCTGGGACTCAAGTTCCTTCACATTTGAATTTTATTCTTGTGGCAATGAAGGTGGACATGAGAATTCTGGTGCATATGCAGGACTCGGAGCATAGTATTGATCTTCATAATTGTAGCTCCATGTAGAATCTGGGTGATACCCCCAATCTTGGTGATAACCATCGGAACAGTCATAACTGTTGGAGTAATCGCCGACGTTGCTACCATACCATGCCGACTCGAAATTAATGGTGCATAGATGACTCGGATGGTTTCCATCACAATAATCACAATTCACCACAACACGTTGAGTACGTTTGGCCACTAGAGCGTTAACATTCCTTGACAGCTCCTCTATATGTGCCGCCACCGCATCAATTCCATCCATCCATGCCGCCTCTGATTGGGTCATTCCCGTGAGAGGCCATTGATAATTATAGTTGGCCATGGTGTACCTCGTAACGAAGAAAGCATTAAACAGAAGAATACAAAAAAAAATGTTAAAAATAAATTAAAAATAACTTTATATACAAGTTTAAATTAAGACCAATTTGATAGTAATTAATATTGGTATAATTATTAGAAACAATTCCCCGGCAACAGCGCCAAAAACTTGTTGGTCGATTTCGCAATCGATAACACACACGTGCAAGTATACACGGCCCACAAGTAATATATGATAAGATAAGAGTCGAACCCACAGGGAATTGTGACAAATAATAACCAAGTACCAATCGTATATCAATTTGATCTAATTTAAACTATGAAGGTTTGATTGTTTGTTGATTGGTTGAGTTCACAAGTTAAGTAATGAGTAAAATGCGGTAACAATATCAAGATAGAAGGGTCTAAGATTACAACTTCCCCCAACACGTCACTTGAATCTCCTAACTCTCTCTTTTCAATCAATTATAGCATACGAATTGACAACCGAGAAATCAAAACTACATAAGAGCCTCTGTCGATGGTCAATCACGAATCTTCCTAAGCGGTGCATAGGTATATGTTTATCCTATACATTATCAAGAGACTAATTTCAGGAATGATTTATAGACACGTGTCACCAAATCTAATTAATCCTCCCTTCCATTACCAACTTTCACCTCGGAAGTCATTAAGACTAGATTCTCAATAGGTTGCATATGGTAATTAGGTATATATCTATCCCAACTACTATCAAGATACCTATTATTGCAGATAATTAATAAGACACATGTCACTTAATCCGATTAATAACCCACAACAATCTATACTCTCGCATGTTATCATAACTAGGTCTCAACCTATAATCCGTTCGTCAAGTTCATATAGGTTCCCACGGTAATTATAGGCCAAGCAATTAATCTAGAAGCAAAGGTTAGGACAATCAATTCACAAATGCATAACTAAAATCAATAGAGAGAGAATTCAATTCAAATTAAGTGTTGGGTTCCATTGCAATCTTAGAATAGAAGGTTAGTTCATGATAGCTACAATAAACATCATATTCAATTGATACATTGTCAAATTCGAATTACAAAGGAGATGGAAAACTAGAAATGAAACCACTTTTGAAGCTATTCATCTGGTGTTCCTTTGGTTGCTGTAGATTTCTAGCTCTCCTCATTGGCTTTGCAATTCCTCTTGACTGAGTTCCTTGGCTTTTGGCTTGATTCAGCTTGATTTGCAGCCTTGAGCACTGTTGGTTGATGTATTTTGTAGCCTCCCTCTCTCTAGATGTCCCTTTGACAAGGCTTCACTTCTTAGTTCTTTAGCTTTTGCTGAGTTTTCCTTGTATTGCAGCACTTTTTCTCTCTGTTTTGATGTTTTAGTCTAGCCTCCTAAACCCTAGATATCTGATATGAAGCTTAGAAGAGATTATATATAGCCTCCATCAAGAAACCCTAGCAAAAATTGGACAAAATGCAGCTCAGATCGCACTAAAACTGTGTCAGATCGCACTCAGCACGGCGTTGGCGCGCCCGCACGCCTGCGCGCGCGCCCGCGCCCAGCGCCTAGACCGCACGCTGGCCGCACGCCCAACGCCGCACGCCCGCGCCGCGCGCCCGCACGCCAGTGCGTGCGCCCGCGCCCAGCGCCTGGGCCGCACGCTGGCCGCACGCCCACGCCCGCACGCCCACGCCGCGCGCCCGTGCCCAGCGCCTGGGCCGCACGAGGCCCCGCGCGCGCCTAACGCCGCACGCCCACGCCGCGCGCCCGCACGCCGCGCCCATGCGCCCGCGCCCAGCACCTAGGCCGCACGCTGGCGCCCCGTCTGCCGCACGCCGTGCCCGCGGCTTGGTCGACGCCGCACGCCGTGCACGCTTTCCAACGCCGTGCACGCCCAACTTCTAAATGTCATCAAATTAAGCCCCGAGCATCGCCAAACATAAATTTCACCGTGTTATCATTCGGGCACAGATATCTAAGCATGGGCTTGCCCTCGTGGCTTGGCCGACGCCGCACGCTGTGCACGCTTTCCGACGCCGTGCACGCCCAACTACCAAATGTTGTCAAATTAAGCATCGAGCGTCGCCAAGCACAAATTTCCATCATACTACCATTCGGGCACAGACGTCCAGGCACGAACATTGAGTCAATACAAACAACGATCTGAGCGGTCTTTATTTCAATTCCTACAAACATAATGAAAATGCATCAAAGCAACATAAAACATGTAAAAATAACTAAAAACTAATTTATGTAGAAATAAGATAAAAATACATAAAAACCACATAAAATACCTAAAGACTTGCAAATTATCAAGGCCAAAAGTACCCAAATTGTGTGTATAAAATACACTCATCAACCATTGACTGATAGTGCAGTGCCCTTGTGGTCATCTGGTCATTGTTATGAGTCCCACTTTTGTTTAATAGGGACAGATTTATGATTAGAATTCTGATGCCTTGTTGTATGCTTAGAATGATAGTAAACCCCAACTTTTGTTCTGTCAAAGGGGTAAGTAGTAGTGAATCCTCACCTTTTGCTTAATAGAGGATAGTTATTAGTAGGTAGCTTATGCCATTGAACGTTTATAGTAGTATGTCAAATGTTGAGTCAGTCTGTATTAAAACATTGGTATATGAATATAAATTAAGTTGTTTCCTTTTAAATCGAATGTGTTTGATAGATGTATCTTCTGTTAAAATGTTGACTTAACTGGTATAATGTGTAAGGCATAATAAGTGAAAGTTTAAGACTTGTTCTTTAGCAGATCATAATGTCGCCCAAAGGTAAACCCCACAATCCGCGTGTCGTGGAGTCAGAAAGTGAGGTTGGGGATCAACCTGATCCAATGAGAGTGTTCGTGGAGATGCTGGCGGAAGCCATGCAAGCAAGACCACCACTGTGGTCCCAGTAGGAGAACAACTAGTGCCCCAGCCAGCGCATCACTTGGCTAACTTTAAGGATTTCAAACTGGTTGGGCCACCCAAGTTCAAGGGCACTCTCGATCCAATAGAAGCACAGACTTGGGTCGAAGAAATGGAGAAGATATTTGAGGTCGCACGAGTGGCCGAGGAGTAGAAAATCGGATTCGCCAACTTCATGATGAAGGACGAAGCTAACTATTAGTGGAAAGCCAATAAGGGGCGAGCAGGCGAGGGAGTCATCTCAGATTTAAAGAGCTATTCTTTGAGAATTATTTTCCAGAGAATACACAGCAGGATATGAAAGTTAAGTTTCTAGAACTAAAACAGAGAAGTATGACTGTCGCAGAGTACGCGGCAAAATTCAATGAGTTGGCCCGATTTTCTCCACATCAGGTGGACACAAAGGCTAGAAAGGCAAGAAGATTTGAATTGGGATTGAAGCCATGGGTGTAAAAAGCTGTCGCGGTACTGAAGATCAAGGACTTCTCTAAATTGCTGGAAAGGGCTATCATCGTGGAAGGAGGCAATAACGCTGTAGCACGATTCAACCAGGACAGGAAGAAAGGTCAGGAAGGGCCTAAAGTGGGGAGCAGCGGAGGCAACAACCCCAATAAACGCAAGTGGAATGAGAGTCAGTCGTCCGGAGGCTATAGGTCCAGAGGAGAGGCTAAGAAAAATGGGAAGTGCAACAACTGCGGGAAGAATCACTCGGGGGAATGCATGAAGGGAAAAAGCATTTGTTATCGTTGTGGACAACCAGGGCATCTGGCTCCTCAATGTCCTAATAAGCAGAAAGGAGGGTGTTTCTCGTGTGGAGCACCCGACCATCAAATCAAGGATTGTCCTAAGAGGAAGAATGACGCAGGGAGTGGCAACAGAAGTAACTACAACAACAACAACAATAACAACAACAACAACAACAACAGCAACAATAATAGGCCGAGTATCGGGGGGCCTGCCAGTCAAGCCAACAGACCAATGGCACGCACATTCAACATGACCGTGCAGGATGTCGTGGGGTCCAAGGATGTGGTGTCAGGTATCATCCCAATCAATGATATAAATGTACATGTGTTATTCGATTCGGGTGCTACCTGCTCTTTTGTTTCCGAAGAATTTGCTAAACGGTTAGACTTACCTCGTGAAAAATTGGAATACCCTATGAACGTAGAAGTAGCGAACAAGGAAATTATCCACGTAGAATGCATTTATAGGAATTGTTGTGCCGAGTTGCGAGGATTTAAGCTCAGCGTGGATTTGATACCGATTCGTTTGGGGGAGTTCGATGTGATCCTTGGAATGGATTGGTTATCGATTCACAGAGCAGTCATCGACTGTAAGAAGAAGTGTGTACACCTGAAGACTTCTAATAAGTCGAAGGTAGTATTCTATGGTAGTAGATCGTCGAGACAATCTTATTGTCTAACAATGATGTAAGCTAAGAGATTCCTGAGAAAGGGTTGTATAGGCTATTTGGCTCATGTGGTTGATACTCGTCGAGTCCAGGGCGAACCGAGTCAGATACCTGTCGTAAGGGAATTCACAAATGTCTTCCCAGATGAAATTCCGGGATTGCCACCGGATAGGGAGGTAGAATTTGTAATTGACTTGGTGCTGGGAGCCGCACCAATATCAAAGGCGCCATATCGAATGGCACCTGTAGAAATTAAGGAGCTAATGGTTCAATTACAGGAACTGTTAGACAAGGGTTATATCCGACCGAGCGTGTCACCATGGGGAGCATCAATTCTGTTCGTAAAGAAGAAGGATGGTTCGATGAGGCTGTGTATCGACTATCGCGAATTGAACAAAGTCACGATTAAGAATAGGTACCCGCTGCCCAGAATAGACGATCTGTTATATCAACTCAAGGGAGCGAAATATTTTTCAAAGATTGATTTTAGAACGAGTTATCATCAACTAAAGGTGAGACAAGAGGATATCCCGAAGACTGCATTCAGAACTCTTTATGGGCATTTCGAGTTTCTGGTAATATCATTCGGACTGACAAATGCACCAACGGCATTCATGGATATGATGAACATAGTGTTCAAGCAGTATTTGGACAAGTTTGTGGTAGTATTCATCGATGACATCTTGGTGTATTTAGTGTCAGAGGAAGAACATGCTGAACACCTAAAGATTGCTTTGGAGACGTTAAGAAGGGAGAAGTTGTACGAAAAATTTTCGAAGTGTGACTTTTGGTTGCAAAGGGTGCAGTTTCTAGGACACGTCATTGACAAGGATGGCGTTTCGGTAGACCCTGCAAAGGTGGAAGCCGTTATCAATTGGGAACAGCCGAAGACGCCGACGGAGGTCAGAGTTTCCTAGGGTTAGCGGGATACTATCAGAGATTCATCCAGGATTTTTCAAAGATAGCATCGCCGTTGACCAATCTAACCAGAAAGACGGTAAAGTTCATTTGGATGGAGAAGTGCGAGGAAAGTTTCATGGAGCTTAAGAAGAGACTTGGTCAAGCACCGGTGTTGGCTTTACCAGACGACACTGGAGGTTTTGTAGTGTATAGTGATGCATCACACAAAGGTCTTGGCTGTGTGCTAATGCAGCACGGCAAGGTCATTGCGTACGCTTCACGTCAGCTGAAGGACTATGAGAAGGGATACCCGACTCATGACCTGGAGTTAGCAGCTACAGTATTCGCCTTGAAGATATGGAGGCATTATCTATATGGAGAGTGGTGTGAGATATATACAGAACACAAGAGTCTGAAATACGTCTTCACTCAGAAGGAGCTGAACATGAGGCAATGCCGATGGTTAGAATTGATCAAGGATTATGACTGTGAAATTTTGTACCATCCAGGCAAAGCAAATGTAGTGGCAGATGCCTTGAGCAGGAAAGGCAGGGAGAAGTTGATGAAGCTGACAACTCAGGCAGAGTTAATAAAGGAGTTTGAGCGTCTGGAATTAAAGGTTCAGTATCCGATGGAGACGGACGAAAAATTGTTCACAGTGACAGTGAGCCCGACCCTATTGGATCAAATCAAGGAGGCTCAAGAAAAGGATGAGGATTGTGATTCAATAAAGAAGCGAATTGCCAAAGGCGAGGAGCTTAAGTATAAGATTGATAGCACGGGGTTGCTAAGGTTTGAAGGGAGAGTCTGGGTACCATTGAATCCGGAGTTGAGGGAAGAAATCCTTCAGAAAACTCATAGCACGAGGTACTCGATACATCTTGGAAGCACGAAAATGTATCAGGATTTGCAGCAGTATTTTTGGTGGCCGAATATGAAACGAGAAGTGGCAGAGTGCGTCAGCCGATGTCTAACTTGTCAGTGAATTAAAGCAGAGCACCAACGACCGAGCGGACTGCTTCAACCATTAGAGATTCCGGAGTGGAAGTGGGAGCACATCACAATGGACTTTGTGGTGAGTCTACCACCGATACAACGCTATCTGGGTAATTGTGGATCGTCTGACCAAGTCTACCCATTTTCTACCAATCAAGATACGGTATAAGCTGGAACAGTTAGCAAAACTTTACGTCAAGGAGATTGTATCGCATCATGGAGTGCCGGTATCTATTGTATCGGATAGAGATCCGTGCTTCACGTCAAATTTTTGGAGAAGTCTGCAGGCAAGAATGGGAACACAGTTGAGGTTGAGTACAGCGTATCACCCTCAAACTGACGGCCAGAGCGAGCGAACGATCCAGACCTTAGAAGATATGCTTCGGGCGGTCGTGATGGATTTAAAGGGCAGCTGGGATGACCATTTGCCACTGGTGGAGTTCGCTTACAACAACAGCTATCACGCTAGCATCGGCATGCCACCGTACAAAGCGCTATATGAAAGGAAATGCCGAACCCCGATGTGTTGGGACGAGGTTGGAGAGCGAAGGCTGTTGGGACCTGAATTGGTACAGCAGACTACAGATACAGTACAACTGGTCAAAAATCGTCTGGTAGCAACTCAGGATCCCCAGAAGAAATATGCCGACTTACATCGTCAGAAGAGAGACTTTGAAGTTGGTAGCTTTGTGTTTTTGAAGGTATCTCCCTGGAAAGGGAAGATCCATTTTGGGAAGAAGGGTAAATTGAGCCCTAGGTTCATAGGACCGTTCGAGGTATTAAGGCGAATCGGCGAAGTGGCATACGAGGTAGCGTTACCTCCTGAACTTGAGCACATTCACAACGTGTTTCATGTGTCAGTGTTACGGCCGTATAAACCAGACTACAAGCACGTTATCTCTTATGAACCAATCCAAGTCAAAAAGGACTTATCGTACGAGGAAGTTCCCGTCCAGATACTCGATAGGAAGGAACAGAAACTGAGGAATAAGATCATCTATTCCGTCAAGGTTCTCTGGAGGAATCACGCAGTCGAAGAACCTACATGGGAACTCGAAGAGAAGATGAAAGCAAATTACCCGTTTTTATTCGAGTAACCTTATTTTGCAATTCCGAGGATGAAATTTTATAAGGGGGGAGGGATGTAATGCCCGTGAATTTTAAACGTCATTATTAATTAAATATATAAATTTAATTTTTAATGAGTTAGTTTGTGTGCTTATTTGAACCTTTTGTGTGCATTGGTAGCCTACATGACTAGGTGATGAATTGTTTTAAGTTTTGTAAAGGGGGTCACTAATAGTATAGTTAAATTAGTGAGCAAGCCCTAAGGTTTAATATCAATAAAATTGATATAGTATTTACTAATTAATCATTCAATTAAATTGAATATAGTTAGTATATTGAATTAAGTAAATTAATTAATAAAAGTATTAATTAACGAAAATATTGTCACATTGAATAATAAAATTTAATAGTTCAATTAGTAATCAATTACTAATTGATTAATTTATTTAATTAAGGAACTAAGATAAATTATTTATTTGATCATGGATGTAGTAATTAATAGTGTGACAAATTAATTAATCAATCATTAGGTTAAAATTTAATAACCCAATATTGCAGTAAATAGATTTTAATTTTGTGACACCCCCAAATCCATGTACTTAATTCCCACTGATTTGGTGTTCACTATCTCAGTCATTCACAACTATTTACCCATAATAAAAATAATTAAAATAAACTTAAAGAAATATCTTCCCTCAAATGGGGGTTACATCACCAATCTTTAAACGAAACAAGTCTCAGGTTATCTAACCTCTATTACATCAATGCGGAATAAAGAACATAAAATTAAATAAGTCTTGTTACAAATAAACATCAAATAATTAACAGATCTCTTGCTACTTCGGCATCTTGCCCTTGCCTTTACTTGTGGACGGCTCGTCCGATTTCACTGTCTTAGCTGCAAAGTTTAATGCAAGAGTAAGCAAACAATTGCCCACAAGTGTGATAACAATAGCAATTGAATAATCAATGAAGTAGATTTTTAACTGAGGTATAATAGTTTTTCTGAATTCAATCAATAACTAGTCAAGATCTGAAAGCTCAATAGGAAGCTTAGCTCAAGAACTGAATATAGATTCAGGATTAAAAGTGTATCTGAGGGTCACAAGACCTCAAACTATGTCCTAGGTTATCGAGTATTTCTACTATAACCTTTAACAGTCTTATAGACTATGGACCATCCATCTCGTACTCAGGGGGATCAGCCCTTTGTACAATGTATTGTGCACAAACATTTTAACGCTGTCGCGTAATTAATCCCCTATATTAGGGTTGTTCATCTCAGTTTAGCATCAGAATCCGTACCAAAAGGAACTTGGTTTGGAAAGATTTTAAAATATCCTAAGTCTTTAGAACGCTCATCAACTAAGGACTAGCTGAATCAATAAGGGTTTGCTAGTCACTAAAGCATTTGATTCATCAATGAAGTTGTACAATAGAATTTATAATCAAAGTCTGAATAATGATCAATGATCGTATAGCAAATGACTTGAATAATACATAGGTAATTGACATGATAACAACCTTGCTTGAATAACAATAAGCTAAGGTTAATAAGTTGGCTCAATGAAATTAAACTTGTTTTAAATAAAATAATAAGATTAAGGGAGGAAAACTTGCTCAATGTAAAAGTAATAAATTGAGATAAGGAACTTGCCTCGTGCGTAGATTACAGATTTAAATAATGCACGTCCCTTAATCACCCTATACATTTTGATTACAAAACGATAACAATAATTAGTTATAAATTCATATACATTTTAGGGTTTGTTCTTATCCCATTTGATTTAATATATCAAATGTCATTTGATATTCATTAAATATTCGCTTACCACTCATTGTAGTATCTTATTTATTACTAAATAACACAATCTAAGCTTTAAACATGTACACGACATCATAATAAAATAAAAAAAATTAAAAATATTTCAGTTCTGTTCCCTCGCCGGGGCGGGAAATTACTGAACAAAACTCTCGCGGGGGCGGGAATTTACTTAACAAAAATCTCGCCAGGGCGAGGATTTCCCTTACAATTTTCTCGCCGGGGCGAGAGACTCGGCAGTCACCTCCTACAGTTCGCGAACCAGTGAAAACTTAGGCCAAATTTTGCCAAATTTTCCGAATTCTACCATCCAACACATAGTTTAAACATACCCAGATATCAAATTTGATATAAAACAATTATCCATCATGTTTCTAAACATTTTAACCATTCTAATACACATAACCAACCAAATTGAACCAAAAATTCTCTGTTAAAACCAAATATTCATGTTTTAGCCATTTTACTAAAATTAACCACTGTAAACTCATCTTTCAACCATTTTAATCCATTCTAATTACATTCTTTTCGTTTTTCATTATATAATCATAATCAAACGTCAATTAACCGATTAATAACCAATTTAAGCATCAATATTCATACATATATGCCATACATGAAATAAAACTCTGTAAAAACAAAACTTCCTTCTAATACATACTTTCATGGATTAATGCCTTCTAATTGGTTTATAATCATCACATAATCATCTAATACATGTTTACTATCAATTACAAACAAGTAATTCATGTATTTAGCATAAAATTCATATACAGGAAAATAGAATTCATATATAGAGAAGTAAATTAAAAAGAAATAAAGTGAAAAATTCAAAAACGATTATACCTTCTATTTGCTTAGAAAAATTTGATCAATTCTCCTTGTTAGAATTCCTACTCTCCAATCTTCAAACTCTTCTCAATTATCTCTTCTAATTCTCTCTTCTTCTCTGTATATTTTTCCTTCTCTTTTTTTTAAACTCTGTGTTTTTCTTATTTTTTAACAACTGACAAGCTTTTAACAAAAATAAAAACTGATAATAACGTATATTCTCTAATTAAACCATCAGTTATAAAAATTCAAAAGCCATAAGGCTTGTTTGGCAAAACAAAATTTAAATAACTCATTATTTCCAACCAAAGGTCTTAAGGCCTTGTTTGGTTTGATGGAAATAAAAACTCTTTCTATTTATTTTAATAACTCATTATAACATATAGTTTTAATAGTCACACTTTTAATTTAATTAAACTTATTATTAAATAAATTCAATTAAACCTTACTAACTTGATTAATAATTCCATTTAACCAATAACAATAACACCAAATAAATTATCTTATTCAAATAAATTCTTTATTCAAATAAATCATTTAATCATCTAATTTAATTATTAAATTAAATTAGAATAAACACATCAAATCACAATCAAATAACATTTAACAAAAATTCTTTCACCAAAACTTATAAATTATTTATTTTACTCAATAAATAAATTAATAAAAATATTTATATAACTCAATAAATATTTTTATTTAATCACAAAAATTGCATTCGTTACATCCTTCCCTCCTTAAAAGGATTCTGTCCCCAGAATCACAACGCAATTAATTCGTCCGTTACATTCTCCCCTTCTTAAAAAGATTCTGTCCCCAGAATCGCGATACAAAGATTAAACAAATAATTGAGGATAACTCTGCATCATTTTCTCTTCGAGTTCCCACGTGGCTTCTTCAGCACTGTGGTTCCTCCAAATTACCTTAACAGAAGGTATAACTTTATTTCTGAGAACCTGCTCCTTCCTGTCTACTATCTGTACAGGTATCTCTTCATAGGACAAATCTTTTTCAAACTGCATTGGTTCATATTCTATTACATGTTTATAATCAGACTTATACGGTCGTAGCACCGATATGTGAAAAACATTATGAATGTGGTCTAACTCGGGAGGTAAAGCTACCTCATAAGCCACCTCGCCTACTCGTTTCAGCACCTCGAAGGGTCCAATAAATCACGGACTGAGTTTACCCTTTTTACCAAATCTGATTTTTCCTTTCTAGGGAGATACTTTGAGAAACACAAAACTCCCGACTTCAAATTCGCGATTTTGACGATGCTGATCCGCATATTTCTTTTGCCTGTCTTGAGCCGCTAACAATCTGGTTCTTATCACCTTGACAATTTTAGCAGTTTATTGTACCAGCTCGGGTCCCAATAGGCGACGTTCACCAACCTCGTCCTAACATAACGGGGTTCTGCACTTCCTTCGTACAATGCTTCATATGGCGGCATTCCAATACTCGTGTGATGACTATTGTTATAGGCAAACTCGACTAGAGGTAAATGATTATCCCAGTTGCCTTTAAAATCCATGACGCACGCTCGAAGCATATCCTCTAACATTTGAATTGTTCTTTCGCTCTGGCCATCGGTTTGAGGATGGTAGGTTGTACTCATTCTCAACTGCGTCCCCAAACACGCTTGCAGACTCCTCCAAAATTTTGATGTGAAACGTGGATCTCTGTCCGACACAATTGATACTGGGACACCGTGCCTCGAAATAATTTCCTTGATGTATAATTTGGCCAGTTGATCCAGGGTGAATCTGATTTTGATAGGCAAGAAATGCGCTGATTTCGTTAATTTGTCAACTATGACCCATATTGCGTCATAACCCTTCTGAGTAGTTGGAAGCCCTACCACGAAGTCCATCGTGATATGCTCCCACTTCCATTCTGGTATCTCCAAGGGCTGTAACAAACCACTTGGTCGTTGATGCTCCGCTTTAACTCTCTGACAAGTTAAGCACTTCGTAACACATTCAACAACCTCTCTTTTCATGTTTGGCCACCAAAAATGTTGGCGAAGATCCTGGTACATCTTTGTACTTCCCGGTTGAATCGAAAATCTTGAACTGTGAGCTTCGTTCAAAATCTCCTCTTTGATTGCCAATACTGACGGTACCCAGATTCTGCCTTCAAATCTCAGCAACCCTTTGGTATCGATTTTATATTTAAGCTCTCCTCCCTCAAGTACTCTTTTCCGTATCTTAATACACTCCTCATCCTGGAGTTGCGCTTCCTTCACTTTTTCCACCAAAGTTGGTTGAGTTTCCATCTTGAACAATTTTTCATTAGGCTCTGCCAGACCCTTCACCTCTAATTTCAATTTAGCCATTTCTGCTACAAGCTTCTCCTGAGCAGTTAATAAAAATAGTTTCTCCCGACCTTTTCTACTCAAAGCGTCGGCAACCACATTAGCCTTTCCCGGATGGTATAGAATTTCACAATCATAGTCTTTGATCAATTCTATCCATCTCCTCTACCGCATATTCAAATCCTTCTGCGTGAAAATATACTTCAGACTTTTATGGTCTATATATATTTCACACTTCTCCCCATAAAGATAGTGCCTCCAGATTTTCAGAGCAAACACCACAGCTGCTAACTGCAAATCATAGGTCGGATACCCTTTTTCATAATCTTTTAATTGGCGCGATGCATATGCGATAACCTTACCATTATGCATAAGCACACAACCAAGTCCTTTATGCGATGCGTCGCTATATACCACAAAATTTCCTGTATCATCTGGCAAAGATAAAACAGGTGCCGAACTTAGTCTCTTCTTTAGTTCTTGGAAACTCTCTTCGCACTACTTTGTCCAAACGAACTTCACTGATTTTCTTGTTAAATTCGTCAACGGAGTGGCGATCCTGGAGAAATCTTGAATAAAACGCCTGTAGTAACCTGCCAAACCTAAGAAACTTCTCACCTCTGACGATGTTTTCGGCTGATCCGAGTTCATCACAGCTTCCACTTTCGCTGGATCCACTGAAATCCCGTCTTTATCAATAACATGTCTAAGGAATTGAACACGCTCTAACCAAAATTCTCAGTTCGAAAATTTTGCATACAATTTCTCCTTCCTTAACGCCTCCAATGTCACCCTCAAATGCTCCACGTGTTCTTCCTGAGTTTTGGAGTAAACCAAAATGTCGTCTATGAATACCACCACAAATTTATCCAGAAATGGTTTGAACACCCTATTCATTAAGTCCATGAATGCTGCAGGCGCATTCGTTAAACCAAATGACATAACCAAAAACTCATAGTGACCATATCTAGTTCGAAATGCCGTCTTTGGTATGTCTTCCTTCCTCACCTTTAGTTGATGGCACCCACTTCGCAGATCTATCTTTGAAAAATATCTCGCCCCCTTCAGCTAGTTAAACAGGTCATCGATCCTTGGCAACGGATACTTGTTTTTAATCGTAACCTTGTTCAACTCTCTATAATCAATGCAAAGACGCATTGATCCGTCCTTCTTCTTGACGAATAATACCGACGCTCCCCACAGCGAAACGCTCGGTGGAATATACTTTTTATCCAGTAACTCCTGTAATTGCACCATCAACTCCTTCATTTCTACCGGAGCCATTCTATATGGGGCTTTTGATATAGGGGTTATACCCGGTGCTAAATCAATTACAAACTCTATTTCCCTATCTGGCGGTAATCCTGGCAAATTATCAGGAAACACATTCGCAAAAATCCCTAACTACAAGTATCTCCACCAGCTTTGCACCCACCTTTCGGGTATCGACTATGTAGACTAGATATCCTACACATCCTTGTCTCAACATCTTTCTGGCCTGCATCATCGTCAGACAACTCGTTTGTCTAGGCGACTTGCTGCCATAAAACACTACCTTTGACGGAGTCATAAGGTTTACACACTTCTTTTGACAATCAATAACTGCCCCATGATTGAACAACTAATCCATTCCCAAAATAACGTCAAACTCCCCAAGACGAATTGGAATCAAGTTGACTGTCATCACATGACCCTTAATATCTACCTGACAGTTTTTGTGGACAAACCTAACAGGAATCACTTCCTTATTGGCAATTTCTATATTCATGGGGTAATCTAATTCTTCTTGAGGTAACTCTAATCTTCTAGCAAAATCATCGGATATAAATGAACAAGTAGCACCCGAATCAAATAATACGTAAGCATTTACACTATTGACCGGAATGATACCTGACACTACATCCTTTGACTGCACAGCATCCTGCACCGTCATGTTGAATGTTCGAGCGGTAGGTCGATTAGGCTGTGTCGGTCCTGTGATAGTCAGATTGCCACCACCGCTGTTTCCTTTTCCTGCACTGGCTCCACCTGTAGTTACTTTCTTAGGGCAGTCTCGGGCAAAGTGATTATTCGACCCGCAGATGAAACATGCGCCCTTCTTCGAACTAGGGCAATTCGGTGCGATATGATCCTCCTGTCCGCAGTTAAAGCATACCCTCTTACCCTTCAAGCAAACACCCACATGGCTCTTTCCGCAGTTACTGCACACTTCCACCTTCTTTTTCTGATTACCCTGCTGACTTCCCGTAGAGTTACTATCACTCCACTTCCTCTTCTGACCGCTGCCCCCATGGCTACCACTTGCCTTGTTCTCACTTTCATTCTTCTTCTTCCTCTGCTCCTGATTATACTTGGACAGAGCATCACTGTCTCCTTCAGCGATAATTGCCTTTTCTAAAACTGCCGCAAATGAGTTTAATTGGAACATCGAAACCCGACTAACAGCCAGGGCTTTAGTCCCTGCTCAAATCTTCTAGCCTTTCGCTCATCTGTGTTAACCTGATATGGCGCAAACCTTGCCAACTCGTTTAATCTTGCAGCATACTCAGGCACCGTCATGGTACCTTGCTTCAATTCCAGAAATTGCACCTCCATCTGATTCTGTGCGCTTCCTGGAAAATAAGTCTCGAAAAATATCTCCTTAAATCGCTCCCACGGTATTATCCCCTGCCCACCTCGGGTTTTGTTAGCTTGCCACCAGTAGCTTGCTTCTGATTTGAGCATGAATGTTTCAAATGCCGTCTTCTGGTCCTCGTTGACCCTAGCGACATCAAACAACTTCTCCATCTCCATGACCCAGGTTTGTGCCTCGATCGGATTCATAGACCCTTAAAATTCTGGGGGTCCAACAACCTTGAAATCTTTAAAAGTCGTGGCCTGAGCTTGGGGTTGATTGGCAAATGCTCCCTTTAGCAGGTTTACCAGCTGCTGCATTGGATTAGCGTTGACTTCTTCATTGTTATTGGTGGATCCCTCAGGGGACTGTTGACGGGTTTGTTTTCTTGGCGGCATCTTACTGTCAAGAATTCGCGCTATTAGATTATTACTCAATTACTTAAACATTTAAGTTTTAACTTAAACATTTATAAACAACACTTAACACATAGCACATCTGATAAACTTTCGCATTTTTATTCATTTACTGCTTCAAAACATAATAGAAATAGCATCGTAGTTATTTACATCATCTATCCTGACATCATAAAGTTCTAGGATTACATTATTATTATATCCCATTATATAAAACTGGGATTTACAACTTATTAACTTCATAATTTTCATACTAGCATATCTAATCATTATCTACGATGACATCCCACGGTGCACAGCTTCCTTGCGTTCCTGCTCCATAATACGAGTCACCATCCTTCGATCCACCATATCTGGATGATGATGAACTCGATCCTGAGCTCTATCTACTGTGGTGTGAAAAATATACTCCATCTCATAAATCTTGGCCTTCTTTGACCGCACCTCATATTCAACACGATCTGCGCGGTTAACCTCCCTCAACCAAGCAGTTTCAGCTCTCGCTCGCTTAGCTGACTCCTCTTTCAACTCATCTCGTACAATTTCATTCCTGGCTATCAACTGTCCTCGTCGATACTCAGACTGTGCTAGCCTCTGCTCAACCTTTACAAGACGTGATGAAAGGTCTTGGATCTCAGCATCCTTCTGCTCTAGAGCGGCTTGACGTTCCACAACCTGTTCTCCTAACTCCTCCTTTTCGCTCTCAACATGAACCAGCTTCCACTCCACGTCCCTAAGACGTATATCTAGCTCCTCAATCTCACTGTTCTTCTACTCCAAGATAGTCTGTCGCTCAGCCAGCTGCCTCTCTAACTCCTCCACTCTATCTTGCAACTCTATGTTGCGATCATACACCTGCTCATACATCTGAACACCTAAGGAGGTTAGTGATATCTCCTCAGGGTCCTCCTCCTCCTCCTCAACCTCCTCCGGATCCTCGTCAGGATCAGTCTCAGGCTCGAACTCGGGACCTTCAACTGTGATCAATGGGGATGGCTCCCTTTGCACTAGCTGCTCCTGAACTACATGAATATCTCGGGGCTCCTCCTCCCTAGCCTGGCTGGGTTCTCCTCTATCAGTCATCCTGATAACAAAATTTTAAGTTTTAATTACTAATCGATAATACTCGCGAGCACATAAGTTTGTCATCAAATAAGCATATAGCACATAATCATTTTATTGTCTTTTATGAATTTTCCATAATCCATTCCTTAGAACTCGATAAGAATTTATCACCTCTATATTCTCTATCTTCCAAAAGGCTACTACCCTAAGGTTTTCCCCACCGAAAGGTTCATAACCTATCATCTCTGATACCAACCTATGACACCCCCAAATTCGGGTACTTAATTCCCACTGATTTGGTGTTCACTATCTCAGTCATTCACAACTATTTACCCATAATAAAAATAATTAAAATAAACTTAAAGAAATATCTTCCCTCAAATGGGGGTTACATCACCAATCTCTAAACGAAACAAGTCCCAGGTTATCTAACCTCTATTACATCAATGAGGAATAAAGAACATAAAATTAAATAAGTCTTGTTACAAATAAACATCAAATAATTAACAGATCTCTTGCTACTTCGGCATCTTGCCCTTGCCTTTACTTGTGGACGGCTCGTCCGATTTCTCTGTCTTAGCTGCAAAGTTTAATGCAAGAGTGAGCAAACAATTGCCCACAAGTGTGATAACAATAGCAATTGAATAATCAATGAAGTAGATTTTCAACTTAGGTATAATAGTTTTTCTGAATTCAATCAATAACTAGTCAAGATCTGAAAGCTCAATAGGAAGCTTAGCTCAAGAACTGAATATAGATTCAGGATTAAAAGTGTATCTGAGGGTCACAAGACCTCGAACTATGTCCTAGGTTATCGAGTATTTCTATTGTAACCTTTAACAGTCTTATAGACTATGGACCATCCATCTCGTACTCAGGGGGATCAGCCTTTTGTACAATGTGTTGTGCACAAACATTTTAACACTGTCGCGTAATTAATCCCCTATATTAGGGTTGTTCATCTCAGTTTAGCATCAGAATCCGTACCAAAAGGAACTTGGTTTGGAAAGATTTTAAAATATCCTAAGTCTTTAGAACGCTCATCAACTAAGGACTAGCTGAATCAATAAGGGTTTGCTAGTCACTAAAGCATTTGATTCATCAATGAAGTTGTACAATAGAATTTATAATCAAAGTCTGAATAATGATCAATGATCGTATAACAAATGACTTGAATAATACATAGGTAATTGACATGATAACAACCTTGCTTGAATAACAATAAGCTAAGGTTAATAAGTTGGCTCAATGAAATTAAACTTGTTTTAAATGAAATAATAAGATTAAGGGAGGAAAACTTGCTCAATGTAAAAGTAATAAATTGAGATAAGGAACTTGCCTCGTGCGTAGATTACAGATTTAAATAATGCACGTCCCTTAATCACCCTATACATTTTGATTACAAAACGATAACAATAATTAGTTATAAATTCATATACATTTTAGGGTTTGTTCTTATCCCATTTGATTTAATATATCAAATGTCATTTGATATTCATTAAATATTCGCTTACCACTCATTGTAGTATCTTATTTATTACTAAATAACACAATCTAAGCTTTAAACATGTACACGGCATCATAATAAAATAAAAAAAAATTAAAAATATTTCAGTTCTGTTCCCTCGCCGGGGCGGGAAATTACTGAACAAAACTCTCGCCGGGGCGGGAATTTACTTAACAAAAATCTCGCCGGGGCGAGGATTTCCCTTACAATTTTCTCGCCGGGGCGAGAGACTCGGCAGTCACCTCCTACAGTTCGCGAACCAGTGAAAACTTAGGCCAAATTTGGCCAAATTTTTCGAATTCTACCATCCAACACATAGTTTAAACATACCCAGATATCAAATTTGATATAAAACAATTATCTATCATGTTTCTAAACATTTTAACCATTCTAATACACATAACCAACCAAATTGAACCAAAAATTCTCTGTTAAAACCAAATATTCATGTTTTAGCCATTTTACTAAAATTAACCACTGTAAACTCATCTTTCAACCATTTTAATCCATTCTAATTACATTCTTTTCGTTTTTCATCATATAATCATAATCAAACGTCAATTAACCGATTAATAACCAATTTAAGCATCAATTTTCATACATATATGCCATACATGAAATAAAACTCTGTAAAAACAAAACTTCCTTCTAATACATACTTTCATGGATTAATGCCTTCTAATTGGTTTATAATTGTGACGCCCCCAAATTCGGGTCTCCAAATACCCGGATCTGGTCATCACGATCCAAAACAAACATTCACCTTTAACAACATATGATATCTAAAAGTGCGGAATATAATAAACATACGTTGTTCATTACAAGGTGTTACTAGTCCCAGAATACGAATAACCTTAAACGTTTACACAATCCATACCCTAAATAGCTAGCAGGGTTTAAATTACATTAACAGAAAATTAACTAACACATGAATTTAAAATCAGCTACGAGACGTTTATCATTTCATCTTTTCTTTCCCTTTGTTCTTCCCTGACGTCTCGGGTTTAGCTGCAATGAAGTCATGATATAGCAAGAATGAGCAACGAGTTTGCCCAGCAAGTTTAAAGTACGACAATAAGGATATATCATGATGAAGGAATATTAAAAGAATTTCAACATTTGAGAAAATAAATCAGAAGCAAGAATAATAATTGCTTTTGGAACAATTGATAGACAAATAGACTTTGAACGATAACTTCCAAAGGAGTCAATAGCTGGTTGACCCTCTGGTTACTGGCTACAGAATAACGTACTTGAGGGGATCAGCCTCGCGTACCCTATGTATATGCATAACATTTAATTCTGTTGTTTGTACCTTATATACGGTACGTGGGGTACTCCCCTATAAATAAAGGGGTGTTCATACAATCTAAGAATCCTTACCATTGATTGGTTCGGATAGCTTTTATAAATTTTCACAAAATTGTCTGACCGAACAAGGGTTCAGACTTAACCATGAATGGTTTATAGATTTCTGAATTTAAATATACGAATTCGAATGCACGAATGTCAATAAATGTACAGATGTGGAATAATTCTGAAAGTAATTAGACCACTTAAAGCATGCTTGGAGATAAAATTCAAGCTTAAAGAATACTTGCAATAATATATACCTTTTGTATGAATTAAAATACTGCATAAGGTTTTAGAAGTATTGCTCAATGTGAAAGTTGAGTAAGGAAGAACTTGCAATAATGTAAGAAGTTTAGGGTTAGGAACTTGCCTGTTTGCTCAGCTACAATTTAAATCTTAGCTTTAAATAATTGATCTCGAGTGACCTATCATCGGGTAAAGTCGATTTATCAATTAACAGTTGTATATTGGCACCTCTTACTATACCTTTTACTCAACAGGTAAAATTCATCATCTATATTTAATTACTAATTAACATTAGCTAAACAGAAATTTATTGATGATCTTTAGCTATTAAAAATAATTGTTAGCTAATCATGATTACTATTCTTGAGGGTTCAGATTATTTCCCTTATTGTCCCTAAATATGGGTCAACAATCTTTATTTATTATTAGAATAATAAATTCATCATGGTTTAATGACAACTAACTAATAGTTGGTTACTTATTTAATTACACTTAATTACTATTTACTATTAATAAAATAATCTTTAAGTGTTTATCCTCATTATTCAATAACTTTATACTTAATTATTATTATTATTAAATAATAATTAAATACTTAGTACCTTTATTTACTATTTATTAATAAATAATAAATTATTATTTTATTAACTTTATTCATATTTAACTATTATTATTACTAAATAATAATTAAATATTTATTATCTTTATTTATTAATTAATGATAATAAATAATCATCTTGTTTAACTTATTCATTATTATTCAATATTAATTAAATAATAATGAATGATTTATTATCTCTATTTATTATTTAGGGTTTAATTAAATATTTATTACCTTTATTTATTATTATAATAAATAATTACTTTATTAACTATATTTATACTTAATTATTATTAATATTATTTAAATAATAATTAAATATTCATTATATTTATTTATTATTTATTGATAATAAATAATTATTTGTTCATTATTATTAAACAATAATTAAATTTTTACTATCTTCATTTATTATTTATTGGTGAATAATAAATAATTATCTCATTAACCTTATTATTATTAAACATTTAGTAATAGCCATATGATGGTTAATTAGTATTACCCGTTTTCTGTAGGTATTTTAATCATTTAGCTATTGTTAACAAATGTTCGATATTGAATTGACTGGTTCATAATCATCCTTAAAGATTATGATAATAACTTAATATTATCCATCATGATTTAGTAACTAGGAGAGCAACTGCAGTCCAGCACCTTCAGCACCAAAGTGCCCAAGGCGCTGCTGTCGCTCGCGCTGTACACGGACATGCTGCTCACGGCTTAGGCGCCAACCCACATTCTGTTCTAACACTAGATGTATCACAGCCATACCTCAGCACACAGTATAATTAAATCCTACAAATCTTACACAAGCAAAATAGGCTACTAACTTAATAACACAGGGAATTCAACAATTGATTCTTATTGGCATTACAACGAGCACCTTGTGGGCATAATAAAAATGAACTAGCCTAAGCCCTATATAGAACTATAATGTCCGAACCTTTCATGGTTCTGCCATACATAAAATTCCAATCGATCACCACATCAATCAGCAACAAATTCGGCTAAACAGAATAAAGGAAATTACACGGCAACATGATCCCAAACAGAAAAGGAGAAAAAGAAAAAGCCTAACGCAGCTACTGGGTTTAACCAACAGGGCTGATTATACCTTGGGGTTGGGTCGGCACAAAGGCAACTCCTAGCCGCTGCTCTCCTCCACCTCCCGAAATAGAACACAAAGCCGGACATTCACCAGTTAGTCCTCCTCGATCAGTCAATTGGCCGACTGTTGATGGTGCTCTCCCTGTCTCTCTCTCTAATTTGAATTTCCCAAATCGTCAACCCTTACCTCTGATTTAGGGTCCTATTTATAGAGGAATTCGTGCCCTAACCCGGTATTGACACCCAATCGTGGTGTCAAATTTCGCACAGTGGGAACCATGATGAGTTTCGGTATGCTTCTTCATGCTTGCCCATACTTCGTCCGTTCTTCGTGCAGCTCACTTTCGGCGCCTCTGCCTCACCGGCTCTCCTGTACTCCTTTCGGCGCGATTAGGTGGGGAAGTTAGGGGCACATGCCGACTGACCGCACGGTCCGTGGCTGCTGCAGGTCTATCAATGCTATTGCCCGCTGGAAATTGAGTTTTTCCCCAAATTTTGCTCAGCAAATCTGATATGCCCCATGCCTTGTACAATTGATCGGCTAATGCCCTTTTCCCCTTGCCGAATTGGGCCAAAAAGAAAACCAACCCGGTTGTCATAACACGGCTGGATAAAACAAATAGAAGATAAACTCTCCCTAGCCCACTAATTTACCCCAATCGGACAAGGAATGATGATGGGTCAGCCCAATTGATGTTGGGCCAGTCAACTAAGGAGGGGAATTGGGTCAATTTATTTAAAATTAATAATGCCATACTTCTAGTATTTAAATTAAATACATAACCTAATTAGCCCATTGCTTAATAAATCCCTTATTGGTCTTATTAAAATAAAATTATAAATTCTGTCATTGAAATTGAAGAATAATTATTTAACTATTTTAAATATACACTCAAATTATATATCTTGATAACTTGGAATTAACCTAATGTTGAGGTGAAATTAATTATTTACCCCCTTAACGTTGCAAATTAAACGTTACAATTATACACTCAAGTAATAACACACATATAGGTCTAATTAAGCATATAAAATAAATTCATAAATAATAATAAAAAAAATCTTTAGGTTTCATAAATAAATTGATAGCGAAGTTAAAGAAATTTCTCGGGCATTACATTCTCTCCCCCTTATAAAAATTCCGTCCTCGGAATTTCAAATCTAAGGTTACTCAAATAATTGTGGATAATTTGCTCTTATCTTCTCTTCAAGTTCCCACGTAGCTTCTTCTACCGCGTGTAATCTGGCTTATAAGTCCTTTTCGACTTTAACGGAATGAATGGTTTTATTCCTCAGCCTCTGTTCCTTCCTATCCAGTATCTGAACAGGAATCTCCTCGTACGATAAGTCCTTTTCGACTTGAATTGGCTCATAGGAAATAACATGCTTGTAATCTGGCTTATACGGACGCAACACTGATACATGAAACACGTTGTGAATGTGCTCAAGTTCAGGAGGTAATGCTACCTCGTACGCCACTTCGCCTATTCTCCTTAATATTTCAAAAGGTCCTATGAATCTAGGGCTCAGCTTGCCCTTCTTCCCAAAACAGATCTTCCCTTTCCAGGGAGATACCTTCAGAAACACAAAGCTACCAACTTCAAAATCTCGTTTCTGATGATGTAAGTCGGCATACTTCCTCTGACGATCTTGAGCTGCTACTAACCGCTGTCTTATTACTTTAATGATTTCCACGGTTTGTTGTACCAATTCTGGTCCCAACAATCTTCGTTCACCAACTTCATCCCAACACAACGGCGTTCGACACTTCCTCCCGTATAACGCTTCGTACGGTGGCATACCAATACTAGCATGGTAACTATTGTTGTAGGCGAACTCTACTAGTGGCAAGTGGTCGTCCCAGCTGCCACTTAAGTCCATCACAACTGCCCGGAGCATGTCCTCCAAGGTCTGGATTGTTCGCTCACTTTGACCATCAGTCTGAGGATGATATGCCGTACTCATTCTTAACTGTGTTCCCAGTCTCTCCTGTAGACTTCTCCAAAAATTTGACGTGAAGCGCGGATCTCTGTCAGACACAATAGATATCGGCACTCCATGTCGTGATACTATTTCCTTCACATAAAGTTTCGCCAACTGTTCCAATTTGTACCTGATCTTGATCGGTAGAAAGTGGGCAGACTTGGTCAACCGATCCACGATCACCCAGATGGCGTCTAGACCCTTTTGTGTTGTTGGAAGTCCCACCACAAAATCCATTGTGATGTGCTCCCACTTCCATTCGGGAATCTCTAAGGGTTGCAACAATCCGCTCGGCCGTTGGTGCTCAGCCTTGATCCGTTGACAGGTTAAACACCGGCTAACGAACTCTGCAACTTCCCCTTTCAAATGCGGCCACCAATAGTGTTGACGAAGATCTTGATACATCTTAGTGCTACCCGGATGTACCGAAAACCTTGTATTATGGGCCTCCTGCAAAATCTCTTCCCTTAAGTCTGGTACGTAGGGTATCCAGATCCTCCCCTCGAATCTCAGCAATCCCGTGCTGTCAATCTTATACTTCGAGGCTTTTCCCTCCGATAACTGTTTCTTAATGCCAATGCATTCCTCGTCAAATTCTTGAGCCTCCTGTATCTTATCCAGTAGAGTTGGACCTACCGTCATGGCGAACACCTTTTCGTCCACCTCCATTGGATACCTAACTTCCAGCTCCAGACGTTCAAAGTCTCGTATCAATTCCTCCTGAACGGTCAGCTGCATCAATTTCACCTTGCCTTTCCTACTTAAGGCATCAGCCACTACATTTGCTTTGCCCGGATGGTACAGAATTTCACAGTCGTAGTCCTTGATCAATTCCAACCATCGGCGTTGCCTCATATTTAGCTCCTTCTGAGTGAAGATATATTTCAGACTTTTGTGATCTGTATATATCTCGCACTTCTCCCCGTATAGGTAGTGCCTCCAAATTTTCAAGGCGAAAACTACCGCTGCTAACTCCAAGTCATGAGTCGGATAACCCTTCTCATAATCCTTCAGCTGACGCGATGCGTATGCCACGACCTTGCCGTGTTGCATCAGTACACAGCCAAGACCCTTGTGTGATGCATCGCTATACACTACGAAACCCCCAGTGTTGTCTGGTAAGGTCAACACTGGTGCTTGGCTGAGTCTCTTCTTCAACTCCATGAAACTCTCCTCACACTTCTCCGACCAAACAAACTTGACTGTTTTCCTGGTGAGATTGGTCAACGGCGATGCTATCTTTGAAAAATCCTGGATGAATCTCCGATAGTATCCCGCTAATCCCAAGAAACTCCGGATCTCCGTCGGCGTCTTCGGCTGTTCCCAGTTGATAACTGCTTCTACCTTTGCTGGATCTACCGAAACACCATTCTTGTCTATGACATGACCCAGAAATTGTACTCTCTGCAACCAAAACTCACACTTAGAAAACTTTGCATACAACTTCTCCTTCCTAAGAGCTTCTAATACAATCTTCAAATGTTCAGCATGCTCCTCCTCCGTCCCTGAATACACCAGAATGTCATCGATGAATACAACTACGAACTTGTCCAAGTACTGCTTGAACACTCTGTTCATCATATCCATGAATGCTGCTGGTGCGTTCGTCAATCCAAAAGACATTACCAGAAACTCGAAGTGCCCGTAACGAGTTCTGAATGCAGTCTTCGGGATATCTTCTTGCCTCACCTTCAGCTGATGGTAGCCTGTTCTTAAGTCGATTTTTGAAAAGTACTTCGCTCCCTTGAGTTGATCGAACAAATCGTCAATTCTAGGAAGTGGATACCTATTCTTAATCGTAACTTTGTTCAACTCTCGATAGTCGATACAAAGCCTCATTGAACCGTCTTTCTTCTTTACAAACAGAACTGGCGCTCCCCACGGGGACACGCTCGGTCTGATATAACCCTTATCCAACAGTTCCTGCAGTTGCACCATCAACTCCTTCATCTCTACAGGTGCCATTCGATACGGCGGCTTCGATATTGGTGCGGTTCCCGGTGCCAAATCGATAACGAACTCGGTTTCCCTATCCGGCGGCAGTCCCGGAAGTTCATCGGGAAAGACATCGGTGAAATCTCTCACAACTGGTATTTGACTCATCTCATCTCCGACCTGACGAGTATCGACCACATGGGCCAAATAACACTTGCATCCTTTCTTCAGTAATCTCCTTGTTTGCATCATAGTAAGACAACAAGATGGTTTTGGTGATTTGCTGCCATAAAATATCACCTTAGACTTATTAGAAGTCTTTAGGTGTACACATTTCTTCTTGCAATCAATGACTGCTCCGTGAATTGACAGCCAATCCATTCCCAAGATTACGTCGAACTCTCCCAGTCGAATTGGTATCAAATCCACATTAAGCTTAAATCCTCGTAATTCAACACAACAATTCCTATGAATGCATTCTTCGGGGATAATTTCTTTGTTGGCTACTTCTACGTTCATAGGGTGTTCTAACTTTTCACAAGGTACATTTAATTGTCTAGCAAATTCTTCGGAAACAAAAGAGCAAGTAGCACCCGAATCAAATAGCACATATGCATTTATATCATTGATTGGGATGATACCTGACACCACGTCTTTGGATTCCATGGCATCCTGCACAGTCATGTTGAACGTGCGGGCTGTCGGCCTGTTGGCTTGATTGGATGGTGGCCCGTAGTTCAACCGGTTGCTGTTTCCACTGTTGTTGTTGTTTCGGTTGCCACTCCCGGCGTCGCTTTTCCTCTTCGGACAGTCCTTGATCTGGTGGTCAGGAGATCCACAGGAGAAACAACCTCCTTTCGGCTTATTAGGGCACTGTGGGGCCATGTGCCCAGGTTGTCCACAACGGTAACACACACTCTTCCCCTTCATGCATTCCCCCGTGTGGTTCTTGCCACAGTTGTTGCATCTGCCTGGCTTCTTTACCTCCCCTACAGATTTATTTCCCCCAGAGGACTGACTCTCGATCCATTTCCGTTTGTTGGGGTTACTGCCCCCACTGCTTCCTGCCTTAGGGCCCTCATGTCCCTTCTTCTTCTCGTGATTGTATTTGGCCAGGGCCTCACTGCCATCCTCTGCAATGATTGCCCTCTCCATCAATTCTGCAAATGTTCTGATTTTCAATACCGCTACAGAACGGTATAACCATGGTTTCAACCCCTGCTCAAACCTACGAGCTTTCCTTTCCTCTGTGCTGACTTGGTGAGCTGCAAACCGTGCCAACTCATTAAACTTAGCTGCGTACTCAGCCACAGACATGTTCCCTTGTTTTAGTTCCAAGAACTTGATCTCCATCTCCTGCTTCATGCTCTCTGGAAAGTAATTTTCCAAGAACATTTCCTTAAAACGATCCCAAGCGACAGTGCCTTCTTCCACTCGGCCTCTGTTGGCCTTCCACCAATAGTTGGCTTCTCCTTTTAGCATGAAAGTGGCAAAACTTGTTTTCTGTTCCTCTGCCACCCTTGCTACTTCAAAGACCTTCTCTATCTCTTCTATCCAGGTCTGCGCCTCGATTGGGTTAAGAATTCCCTTGAACTCAGGTGGTCCGACCAATTTGAAATCTTTAAAGTTTGCCAGATGATGCGTTGGCTCAGCTGCAGCTTGGGTTCTCTCAGGTGGTGGTCTGGATTGCATAGCCTCGGCCAGCATTTCCGCGAACATTCTCATTGGGTTGGTTTGGTCTCCAACCTCACTTTCTGACTCTTCGACCTGTCGGTTACGTGGCCTTCCCCTTGGCATGGTTTGGAATAAGGAAACTGATGACTTTTACCTATAGATTCACATTTTACAACATATGTTATTAAAATAAGCAATCAAAGGTAAAACACATTTGATTTAAGCGAAACATCTGCATTTATATTCATATACCACCGTTTTGTTACAATGACTAAACCTGTGGCATACTTCTATAAATGCGCCACTATCTGTCCTATCAACAAATCATCCCCCTAGACAAAAGTGGGGAATCCTAACCTTTCCTCCCTCAAGACCACAAATGTTGGGGTTTAACTGCTACCCCAATCATAACAACAAATATAAAGTTTCATAAACAACATGAATATGTCCCTAACATAAACAAAAGTGGGACTGGCTATACTAGGGGAAAATCAACTGCTCCATCAAATCACTGCTCATCACGACGGATCCGAGCCTGCTGACCAGAGAATGCTCCATCCCCGACCCTACGACGAACAGAGCGACTGGACTCCCCCACCTCAGCCCGGGGTCTACGGTAGGCTGCATCCAAGGCATGCCCCAGGGTCTCTATCCTCACTGTCCTGGCCTCTAGCTGGTCCTCTAGCTGATCGGCCCTCCTAGCTTCCCTGACCCAGGCCTCCCTGACGCGCACCCTCGCAGCCACCTCCAGTCCGGCCTCAAACCTCATGGCCTCCTGTTTCGCCCTCAGGTGGGCGATCTGTAAGTCCCTCTGCTCCAGTCTCTCCCTCAACTCAGTGTTTCGGGCCACTAGCTGATGTAGCAGTGGTCCGACCTGCTGTGCTGAGGACTCGTAGCCCTGCAGTTGTACCTTGGCCACCCCTAAATCATGCTCGAGCTGGTAGGCCAGGTCTCTGTACTGGTCCTCCATATACTGATGGGTCTGGTTTTGCTCCTCCAAATGAGAAATCCGAGCCTCCAGCTCCTCATTTCTGTCCGTCAACCCCTCGATGATATCATCAGCAGTGGACCCCATGCCATCAATATCAGCAGGTGGCTCCTCCCCCTCGGCCTCGGGATCCTCCTCCTCAGTATCAGGGTCCTGACTACCAGACCTCATCACCCCTCCTACTACTGGCTCTGGCAGCTCCCTATGGTAGTCCTCCTCCGGATCAGACTCCTCCTGTATCAATCCCGGGGCAATAGGAGCATAACCCACCAGCTGCTCCGCCACTACCGGTATGTCTATAAATACCTCCTCCTCACGGGCTCCACTGGTCTCCCCTAAAGCAGCCATCCTACAAACACACAAAAACTAACATTAGTACAACAATAAAATATATTCATTGAAGAAATGAAGTTATATTTCATTGGGTACTACTCGACTCGATGAATTCCCCAATTCATCAAAACCACATATGATAAATCTCCTCGATTTATCTCCTAACACTCGATACGAGTTTACTATGAAGGTTATATCCTAGGTTTTGCGATCCTAAAGTTTATAACCTACAGCTCTGATACCAACCTGTGACGCCCCCAAATTCGGGTCTCTAAATACCCGGATCTGGTCATCACGATCCAAAACAAACATTCACCTTTAACAACATATGATATCTAAAAGTGCGGAATATAATAAACATACGTTGTTCTTTACAAGGTGTTACTAGTCCCAGAATACGAATAACCTTAAACGTTTACACAATCCATACCCTAAATAGCTAGCAGGGTTTAAATTACATTAACAGAAAATTAACTAACACATGAATTTAAAATCAGCTACGAGACGTTTATCATTTCATCTTTTCTTTCCCTTTGTTCTTCCCTGACGTCTCGGGTTTAGCTGCAATGAAGTCATGATATAGCAAGAATGAGCAACGAGTTTGCCCAGCAAGTTTAAAGTACGACAATAAGGATATATCATGATGAAGGAATATTAAAAGAATTTCAACATTTGAGAAAATAAATCAGAAGCAAGAATAATAATTGCTTTTGGAACAATTGATAGACAAATAGACTTTGAACGATAACTTCCAAAGGAGTCAATAGCTGGTTGACCCTCTGGTTACTGGCTACAGAATAACATACTTGAGGGGATCAGCCTCGCGTACCCTATGTATATGCATAACATTTAATTCTGTTGTTTGTACCTTATATACGGTACGTGGGGTACTCCCCTATAAATAAAGGGGTGTTCATACAATCTAAGAATCCTTACCATTGATTGGTTCGGATAGCTTTTATAAATTTTCACAAAATTGTCTGACCGAACAAGGGTTCAGACTTAACCATGAATGGTTTATAGATTTCTGAATTTAAATATACGAATTCGAATGCACGAATGTCAATAAATGTACAGATGTGGAATAATTCTGAAAGTAATTAGACCACTTAAAGCATGCTTGGAGATAAAATTCAAGCTTAAAGAATACTTGCAATAATATATACCTTTTGCATGAATTAAAATACTGCATAAGGTTTTAGAAGTATTGCTCAATGTGAAAGTTGAGTAAGGAAGAACTTGCAATAATGTAAGAAGTTTAGGGTTAGGAACTTGCCTGTTTGCTCAGCTACAATTTAAATCTTAGCTTTAAATAATTGATCTCGAGTGACCTATCATCGGGTAAAGTCGATTTATCAATTAACAGTTGTATATTGGCACCTCTTACTATACCTTTTACTCAACAGGTAAAATTCATCATCTATATTTAATTACTAATTAACATTAGCTAAACAGAAATTTATTGATGATCTTTAGCTATTAAAAATAATTGTTAGCTAATCATGATTACTATTCTTGAGGGTTCAGATTATTTCCCTTATTGTCCCTAAATATGGGTCAACAATCTTTATTTATTATTAGAATAATAAATTCATCATGGTTTAATGACAACTAACTAATAGTTGGTTACTTATTTAATTACACTTAATTACTATTTACTATTAATAAAATAATCTTTAAGTGTTTATCCTCATTATTCAATAACTTTATACTTAATTATTATTATTATTAAATAATAATTAAATACTTAGTACCTTTATTTTCTATTTATTAATAAGTAATAAATAATTATTTTATTAACTTTATTCATATTTAATTATTATTATTACTAAATAATAATTAAATATTTATTATCTTTATTTATTAATTAATGATAATAAATAATCATCTTGTTTAACTTATTCATTATTATTCAATATTAATTAAATAATAATGAATGATTTATTATCTCTATTTATTATTTAGGGTTTAATTAAATATTTATTACCTTTATTTATTATTATAATAAATAATTACTTTATTAACTATATTTATACTTAATTATTATTAATATTATTTAAATAATAATTAAATATTCATTATATTTATTTTATTATTTATTGATAATAAATAATTATTTGTTCATTATTATTAAACAATAATTAAATTTTTACTATCTTCATTTATTATTTATTGGTGAATAATAAATAATTATCTCATTAACCTTATTATTATTAAACATTTAGTAATAGCCATATGATGGTTGATTAGTATTACCCGTTTTCTGTAGGTATTTTAATCATTTAGCTATTGTTAACAAATGTTCGATATTGAATTGACTGGTTCATAATCATCCTTAAAGATTATGATAATAACTTAATATTATCCATCATGATTTAGTAACTAGGAGAGCAACTGCAGTCCAGCACCTTCAGCACCAAAGTGCCCAAGGCGCTGCTGTCGCTCGCGCGCTGTACACGGACATGCTGCTCACGGCTTAGGCGCCAACCCACATTCTGTTCTAACACTAGCTGTATCACAGCCATACCTCAGCACACAGTATAATTAAATCCTACAAATCTTACACAAGCAAAATAGGCTACTAACTTAATAACACAGGGAATTCAACAATTGATTCTTATTGGCATTACAACGAGCACCTTGTGGGCATAATAAAAATGAACTAGCCTAAGCCCTATATAGAACTATAATGTCCGAACCTTTCATGGTTCTGCCATACATAAAATTCCAATCGATCACCACATCAATCAGCAACAAATTCGGCTAAACAGAATAAAGGAAATTACACGGCAACATGATCCCAAACAGAAAAGGAGAAAAAGAAAAAGCCTAACGCAGCTACTGGGTTTAACCAACAGGGCTGATTATACCTTGGGGTTGGGTCGGCACAAAGGCAACTCCTAGCCGCTGCTCTCCTCCACCTCCCGAAATAGAACACAAAGCCGGACATTCACCAGTTAGTCCTCCTCGATCAGTCAATTGGCCGACTGTTGATGGTGCTCTCCCTGTCTCTCTCTCTAATTTGAATTTCCCAAATCGTCAACCCTTACCTCTGATTTAGGGTCCTATTTATAGAGGAATTCGTGCCCTAACCCGGTATTGACACCCAATCGTGGTGTCAAATTTCGCACAGTGGGAACCATGATGAGTTTCGGTATGCTTCTTCATGCTTGCCCATACTTCGTCCGTTCTTCGTGCAGCTCACTTTCGGCGCCTCTGCCTCACCGGCTCTCCTGTACTCCTTTCGGCGCGATTAGGTGGGGAAGTTAGGGGCACATGCCGACTGACCGCACGGTCCGTGGCTGCTGCAGGTCTATCAATGCTATTGCCCGCTGGAAATTGAGTTTTTCCCCAAATTTTGCTCAGCAAATCTGATATGCCCCATGCCTTGTACAATTGATCGGCTAATGCCCTTTTCCCCTTGCCGAATTGGGCCAAAAAGAAAACCAACCCGGTTGTCATAACACGGCTGGATAAAACAAATAGAAGATAAACTCTCCCTAGCCCACTAATTTACCCCAATCGGACAAGGAATGATGATGGGTCAGCCCAATTGATGTTGGGCCAGTCAACTAAGGAGGGGAATTGGGTCAATTTATTTAAAATTAATAATGCCATACTTCTAGTATTTAAATTAAATACATAACCTAATTAGCCCATTGCTTAATAAATCCCTTATTGGTCTTATTAAAATAAAATTATAAATTCTGTCATTGAAATTGAAGAATAATTATTTAACTATTTTAAATATACACTCAAATTATATATCTTGATAACTTGGAATTAACCTAATGTTGAGGTGAAATTAATTATTTACCCCCTTAACGTTGCAAATTAAACGTTACAATTATACACTCAAGTAATAACACACATATAGGTCTAATTAAGCATATAAAATAAATTCATAAATAATAATAAAAAAAAATCTTTAGGTTTCATAAATAAATTGATAGCGAAGTTAAAGAAATTTCTCGGGCATTACAATAATCATCACATAATCATCTAATACATGTTCACTATCAATTACAAATAAGTAATTCATGTATTTAGCTTAAAATTCATATACAGGAAAATAGAATTCATATACAGAGAAGTAAATTAAAAAGAAATAAAGTGAAAAATTCAAAAAGGATTATACCTTCTATTTGCTTAGAAAAATTTGATCAATTCTCCTTGTTAGAATTCCTACTCTCCAATCTTCAAACTCTTCTCAATTATCTCTTCTAATTCTCTCTTCTTCTCTGTATATTTTTCCTTCTCTTTTTTTTAAACTATGTGTTTTTCTTATTTTATAACAACTGACAAGCTTTTAACAAAAATAAAAACTGATAATAACGTATATTCTCTAATTAAACCATCAGTTATAAAAATTCAAAAGCCATAAGGTTTGTTTGGCAAAAAAAAATTGAAATAACTCATTATTTCCAACCAAAGGTCTTAAGGCCTTGTTTGGTTTGATGGAAATAAAAACTCTTTCTATTGATTTTAATAACTCATTATAACATATAGTTTTAATAGTCACACTTTTAATTTAATTAAACTTATTATTAAATAAATTCAATTAAACCTTACTAACTTGATTAATAATTCCATTTAACCAATAACAATAACACCAAATAAATTATCTTATTCAAATAAATTCTTTATTCAAATAAATCATTTAATCATCTAATTTAATTATTAAATTAAATTAGAATAAACACATCAAATCACAATCAAATAACATTTAACAAAAATTCTTTCACCAAAACTTATAAATTATTTATTTTACTCAATAAATAAATTAATAAAAATATTTATATAACTCAATAAATATTTTTATTTAATCACAAAAATTGCATTCGTTACATCCTTCCCTCCTTAAAAGGATTCTGTCCCCAGAATCATAACGCAATTAATTCGTCCGTTACAGATTTTATTAGCCTAATCATTTAAATTGGAAGCCCAATGGTATTTAATGTGTGGTCCAAAACCTAGCCACTTGATAAATTAAATGTGTAACATTTGTTTATTAATTAAGGCAACTGTTTGGGACAACATTTTGGGACAAAATTTCCCTCATTGCCGTGCAACTAAAGAGGAAGAGAGGCAATTACTTTTCAAAGTCCTAATTTAATTAAGTAACTAGTTGTCTTGGAAGTTAAAATTGTAGATTTGATATAGTAACTACCTGTGATGTCAAACAACTACCTAGGTTGTCACATAGCTTCCTAACATGTCAATAAGCCACCCTAGTGATGCAAGTCTTTCACTAGCTTCATGATGGCAAGTATAGGTGTCCTTGCTTTTATCTAGTTAATAGACCAAGAGTGGTCATTTGTATCTTCATTTTTCTAAAATCTTGAGAGAGTGTTAGAGAGGGTTTGGAGAAAAGTAAGACCAAATACTTGAGAGATTAAAGAGAAGGTGGTGTCCAAACCTTGAAGAAGAAGGAGAAGATCTTGGTTGTTTATGCCATCTCCATTTATAACCTACTTGGGAAAGAAGAGAAAAGTAGCCATCAAAAGCAAAAGGTAAGAAAATCCCTAGAAAACTCTATTTTACTTTTTCTTGATTTTCATGGTGGAAATGTTAAGTTCAAGTTTTAAATCCCTAGAATCTTGCTATATATGTTTATATAGGATATCATATAGTCTAAATATGTAATGGTATGGGTTTAGGAAGAAAAGTCTAGCAAAAAGCTTGAAATAATTTTTACCGACGGGTAGAACGTGACTTGTTCGAAGAAATTGCACATTTTGAAATCTATAAATTATTTTTGGGACTAGTAACACCTTTGAAATGAACAACATATGTTTATTATATTCCGCATTTAGTTATTGTATGTTTGTTTGGAGGTGGATGTTTGTAATGGATCGTGATGACCGAATCCGGGCATGTGAGACCTGAATTTGGGGGCGTCACACACAAAATGACAGAATTCTAACACACTGTTGCAACAGTGCAGTATTATGATGTCATAAAATGATTTTTGTTTTCTTTAAAGTATGAAAAATATGCCAATTGAGTTGGCTAAAATATTTTGATTGATGGCCGAACCGTTGATATGAGTCTAAGCTATTTGATTCGGCTAGACGAATGTTGAAATATGATTATGAAACTCGAGAATTCTTTGACAATGTTTTCCAAACCAAATTGTTTTGGTGCGGGCTTTTATATCTACTGAGTTGAACAACCCTCATAGAATGGGTAATATTTTTGATGTCGGGAAAATCCGACTGCGCACGCAAACAGTGTAATAATCCAAGGATTTTGATATATTAAAATAAGAAATTTTATGTATGAATTTTTATATATATAATTAAATTATTTTTATTATTTATTAAAGCAAGTATGGAAAGAATGTGACAAAAAAAATTATAAGATTTATTTATAAGATCTTGAATGATTAAATTAAATGTTAAAGAATAAAACCTAGATAAAAATTTGTGGATTTATTTAAAATTTCTAAGAAAAACCTATATGGTTTACTATTTGAAAGAGAATAAAGAAAATATGGGTTACAAAATTTCAAAACCCTAGAAATGAATTTATAAGTACTTGAATAAATATTAAGGATAAGGTATTACGATACCTATAAATTTGATGTGAACAAAAAGATTATTTTTATTTAGTGGTCTTAGTATTTTAATTATATACTAGTGACCTAATCTAAGAGATTTATTTTATTATCTCAATTTATTAAATTAGTTGGTGTGAATATGTAAGTGAATGAATATGAATATATGTGATTGTATTATGTAATGATATTTATCAAAGATGATAAATATGTTAGGACATATGTGGAATATGTGTAGTATTGAATAAATGGATATATTATAAATGTGTATATATATTTATTTATGGTACAAAGGAAAATTAGCAAGAAAGCTACATAACCTAATTATATATTTGGTATGGTAATTAACTAACCTAAGGGTTATGTTATTATAGAATTCTAGTATTGAAAATATATATGCTAATGTAAGGGATTTATTTTATAATCTCAAGTTATTATTTATTTTGAAACCTAATTATAGCAGGTCTAACTGGGTTATGTAAGTTAATTGATGTTATTGATATATGAGGAATGTGTTTATATTAATAATAATGTATAAAAGTCCAAATGATAATTTATTTAATGGACTAAGGAGAATAAATAATTTAAACAAGCCCATTAGTTTAATTAAGCATTGGACTTGTAGATAATTTAATTAAGGGTAACTAAATTATTAGCTAGCCCAATATTAAATTATCAAGTATGATAGTATCCCAAATAAATAAATTAAGGGAGCCCAAGTTTACTTTAATTAGTAGGACAAACTAATTAAATTGCAAGCCCAAGCAAATTAATTTGGAAGCCCAAGAAAATTAAATGAGAGCCCAATCTTTAACCCAATTAAGGAAGGGCATTAAGGTCATTTGTGGAGCTTAATAAAACAAGTATAATAAATCACAAGTGGACATATTTGCCCTCATTTAGGCGGCTAAAGGAAGAGAAAGGAGAAGTGAATGTAATAATTACTCACTTTATTTGGTACTAACTTTAGCCAGGTGGCATCATTTCATTTGGCCACCTTATTTGGTACAAGATTTGCAATTAATGCTAAAGAAGAGAGAGAAGATTTGTTGGGAGATATACATATACTTACATAGATTATATGTATATATTTTGCCCAACTAAAAATATCTTTTCTCTTTAGTAAAAATAATTTTTTACTTCATTTGTTTCTAAGTTTTCTAAAAAGCTAGAAAGAGAAATAGAGAGGAGAGAGAGATGATCTGTGGGATATATGAGAAGAAGAGGGAGAGAGCTTTGTAAAGCTCCATAGCCATAGCTTGGTGATTAAAGGAAAAAGAAGAAGAAAGAACCAAGAAGGAAGAAAGGTATAAAACCTTTAAACCTTAATCTAGTTAACTCCTTTTAAGTTTTGTTTGATTTTGGAGATATAAATATTTATAATCTTATGGTCTAAAACTCTTGATCTATATGTGAATAAGTGTATTATGTATAGATCTTGCATGTTGGGTGTTGATTTGTTCAAAAGAAAATAAAAGAAAACTTGTTTGTTTTTAAAAGAGTTAGAAAACCCTAGCTTTTGCTCACTTTGTATGAGTACTATTTGAAATCTATACGTTCTTTTTGTGATCCGTCAAAGAGTAATAGTAGATATATAAGTTAAGTGTTAAACTCAAGTGTTAGAAGTCAAAAATAATGTGTACAAAATTCGTGGGGACTATTTTTACCAAAACAGTCCAGGTTTTTCAAAAGGGGAAAAGGGGCTGCTATAGGGCAGTCCCATCCAGGGATATTTTCGTCCAATGTTTTTGCTTTAAAAATTCCGGAAACCTTTGGAGTGATAATATAATAAGTTATATGAGTCGTGTAAAAAGTTGAAAATTTTTGGCAATGTAGAATGAAAGTTATGGATTTTATGGCGAAAGACTTCAAATCGGGAAAACGAACCAAACCCGTCGACCCCTTGCTTGTGTGTACTGTTTTGACCACTTAACAAGTGCAATAAATTCAGGGCTTTTTATCACTGAAAATGTAGGACGTTATGTAGCTTCTGGCCAGAAATCGCCCCATTCTGACTTGTAACGAAGAATCTACGGCTAAAATAAAAACATAGATTTTTTCGATGAAAACGACTAAAATTGGAGTTCTATAACTCCGATGGCCACGAAATTTTAACTGGGAGTACTTGTTAATATGTATAAGATGTTATAAAAAATTTGGTATCATCGGAGTTGTGCAAGATAGTGATCCTTTTTCTTAGTTTTGAAAGTTAAAACGGACGTTTGAAAAATGTTAAAGGAAATTGAAAACTTTCATAAGGAAAGCATTTTTGTGTATGGAATATATGTACATATGTCTGGCAAGATTTGAAGAAAATAAAAATTTATTTTTACGAGAGGTTAAGTCATTTTTGAATGCAGCTTCCAATACGATTTGCTGTATTCATATTTCGGCTTGCTGGATTATGGTATTCGGTTTGCTGAATTAATGAAAACAGTTTGCTGAATTAATGAATATAGTTTGCTGAATTGACAAATATAGTTTGCTGAATTAATGAATATGGTTTGCTGAATTACTGAATCTAGCTTACTGAATTTTAGGTTAGTTTGAATCCAATGTGCTGGATTAGAAAACAGTTTGTTGAATTAATGAATTCAGGTTGCTGGATTGTAGGATAGTTTGAATCGAGGGTGCTGGATTGGATGCTAGTTTGAATGCAGGTTACTGGATTAGTATGTTTAGATAATCCAACTTGCTGGATTAGGTATTCAGGCTTAATGGATTATAAATAGAACTTATAAAATGAAAGACTTAGTCTTAAGTCATAAGGTTTACGATAAAGTAGTAGTACAATCGTGTTCTTTAATAGTTAATGTATAGTAGCTGGGCTAGATAATTCTTTCAGGGAGCGGAGATATATACGAACTAGCAACCGATCTAACTCACTGTGAAAATAGTGTAGACGAGACGAAAACTAGTTTGTTGGTTGTTTGTGGGAAATCACTCAGCATACTATATTGAACACTGTTAAAGACTCGATGTGTACCAGCTTTAGAATTTTGAATGCGTATTGTGCTAAGGTGCTATCTAATATTTAGTTATGTGGTTAAATGTTAGATAATCTATTGATAAAGAAGTGATATTATAAGGTGTTATATGATATGCTGTAAACCTTTTGTGAATTTAAAGGTAAATATGTATTAAGTTAAGGTTATAGACTTTGGGATATGTAGCAAAGTTTAATGTGTAAATAATTTATGTTTATATCTTCCGCAATAGTTGTAAATATGATGTATCGTGACGCACCAGGTCCGAGGTTCAAGGGACCCGGGTTTGGGGGTGCTCACAAACAGTATGTAAATGGGGTTATGCATGACCTCGGGTACAGTAGGCTGATCACCTATTGTATTAGTATGTTGGGTTATCAGTTGAATTTCTGGTGATTCTAGTATGTTGGGTTATCAGATGAATTTTTGGTAATTCTAGTATGTGTTCTTGGTCCTTAATGACCACTCAGCATCCAATATTAGTAATTCATGTAAGAGGTAAGTGTCATGGTGGCCACTCAAAGATTCATACTGCTTCGCAATTATCGAACAATTGTTGAAGACTCCTGAAAGATGTTCCATTATTCTGGAAACTGAATGTGAAAAGGGTAATTTTCCCTATAAAGAAGTAGTCATAAAATGCGACGGTTCTAAATGAATCCTTGAAAGAGGAAAGCGTAAAGCTTTGTTGAAAGTCTGTATTGGATGAATTATATGAGCATGATAGTAATTATGGGGTTAATATTTCCTGGAAGAAGCAGATGAAATTCAAAAAATAAGAAGTGAAATTCCTAGATATAATGATGAGTAGAATGAACGAAGATGAATGCGTTGAAATTTCGAGGACGAAATTCTTAGAAGAAGGGGTGAATGTAATATCCCGAATGTTTATGAGTTAGTAAATCATGATATTAAATTATTATGATGATTTTGACATACAATGATCCTTAGAAAAGGAAATCAATGGGTTAAACATAGGATAATACTCAGAGTATGATTGAGTTGATAAAGGTTATAGAAGAAAACCTACAAGAATCTGTTAAGGAAGTGGATTAAATAGGCGATGTAAAACCTATGTTATAGTAATATGTTGAAATTATTCAATGATAAAATTTTGGAAGAAGATCTACATGGACCGAGTAAGGATGCTTCGGTGATTCCTAGGACAGAATCCTTATAAGGAGGGAAGGATGTGACAACCCGAATTTTCGAGAATAATTATAATAAGAATTTAATATAGAATAATTCTTATTATGATTCGAGTTTGAATGTATATGTGATATATATATTTATGTGATTTATTTGGTGAGTTTAATATGTATATATACAAATGTGCAATATATACATAGATTCAGAATGAATGAGTTAATAGTTAATTATTGTAACGATCGCGAGCCGTGGGTAGCTTAGTAATTCGAGCTTATGGATATTATTGAATAAAATAGACTCTTATTAATAATATTATGTGTTAAGCGTTTAAAGGTTATATTATGACCTAGATTATGCGTAGGAGATAATTGGTATGTATGAAAGCGTTCGTATAAGCTAATTTGGTGGTTTCAAGAAATATCGCTAGAGCACTATTTATTGGATTAAATAAATAGTTGAAGGATAATATTATTAAACGAGTTATTTGTTGTAAAGGCGCTAACCCAAAATATGGGTGGGATATATGTACGTTGATCTATATATGATTATGGGGAGTTAATCGTGAAGAGCAGCGATTGCGAATCATGAATACCCTTGTAATTTGGGTTTATTAACATTATTAAATGGATTAAATATTATTTTTATGTGACGTGTTTTAAGGTTATTTTATAACATGGATGATGTCAATGCATGAAGTTTTATGCGTTATTGAATCGTAGGAATGAATAATTGATTTTGTGAAAGATCGCAAAATCACTATTCACGGGGCACGTTTTCCGAGGCACTATGCACGCCATAATATTTTTGTGTCTTTTTTGATTTTAATAAATTTCATAAATACGTGTATGAGCACGAATAATTTTTTCAAGCGTCGGAAATTTTATTTGAGCTGATACGTGATTTTATCCGTATCCGAAATGTATTATATGGGTATTCCGAATATTTGGACAAATTCTATAATAATTATTTTTACCCATCCCAATATTTATGGTAGTACCCATTTTAATTTTGAGTAGAGTTATTTACCAGTTTTGGTACAAAAGTGGGAGTTTTCAGATATATATTTTTGTGTATTTGGGTATTTATGTTGGCTTGTTACTCCAAAAGGGAATCAACTCCCCCATTTTAGACAAATCAAAAGAGAGAGAGGAGAGAGGAGCCGGCAATAATGCCTTGAGCCCTCAACTCCCTCATTTCCTCCCAAAGCCTCCACTCATTCTCCCATGCTTAGCCATACTCTCCCATTCCTCCCATGTTGCTGCAAATTTTAGAGAGAGAGAGAGAGAGAGAAAATTGCAGGAAATAAAGAGGAAGAAGAAGAACAAGAACTAGGAGAGAAAAAGAGAGTTCGGGTAAAACAAACCCACTCCATTCATCTCCATAACATTTTCCATCCGTTCCATTTCCTCCTTGCTTCACTTCTAATCATCAGTTCACTTGGAAGAGAAGAAAGAGAGAGTTGCAGTAGAGAGAGAAGGGAGAAGAAGGAAGAAGTTCCAGAGAGAGAGGGATGAGGAAGTGCTCGGGTGAGGAGGAAGGAGGAACCAAGCAAGGAGGGAGAGCTCAAGCAAGCCCTAGTTAACCATCTTAACGTCTAGGAACGATTACAAGAGGTAATCATCTCACCTAAATCCATTTCATTTGATTTTGGTTAAGGTTTTCAAGTTTTTATGGTTTTTTGAGCTCTTAAGTTTATGGGTTGGTTTTATTACGATTCTTATTATTATTGGTTGGTTGTGAACGGTTGATAATATTGATAAGAGGTTATGTAAGCCATTAATAACATTAAAGTGGAACAAAAACACAAGAAATTCGTACCTTTACTTAAGGAGGATGAAGAACATGAAGAACAATGAACTTTGGACATGAACTTGGACATTTAGATGATTTAGAGGACTTTGTAGCTATGATTTTGTGTGTGTTTAATTTATTTGTTGTTATGGTATTGTAGTTCCATGGGTTACAAAGTTAACCCAACTGTAATCGAGTAAAAAGGTGTTAAAACAAAAATTTGGTGAAGATTTTGGTGAAGAACACCAAGAACACGAAAACAGAGCGTGAGTTGATAGTTTGGACTAAGATTTGGTCATTTTAATGTTAATGGGTAGCTCTGAATTTTTGATTGTAGCTCTATGTCTTAGGAGTCCATAGAGTCTGAAACAGACCAATTTGAACGTGTATAGAAGGAGTTATGGTGATTGGAAGCAAGATAGGTTAAGAAAACCAAAAATAGAGCATGCAAGAAAGTATAGAGCTGAGTTTGGGCGTATATACGCCGCCTTTATGCCGCTACTACTGTCTTGGGCGTATATACGCCGGTCACAGACACATTTTGGGCGTATATACGCCGGTCCAATGTTAGGCCAGAATCAACTTTGACGTCCTTTACGAAAATGGGCATAACTTTTTCATACGAACTCGGATTGAGGTGATTCAAGATGATTCGGAAAGCGAAAGAGTAGACCTACAACTTGCTTTTAATATGTTTTAACATTTGAGGTCGGAATCAATTCGAAAATTGGCCATCGTTAGGACTGATGTGCGGTTGGAGACAATAGGAGGGCGTCGGACATGCGCGTGTGCAACGTGCAATGTTTTCGACGTTATGTTGTGATGTTCTAAGTTCTAAAACATAAATGTTATGAATGATAATGATACTTACCATTATCCAATGATCATTAGATAAATCAAATGGGCATGCTAGGCGTACACAATTACGTGTCGCTTGGGCGTTTGAGTAGACAAGTTTGGCGTATGGGCGTGCAAGCGTCTTAACGCCGTGACAAATGTGTATAACCTTATTTAATATTTTATTTCTAATAATAATTAAACATGATAGTGTGTTATAACCCAATGTATGAACATGCTAAGCACATGCAAAAGAGGCGAATTAGGCGTGTGACGTGTAAACGTCGAAATGCCGCGTAAAGTGTTAATGAACTTAAATAGTGTTTCAATTCAAATGAAACGAACATTATGAGATATGAAGTACGATTACTGTAAGCCAATAAGGATTGATGATGATGAGGGTCACAACGTTTTTAAACGACGCGACGCCGAGAAATGTTTTAGTGTTAACCGCGTTACTTGTTTATAATACGTGAACAATAGGAGATAAGGATTATTATAATATAAACCATTATATGAAGCCTTTCTAGTGGCTAATTGGTATTTTATTGTTAAATAAATTGTGTAGGATATTTGAAGGACGAGCCATTATAATTTGGCAAGGAACGCTTAAAGGCAAGTTCTTTCAGTAACTTGTTGACTTGTTTAAATGTATTGATGTACATGAATTGATTGCTAAATCTTCTACTGTTATGTGAATTATATGCGAGCATGATTAAAGTGTGTACAATGTGCAATTATGTGACTATATTGTTCTATGTGGAACTTGAATTATTGTAAACATACAATGTGAGATGCATGAGGTATGTTGTGAGATGCATGATGCATATATATTGATGAATTACATAAGATTTATAATGCATGAGTAAGATGCATAGTATGAGAATCATGATGCATGGAAAAAATGCAAACTTATGTGTCACATGAAGCATGAAATGTGAAAACTGTTAGTTCTTGTTGAGCCGTCGTTCTCATTCTTGCAAAAATAAAACTTTTACATATTTACGATGCAATGCCATTATCTTGATATCGTGATGATAAGGATTAGAGGCGCAGGGATACAAGAAGGTTGCTACATGTTTCTTTATTGTAATTATTTAGCTGTGATGACAGTGTATGATGTACGTGAATTTGACTATGTATACCTTTAGTTAAAAATGAAGGTCATCCATTATAGTATGTAAGAAGTGATAATGTTAGTTACTTGTCATAGTAAACTACAAGGATGCCGATGATGTATAAAGGACATTTTTATAACGAATGTATAGTTGTTGAATAACATTGTAAATATTCAGGGATTGAATAAAGTCAGAATCTAAACCTTGCGTTCACATAGGAGATTTTGTAAAGGATCATGGTAGTTATTAAACGATGATCGTAAGCGTTTGAGTTAAATGTTACAAAACCTGAGATTGAGAAGAGTTTGAGGTAATAATTGTTAATGCTTGTATTGATATGGACTGTTATATATACAACAGTAGTATTAAATTGGTAATGATTATTAATTGACGTTTTAGTTATGGTTCTGAGGCTTGGGACGACAATATTTATATTATGTCAATGTAAATATTTGATTATTCCGCATTAAGTTATTGTTAGATTGATATATAAGTGGCACAATGATGCACCAGACCCGAGGATAATGTAACCCGGATTTGGGGGCGTCACAAAGACTAAGGTCATACCCCCCTTTTTGGGCACACATTGCACCGGGCTCACCCAAGAGCTGTCTGAGATAGGATATATGATTCCTGCATCTAACCATTTAAGAACCTCCTTCTTCACCACCTCCTACATAATTGGGTTTAACCTTCTCTGTTGTTCCACTGAAGGTTTTCTATCATCTTCTAGTAGGATCTTGTGCATACAGAATGATGGGCTAATCCCTTTTATGTCTGCTATAGTCCATCCAATTGCTGATTTAAACTCTCTCAAGACTCTTAACAGCTTTTCTTCCTGAAAAGTTGTTAGTGCAGAAGAAATAATAACAGGTAGCTTTGAATTATCACTTAAAAATGCATACCTCAAATGGTCTGGAAGTGGTTTCAACTCAAGGTCTGGAGGCATCTCAAAAGATGATTTGAGTTTCACTGATGACTCTTCAGAAATTTTAAGAGGCTCGACAGGAGTTTTGAATCTTCTGAACTGTGGTGTCGTATTGAGCATCTGGACGAACTCATTCATCTTCTCATCCTCTATCTCTATATTTCCCACTAAAATATTCCTCAAAGGTTCTTTTTTAGCCAAACTCTCAACTCCACTGTATAATATCTGATCCACCGTGTCAATTCTGAAACATTCTTCTTCATCCGCAAGGAATGTCATAGCTTTGAATACGTTGAAGGTGACCTCTTGATTATGAACTCTCATAGTTAATTCACCTTTTTGAACATCTATTAAAGTTCTTCTTGTAGCAAGGAATGGTCTACCCAGGATAACCGGTATGTTCCTGTCCTCCTCATAATCTAAGATAACGAAGTCAGCCGGGAAGATGAACTTATCCACTTTGACCAATACATCTTCAACAATCCCCCATGGATATGTGATTGACCTATCAGCAAATTGTAACGTAATGTTTGTCGGCCTTGGAGCCAGCAATCCCAACTGGTTAAACACAGATAAGGGCATCAAGTTAATGCTCGCCCCTAGATCACATAAACACTTGCTAAAATTTATCTTCCCAATCGAGCATGGTATGGTGAAACTGCCCGGATCCTTTAGCTTTGGAGGTAATTTTTGTTGAAGCACTGCACTGCACTCCTAAGTCAAGGCTACTGTCTCATACTCTTCTAATCTCCTCTTCTTTGATAAGATCCCTTTCATAAATTTTCCATAACTTGGCATTTGCTCCAATGCCTCAGCGAAAGGTATGTTTATCTGCAGTTTCTTAAACACCTCCAAAAACTTGCCGAATTGTTTATCTTCTTTTAGCTTTTGCAATCTCTATGGAAAAGGAACAGGTGGATGTACAAGTGTTAGCTTAGTCTCTTTTCTCTCATGTGCCTCTGCCTTAGTCTTCTCCACCTCCCCTTGCTCAGAATCTTCCTTTTTTAAACTCCCAGCAGAAACTGGATGTGTATCGCGTGGCCGCGCGACTTCCCTTTGTTCCAGTGGAGCGGCCGTGCTACTACTTGACTTAGTAATCTCTGTATTGCGCGCTTCAGCAATTGCTTCCCAGACCCTAAGGTGATGACCTGACATTGCTCCTTTCATTCTCTCCTAGGATTATTTTTTGTTGTACTAGGCAATGTTCCTTGTGGTCTGTTACTCAACATACTTGCCATTTGGCCCACCTGAGTTTCCAAATTCTTGATAGCCATAGCTTGGCTCTTAATCATAACCTCTATATTTGCCAAATACTGCATCATCATTTCCTCCATGTCTGACTTCTTTTCTTGTTGAGGTACTGGGGGTGGATGGTGTTGTGCCTGCTGTTGAAATCCAGGAGGGTATGGAGGTATTGGTGTAAACTATTGGTGTGAAGATTGTGACTGATAATGCTGACTTAGCTGGTTTTGATTGTTCGACCAGCTAAAATTAGGGTGGTTGTGGTTGTTGGGATTGTATGCATTCTGAAATTGATTCTGATTCTTCTGATAGTTGCTTACATACTGTACCGACTCTGAATTTATAGCACATTGGTCAGTTGGGTGTGATCCCGCACAAAGCTCACAAACATATGCAACTGTCTTCATTTTACCCTCTACTAGAGAATCAATCTTTCTTGCCATAGATGCCATTTGGGCTGAGAATTGTGTGATGGCATCTACCTCTAGAACTCCTGCAACCTTAGCTTGTGGCATCCTAGCTGTTGGATTCTAAAAGTCATTAGCAGCCATAGTTTCAATCAAATTATATGCTTCATCATAACTCTTGGCCCCTAAGACTCCTCATGTTGCTGCATCAACAATTGGCCTGGACTACCACCCCAATCCATTATAGAAGGTGTTGATTACCATCCATTCTGGCAGTCCATGACGTGGACACTTTCTTAGCATCTCTTTATATCGTTCCCATGCCTCATATAAGGATTCACCCTGTTGCTGCTTAAATTGAGAAATTGTTGTCCTCATTTTTGCAGTTTTAGTCATTAGAAAGAATTTGGCTAGGAACTTCTGTGCTAAATCCTCCCAAGTAGTGATTGACCCCGATGGCAAAGAATGGAGCCAACTTCTTGTTTTGTCTCTCAAAGAAAACGGAAACATTCTGAGCCTTATTGCATCCTCGGTTACCCCGTTGTATTTGAAAGTGTCACATATCTCTATGAAGCTTAACAGGTGATCATTTGGGTCATCTGTAGCAGCACCCCCAAACTGGACCGTGTTCTGCACCATTTGGATAGTACCCGGTTTTATCTCAAATGTATTTGCTGCAATAGTTGGCCTCACTATGCTTGACTGCAATCCATTTATGTTTGGCATAGAATAATCTCTTAAGGCTCGATGTTCTTCTCTTTGCTCTTCACCTGCCATATTGGATGTTGCTTCCTCACCTTCAACTTGTATATTTCTACGTGCTCTTGACCTCTAACCTCTACCGTTGATGCTATCGTGTACACGCTCTAATTCAAAAGTTGATGATCGTGTATGCATAAAATATATATACAAGTACCTCCGGCAACGGCGCCAAAAACTTGTTGCCTCCTTTTCATGTTAACAAAAATGGACCCGAACTCATGTAAGTATACATGGGTCAACAAGTAATACAAGGTAAGTCGAATATCGATCCACAAGGAAAAGTTTAAATTGAATTTGTTATGCAACAACTACTCACTATTTCTTTATGCTTAGACTACCAATTCAGAAAAGAAGTTATAACTACCATAATTTTCACTTTAATAAATAACTAACACTAAACTGGGTTAATCACTATGGGAATTAATGGGACTCTAATTTCATTCACTGCTTCAATTGAATTGCATATCTCATATTATGTATTCTTATTAAATACGGACACCTAGTCAAGAGCTCATAAGTGTATCATAGCCATCTCTCAATGAACTATGACCATTTTACATAAAACCTACACTTGATAGCATTCATGTAAGCATCACAATTACCAAATACGCTATAAGTCTATGTGAATTTAAAGTAAAAGTGATTTAATTTTAGGCTCTGTTTAAGACTACATACGGTGAAACGGTATATGTCTATCCGAGTCACAAATCATAAGATTAATTAACAAGTCAGTCTCATGATCATATGCCAATATGGTCTAATCTGTACTTATATTTCCTTTTTCAATTCCATATAAGCAATTAGGGTGAATGTTAATCAGGCATTCAAGTATTATGCACAACCATAATTGGGTAATTCAACATCTAATTTAGAATACATACATTCAGACATACATATTTAATTTAGGTAGTGAAATCCATTAGAATCCCATAATGGAAATTAGTTCATAGCTGAACTGCAAACCATTATGGGACTATAGCAAAACATTGGAATTAACGATTTAAACAAGAATTGAAAGGGAAATGACAAAGCAAATATGATTCACTTCTGGGCAACATAATTCCAAGTCTGATCCAATCTCCAGAAAAACAAATCCCAATTAAAAACAAAACCTAATTACAATGATAACTGATGATAATGTCAAAAAGTCTTCCCCCACTTAATTACATGTCAGTAACTGTCCAAAAAAATATAGCCGTTCGCGCGTGGGCTAATTACTCCAGATTCAAATTACACGAGTCAGGGCAAACATTGGACTAGCGCGGCCGCTCAACATTTTAGCCTTTGCCGGGCGCGGGTGCGCTATGACTTGACCTGCCGAATGAATGGCGCAGGTGCGCTTCTTTTCTTCTATGCTGGAGCGCGGTCCCGCGTCTGTATAACTGGCTTCGGTTCCCCACTTTGCGCGGGCGCTGTAATAGCCTGAATATTTATAAGGCTTATAAATACGATCGTATATGGTTAGAGGTTAATTTAGTGACCTAAAACTAGGTATCAAGAAGTTTAAAACGTAAGCCCTAATGAGATTAGAATTTTGTGCTTAATAAAGATCGAAATGATATTTCGAAGCAGGTGTTTTGTGATTATATAGTGTAAACAATGAATTAGGTCAAATAAAATTTTTTTGTCAAGCTACTTAGTCGTGCTTACATTGACAAAATGATTTGTCGTGCTTTCCACGATTTCACCAAGAAGTATCCCGGCAAATTATTTTTAGTAAGTTGCTTTGTCGTGCTTAAATTGATATAGTGCTTTGTCGTGCTTACAGTAACAAGCTGCATTGTCGAGCTTGTAAGATATTTTCATTGAAGAGCTCAGAAGATAGGTTCAATTGCAAGCTGCATTGTCAAGCTTGGAAGATATTTTCATTGAGGAGCTTAGATTGCAAGCTGTATTGTCGAGCTTGGAAGATATTTTCATTGAGGAGCTTAGAAGATAGGTTCAATTGCAAGCTGTATTGTCGAGCTTAGAAGATATTTTCATTGAGGAGCTTAGATTGCAAGCTGCATTGTCGAGCTTAGAAGAAATTTTCATTGAGGAGCTTAGAAGATAGGTTCAATTGCATGATGCATTGTCGAGCTTGGAAGATATTTTCATTGAGGAGCTTAGAAGAATATTCTAAGAATTTTCTAGGTACTAAAGTGTAATTAACCTAGGTACCAAAGTGTAATAAGCCGAGCCCCTAACGTACAATTAGTGAAACCTAGTTTTCCTATAAATAGCAAGCTTAGTTCTTCATTATTTCCTACCATTTCAAGAACAGTTCAAGAGCAAAAACACTCTATATTTATATTCTGAGAGATTGTGAGGTAAGAATTACTTCCTAAGCATCGAAGCGCTACACGATTGGAATTAAAGCTAGCAACTACAAGAGGTATTACTCTAGTGGTTATTATTTTCATTCTTAATATATTAGTAAAAATATACTTTTATAAGCAGTTATAATGTCTAAATTATTTTAAGTATATAGTACAAAAGTCCTATTTACAAGCAGTTATATTGTTCAAATTATTTTAAGTATATAGTACAAAAGTCCTATTTACAAGCAGTTATAATGTCCGATTTATTTCTCTTATATATTAGAAAATATACTTTTATAAGCAGTTACTATGTCCGATTTTCTTCAAGTATTTAGTAAGAATATTCATTTTATAAGCAGTTATAATGCTGAAATTATTTCAAATATAATAGCCGAATATTCATTTTATAAGCAGTTATAGTGCTCAATTTATTTTAAATATAGTTGATGAATATTCATTTTACATGCAGTTATAATGCTGAAATTATTTCATGTATATTAAAATGAGTCTTATTTATAAGCGGTTATAATATCCGGAATAAAACTTAAAAGATTTAATTGTTAAATGCTTAATTAGCCTAGCATAATCCATGGAAAGGAAAAGCTTGGAGGATAAAAGTTCTAGAGCTTACACTTCAAGAGATTGAGCGAGGAATGAAATATTAGCGTTAACATATTATCCATATTCAGGCAAGTCTACTTATTTATTGAAATGCACTCCGTGCAATAACGTGTCTTATTTATGAAGTTTATTGTTATGCAAGTATTGTTTCTTTTGCACTCCGTGCATTAACATGCTTGTTATCTGTTATGCGTAACGTGATATTGATTATTGAATTTCAATTGAAAACCATGTTAGTATCTGAGTTGAACAACTCTCTTGTATGGGCAGGAGTTTAAGATGTGTTAGGAAATCGATCTAACTCACTGAGGTAACATTTGTCGCAGTGTAGAGGTATCGTAGAAGCGATATACACTGTTGATACAATTGTAGCAGTGTTGATGAGACGAGAAACTAATTCATTAGTTCGTGGGTGGGGAACCACTCAGTTCACTATATTGATAATCGTTGAAATCTTGTATCAGCTTATTCTGTATATATATCTTGAAAAGGTGATTCTCTTCTCATATATATATCTGTTAGACTTGTTGGGCATTCTTATGCTCATTCTTGCAATTATCTTAAAAAAATTACAACTAAGGAAAAATTACCAGACGATTCTGGCGGTACAAAGAAAGTTGAAGATATATAAGTATTTAAACTATGCTAGATTAACATTATTAGAAATGTCTAGAAAGTTCTGACGAGCAAATGGGTTAGGTCATTTAATTGCGCGCCGTTTTAACAGAAAGCCCCCTCTTTCCTAGGAATTAACTGGTTGCTAATACTGCAAGTCTTGGATAGATAACTGGAGATTTATTTTTAAGTCTTTTAGGACTTATTTGTAATAAGAATAAGTTATCTGGGAATGTTGTAACAATGAACAAATGATATTTTATAATATTATCATTTTTCTGCCTTTTACTTTGATTATTAGAAGTTAAGATTTCTATATACGATTCAAATCCATTATATTGCGAGTTTTTATAGAAACTTATCTTGTACATTACCTTTAAGTTAATGAATGTTTTGAATAAGGTTGCACACGTGAGCACGAAGTCCGACCTGGCTAAAAGAAGCTAGCAGCTGGATTTTCAGGGCGTTACAGGCGCGCTGAGCTCAAGGCTTCACACTGAGCGGTCGCGTGTCTGCTGCACCAGGAACACTTTTGCATTTCTCTTTCCTTCAACTCCTCACACATCTATGATCACCAACTCAGTATCATTCCACCATGTTAATTCCTTTCTATCCAGCCTTAGTTTGCTCTGGGAATTTCTAACCTTACATGCTGCAAAATGAATAAGAAAACATACAAAACGTGATAAAAATACTTGAGTCGGGCATAGTTCTCATAGGTTGGTAACAAATAAGTAGGTATAAAACCTACTTATCAAGCAATCGAATCAAGGAGGTGAGAAGTTTTAATCTCAGTAGTTATGATCTATTAATATTATTATTACCTTGCATGTTGATTAAAGGTGCAAACTAGCTTAAGGGTCTAAAATGGTCCATGAGCTTGGTGCTCTATGATCATGTTGTTAGCCCATGAATGTTGTCTATAAGACTTATGACCGAACATTTGTTAAACCATAAGAATGGTAGCACTGTAAGTTTTAATAAGGTAGTTATAACTACTTGACTGTGTGTCCAGCTGTTTAAGACCAGTGGCTGATTTGAGGTAAACTTAGAATAGAACTGCAGTAATAAGACTAACTTCAGATATTTCTTATGATGTAATCTCAGGGCTTGGTGTTTATAGACCATGGAGGAGGACTATAGGACCTCTGATTGATTATTAGTAAAACCAAAGAGGAGGGTTTATCTGAGTATACACCATGATCTTTCTAATAAGGCAGACCTAAACCTTTTGTCAAGTTATGTGTGAACAGGCACAGTAGTTAACATTGAACTTAAGTCAATCTTTGATTTTAATAACCATGAGTCAGGCCCAAACTATGTTGTTAGACCTATATGATCTCAGACCAAGCAGCCAAGGAATGTTCCTTAAGCTGAAATCATGAAGTCACCTTGAGACTAAGAAAGTAGTAGGAGGGACTCTACAATCGTAGAGTTTCACTCACGCATCGTAAAGTAAGTTGGCCAGTCTTAGTACTAATCGTACAACTTACTCGCATATCGTAGAGTAAGTTGGGTAAGCCCTAGAGTCAAGTGTAAAGTGAACTCTATGATTATAGAGTTTCACTCAGCAATCGTAGAGCATCACTCGGCATTCGTAGAGCATCGCTCGGCAATTGTAGAGTGGACTCTACCGATCGTAGAGCTTCACTCGACCATCGTAGAGTTTCACTCGGCCATCGTAGAGTGCATTGGCAAGTCTCAGAGGCAATCGTAGGGTGAACTCTGCTGATCATAATGCTTCACTAGGTGATCGTAGAGCTTCATTAGGTAGTCGTAGAGCTTAGCTGGTGGTCGTAAAGCCACAGCAGAACACTACTAAGTTTAGCCAACTAACTTTTGGCATAACTTCATTAAGACAGTGAGACCATAGTGGTCAAAGAGCACCACTACTCATCGTAGAGTTGCATGACTAAATCTTAAGAGCTGGGTCAGTGATCGTAGAGTCACCCCACAGATCGTAGAGCGACTCTATCGATAGTGTTAAAGCCCTAGTAATCATAGAGCTGTCAGATTAAACCATGGGTAGTGTGAAGGGACCATAGTATGAACCTCATGAGTTCCTTGAGTAGGCTTATCTAGTCTCTTATTGATGCTTAGTTGTAGCTAATCAGAAGTTAAATTTATAAATTACACGAGGTTACTTGTAAGAGCAGCATCGTAGAGCTAATAGAAAGCAGCAGACCAGGCAAGTTCTTCAGTAACTTGCTCTTATGTGATAATGTGTATTGAGCCACGTTTATGTTAGTAAATGTAACATGTGTTTTATATAAACTTGTTGATTATATGAATGATTATGTAACTAAATGCAAGGTATGGAATTTATGAAGTGTGTGTTAGATATACGACATGAAGATTATGTTGTGTTGCATGTCAAGTATGATGCATATAGAGATGGATATCATGAGAAGTATGAAGTATAAGCATGATCTATATAGAGATGCATAACATGAAATGTATGAAGCATATGGTGATGCATTGTTAAAACTTATGATGCATAAATAGATGTAATATGTATGCTATATGAAGCATGAAATGTGTAGACTGTTGGACTTGCTGAGCTGTCGTGCTCAACCTTGCAAACAATTTTGCAGATAAAGGTCGATACAAACAGATGATCCTAGTGTCAAAGAATTCAGAATAGACGAAGGTTCACAAGAAGGAATTGTCATGGAACATGTTTGGTGCTTTAATAACAATAAACACATGCGTGTAATCCTGTTAGAGTAATTGTACTCGACCATATGTTAAACACGGGAATACTTGTATGCATAATCTAAAATGGGATTATGAATACTCACTACTAATGTATCATTATAAAACATATTGTTTACACCTTGAGAAGTATAAATTAGATCACGTAAGATCTACAGTTGTAATAACCAATTGTTAAGGTTACAAATTTTGGAATAGAATGATTAATGTATTAAATGGTATTAAAGTCAGGATGTATTCATTAAATTATGAATAAAGGTTGTATATTTTGACATAAGGATAGTACCGTTACGCACCAGGTCCGAGAATCAAGGGACCCAGATTTGGGGACGACACATATTCCGTGACAACACTGGAGCTGTTGCGCAGGCTAAGGAACCTAGGTCTCATCAGAAATCCAAACACGTGTTGCGGCGGTTTCATTTGATTAGAGAGATCATTGAAAGAGGAGACGTCACCTTGGAGCGTGTGGACTCTCAAGACAACATTGCAGATCCATTTACTAAAGCTTTAACCCAACAACAGTTTGATCGTCGCTTAGAGAAGATGGGTATTAGATATCATGGCGATTGGCTTTAGTGCAAGTGGGAGATTGAAAGTAGTATGCACATAAGCCTATCATAATTGATATGATGTAGCATATACTTTGTAATCTTATTCATTTATTAATAAAAGTATTAAAGGTATTTTACTTTATCTACATGCTACTGTTATTTAATATGTGATAAACCCATAGTTTTAAGCAATGCTTTTAGAATCATGATGGTGATCATGCTAATGAGATCTAAATTCTTAGAAAGCTTAAACCTAAAATCGTTCCTAATCGTTAGGTTACTATAAGGGGATTAGTGAATCCGGATAGATTAGTACGTACGTTGTTTGCTCTTAAGAAGAGGATGATTAATCTCATAATCATTTGTGTGGAGACACTAAAGCAAGTATGTAGGTGCTTATTAGAGAATAAGTTCACTAAACGTGGCTCGCTAAGGAATACCTAATAGAGTTTTACTCGTCTGTCAATAAGAATTCCTCTAGTGATAGTAGTACAAGTGATCCTTGGACTTGAGATCATCATAGTATCTTGTGTATGATGAGTTATACTTTGATATGTCTATTAAGACCTTTAGGGTATATCAAAGGGTATGATTGGGTATAATACTTTCCTCTTTTGTTGATTAGGCTTAACGTAAATTATTCTTCAAATATCCTACACAATGTAGTACATATTCACATACCAATTAGTCACATAAGGGATACCAAATATTGGTTTATACCACTCTATAATGTTCCACTCTTATTAGAAACAAAATATTAAATAAGGTTATACACACTAGTTATGGCGTTACGACGCTTGCACGTCCGTACGCCAAACTTGTCTACTCGAACGCCCAAGCGACACGCATTTGCGTACGCCTAGCACGCCCATTCGATTTGTCTAATACACATTACTTAATGCTAAACATCATTATAAATCCTAATGTTCATGTTTTAAAACTTAGAACACCATTTAACATTGTCGGGAGCATTACACGTGCTTACGCGCATGTCCGACACTCTCCAACTGCCTCCAATTACACATCAGTCCTACGAATGGCCAATTTGGGAATTGATCCCGACCTCAAATGTTAAAACTTAATAAACAAAAGTTGTAGGGCTACTCTTTCTCATTCCGGATCATCTTGAATCATCAGAATTCGAGTTCGTATGAGAAAGTTATGCCTGTTTTACTAAAGCATGTCAAAGCTATCTAGCCTACTGCATGTCTGGCACAGGGCGCGCCCATTTAACCTTATGGTGGGCACGGGGCGCGCCCAACCGGCAGAGTTTTAGGGGCTCATTTTCCAGCATGCTCTGTTTTCGCTATTTTACTTAAAAGCTCATAACTTTTTCATTTTAAGTCGGAATTAGACCATTTCAGAGGCTATGGAAAGCTTAAAACACGAACTACAAAACCCTCATGGATTCATAATCTTATTTACTCTTTAATAAATCAAATTAGTGGCTCCAAAGAGCCTAGTCCAACTAGTTTTCAGCGAAACTCATAGTTAGGGCAATTCATTCTCCCTCTTTGTTTCATAGCTATTATACAACAAGTCAATATGACTTAACACATGCTTCTATTACTAAGCTAAGCATCATAACATCATTTCGTTAATTAATCACACCTAGTTCTCATGTTTCTTAGAGAAATTCTTCTCTTGGGCATTAAATCAAATAGTTTGTGGGCATAACTTACAAACTCATATTGGAGTAGGTTTTAACTAGGTTCAAGTCCAGATTCCAAATGAAGTCATTACACACAACCTAAGAACACATAATGGACATACACAACCAAGCATGCAACCAACAATAGACTACATTTTTATCAAAGTATACGAATTGTCCATATCAGTCCATAAATGTCCATAATAGTCCATTCTTGCTCCTTATGCATAGGCTCTGATTCTCATTTATTGTTCCACTTTCATTGATTATTAAAAAGACTTTTATAGAGTTAACAATATTCATACATGTTCATGAACCAACTAAGCAATTTCAGCAACATATACTCCCACAAAGCAATCAATAGCAAACTAAACACTTGAAACAACAATGGAAATGAGCTAGGCTCCATAACACTAACCTCTTGAAGCTCCTTCTATGATGCTAGAGAGATTGATTACAACTGCTACCACACTTCTTCTTCTTCCTCAAATCACTCGTACGCTCAATACTCACAACTCTCACAATTTTCAGCTCTAACTTAGCAAAGAACAAAGGAATGGAAGGCTAAGCAAGGGTTGGTACTTATAGAAGGATGAATTGAGCTTAGTTGGAGGAGGGAATGGCTGAGCATGCTTAGCATGTTCAACTTCCCACATATGGGAAGATGAAATTGGCTCCTCCAAGGCATGGGTAACTCCCCTCTCCTTCTCCCCAATTGCTCTTCCTCTCTTTTCCTTTTCCAAATGCAAGAATTGGCTTCCCCCATAAATTCTTATTCCCTTGGTTCCCTCTCTTCACCTTCTTCTCATCCGTATTCTTCTTCTCCCTTTAATTTGCTTCAGATTTCTATTACCCATTTCCCACATGGGTCATGGGTCGGGTCGTGGGTCATGGATCATGGGTTTGGACCACCCTTAAGCAATTTGGGGCTTCTAATTACAACCCAATTTAGCACAAATAAAATCTAACACTTGGATTATTAATCAATCACATTAACACATTGACGAAAATTAGAAAAAGTCAAAATAACAAAAAGACGTTTTTGCTGTGGATAGTGTTTTAGCGATATTGACCCGAAATCATTTTTAGTAACTCCTACCAAATAACAACACTAAATAATATTGCAAACATATAGTCTAGGTTATTTCATAACCTTTAACCACATCACACACAATAATATAAGTAAAAATCCATTAATTAATAATATTCATAAGCTTAAATTACAAAGTTATCCAAAATTCATGGTAGTTACACATATTCTATGACATGCTTGTAATCCTGCTTGTAAGGTCGTAAGGCTGACACATGGAACACGTTGTGTACATGCTTCGGCTCTGGAGGTAAAGCTATTTCATAAGCTACCTCACCTACTCGCCTCAACACTTCAAAGGGTCCTATAAATCTCGGGCTCAATTTTCCCTTTTTCCCAAATCTCATCTTCCCCTTCCAGGAGATACTTTTAGAAACACATAAGAACCGGCGTCAAATTCACGCTGCTACCGATGTTGATTAGCATATTTCTTCTGTCGATCTTGAGCCGACGCTAATCTCGCTAGTATCGTTTTGACAATGTATGCAGTCTGTTGAACCAACTCCGGCCCTAGCAGTCGGCGTTCCCTTACTTCATCCCAGCACAGTGGGGTCCTGCTGTTGCCCGAAATTGGTATTGACAATTTACACGCAAGTATACGTGGTCAACAAGTAATAAAGAGTAAGTAGAGTATCGTTCCCACGAGGAAATATGTTAATATTTATCAATTATTAATTCTAACTCAATTAATCCTATTTAAACTACGAATGATATTTGAGAATTAAAATTAAAATTAACTAAAATTAACTACTAATATAATTAATCACAAGAAAAATGCAGATTTAAAAGCTTAAGATTACAACTTCCCTTAGTATTTTATTTAAACTAACACACTCCCTATTCAATTAATTAATTACAATAAATCGCTAACAAAGAATTCTTTATATTATTCATGCACTTCTTTTGATAGACACATGAACAAATCCTTGTAAATCCAACAATTAAGCAACAGAATTACAAGGAACACCCTAACTAATTAACCCACTATATTCCTATGTGAATTATGTTAATTAGCATTTCAAGCACAGATTCTTTGAATGACTGCAAAAGACATATAGGTATATTCCTATCCTACACGCTAAACATATTAACCTTATTCAGATTATATGAACAGATGCTATCATACCCAGATCTAAATCTATACTCCATCTTCTAATTTTGTATAAATTATCCCGGTAATTGTTGATCAGACAATTAATCAATAAACACGAGATATGATAAATGATTCAAGAGTAATTAACTTAAATTAAATAGAAAGCATTAATCTAAATTACATACTAAGTTCCGTTGCAATATGAATTGAAAGTTTAGTTCATAGCAATAAAGGAAAACATCATCCAGATAATAAATAAAAACATCCCAAAAGATTACAAAATTAAAGATAAAAGAAAGGGATAGAAGAAACTATAAAGCTGCTCCCAATCTCTGTCTTGATCTTCACGTTCTGTAAATCTCCTTCGTGTTCTCCTCGTTGTTTTCTCTGCAAAATATCTTGTTATGCTATGTTCTGAAGTCTTCTCCTTTGTATATTAATAAAACTCTCATTCAGATTCCTAATTGGCTTCAAATTTTCCTCACAGCCGCACAAAACATTCACATTCTGCACTAGAGCGCTCTAGGTGCTCACCTAGTACAAATCCAAGCGCTCTAGGCGCTTGACCAGGACCAAGTATTTACAAAAATACCACTCAGCCCAATTTTTAATCCTTTTTAATTCTTTTCTTCACCAAATGACTTTTATGCCCTTCCAACTCCATCCTACAATAAATAAACACAAAAACAAATAAAATGATACTAAAAACACTTAAAGATAATAATAATTAAGCTCAACAATACCTAATTCATAGATATAAAACCCACTCATCAAATACCGCCAAACTTAACCAATTGCTTGTCCCCAAGCAATGCAATGGTGCAAATGCAAACTAACTATCATACCTATGAATTAAACAATCAACCAACATAGTATCCAACACCAGGCCTCAAAGATATCATATAGTACTTAAACAAAACATCTAACCAATGCAAAGTTTATAACTTTAACCAATTAGTTAAGTTACACTTGTCATCACCCATGTTGTGTGTGTGTGTATATCAACCATTATAATCAATCACAACTCAAATCAATCACCTAATTAACTTCTTAGAGGAAAACTTTCAATTTTAACTCAATTCAACCTGTGAACACAACCAATTCAACTGATTCAAGCAATCACTAGGCATAGGGGTCCCTAAGCAATCACAAGGTTATTTAAAACATTTAAATCCTTTTTAAACCCTTCCCCAGGAATTCAAACAATTTTTTTCTCTTTTAGTGAGTGCATTTTATGCTCCATCTCACGTTTTATTTTTGAACGAGTGCGTTTTACGCTCCCTCTCGTTGCATGTGTTTATGAGTGAGTGCGTTTTACGCTCCATCTCAACCCACCACATGATCCATTCTTTTAATTGGGAAAGGTTAAAAATTTTCAACTCTTTTTTTTTCACACCCCAAGATTCCCCCAAACTTAGATTCTTGCTTGTTTTTGCTTTCAATGGGCATTTCACGGATATTATCAAGTTTTAACCCAAATTTTCTACCAGAAGCAAATTATGTAACAATTTGAACTAGACTGACCAAATAGTCGATTGTGCTTTCCTTATTAACATGAGTTTCAGACAAGTTCAACTTCACTTCATAGTTAAAACCATCACTAAGCACTAGTTTTTAATTCTTCTTAAGTTAAAACCATCAATCCAATCTTATCATTGGCCACATTAGACACTATATCAATTTATGCTTAATTCATGAAACTAGATGCATAACACAACCTAAACAATTAGCATGCAACTACTAATGCAACTACAAGCAACATGCATAATTTAATGAAACAAAATCAAACATGATTTAAAATTATCTACACATGAACATGAGCCTAATCTATATGCACATAATCCACCCCCAAACTTAAATAACACAATGTCCTCATTGTGTAAAACATAGAGAAATTAAAGAACTGAGGACTTCCCTCATAAACGTCTTACTCCATGTCATTATCATCTGCATTAGCCTCCTCGTCATCATCAGGGTATAAGTCTGGTGGTGGTAGAAATTGGAAAGGAGCTGCTATTAGTGAAGAACCTCATTGTGGCAATTTTTTTTTCAAATAGTTGGAATACAAAGTTGAAAACACCCTTTTGAAGCCCTTTTGAGAACCTCCCCCAAACTTGATTCAACCCCAATCTGATGGTTGAATTGATTCTTGTTGATTGTGGGTGGGAGAATTTGTTTTAGTTTTGGATTGGGAGAGGACAATAAAAGATGTCGTGGGGTTGTGAAGGAGTGGAAGAGAGGTTTGGTTGAATTAGGAAAAAGAAGAGTTAGGTTTGTGTTGCAATTTTCCGAACTATTGCTTTTTTTTTTCTAAGTTTTGGCTGAAGTGCCTAGGCGCTTGGAATATGCTTGTGATGAACGCCTAATACTTACCAAATTCTAGCTTCCTTCATGCTACCAGCCTGCAACCCAAAAACCTAATGATTAATTTTAAAGCACAAGGAGATAATAACTTAATACAAAATCCTAAGCTAAAGAAAATAAATATTTAATAACTAAATGAACTAAAAATAAAATGAATAAAAATAAATTCTGGGTTGCCTCCCAGTCAGCGCTTAGTTTAATATCCTCAGCCCGACTACTTTCTTTTTTCTTAATCTGGTTCAATCGCAAAAATTGTCATTGCATGCCTCCTCTTAGTCTTTTCTTTCAATTCCTTGGCATCATTATACGTTTGAAAACCCCCAAACTTATCTTCATTCATTGGCAGAAAATAATTCTCATCATTGGATTCAACTTTTCCTGCATCCTTAACCACATCAATCTAGAAACACTCCTCACGATCATATGGAAGCTTTCTTACCTTATATGTAACCTCTTCTTCTTGTAGCCCATTCTTGACCCTTTTCTTTTCAGCTTCATTAACATCTGCCACATCATCGTGTGACCTTTTTAGTTTTCCTCCCCCAGCCTCATGTATCGCCTCACCATTCTGACACAGAATTATATTGTCATGCTCCACGCTTTCTCTTCCTGGATTTAACTCCGTATCGCTTGGAAAAGTATTGAGAGGACGACTTTTAAGTGCATTAGCTAGCTGTTCTACTTGATTCTCGAGATTTTGAAGCGCCATTTGTTGATTATTCATCGTCATCTCATACTGCTCTATGAAATTGGTAAGGCGTTCCTCAAAATTCATCAACTCTTGTTGTGGAGGAGGTGGATATAAGAATTCTGGTGGGTATGATGGACTTGGAGTATAGAATCGATCCTGATTATCATAACTCCATGAAAAGTCTTGGTGATCCTGCCAACCCGGATGATAGAGATTTGGGTTGGTACTAGGCTGCTGTTGATTATAGGCATTTTGAGTGGACTGACTTCCAAGAGCGTTAATTGTACTTGAAAGCGCTGTTATCTGGGTTGATAATGTTGTAAATGCATCAACGTCACTTATCATTGTCGCCCTTAGTTGTCTCATTCCCTCATATGACCATTGATAATTAAATGCAGTCATAATACCTGAAAAGGAAGTAAGATAGAAAGAAAGAAAGAAAGAAAATGTTTAAATTAAGATTAACTTTATTTAAAATTAATAGTGATAAAATATTAAAATAATTTCCCTGGCAACGGCGCCAAAAACTTGTTGCCCGAAATTGGTATTGACAATTTACACGCAAGTATACGTGGTCAACAAGTAATAAAGAGTAAGTAGAGTATCGTTCCCACAAGGAAATATGTTAATATTTATCAATTATTAATTCTAACTCAATTAATCCTATTTAAACTACGAATGATATTTGAGAATTAAAATTAAAATTAACTAAAATTAACTACTAAAATAATTAATCACAAGAAATATGCAGATTTAAAAGCTTAAGATTACAACTTCCCTTAGTATTTTATTTAAACTAACACACTCTCTATTCAATTAATTAATTACAATGAATCGCTAACCAAGAATTTTTTATATTATTCATGCACTTCTTTTGATAGACACATGAACAAATCCTTGTAAATCCAACAATTAAGCGACAGAATTACAAGGAACACCCTAACTAATTAACCCACTATATTCCTATGTGAATTATGTTAATTAGGATTTCAAGCACAGATTCTTTGAATGGCTGCAAAAGACATAGGTATATTCCTCTCCTACACGCTAAACATATTAACCTTATTCAGATTATATGAACAGATGCTATCATACCCAGATCTAAATCTATACTCCATCTTCCAATTTTGTATAAAATTTCCCGGTAATGGTTGATCAGACAATTAATCAATAAACACGAGATATGATAAATGATTCAAGAGTTATTAACTTAAATTAAATAGAAAGCATCAATCTAAATTACATACTAAGTTCCGTTGCAATCTGAATTGAAAGTTTAGTTCATAGCACTAAAGGAAAACATCATCCAGATAATAAATAAAAACATCCCAAAAGATTACAAAATTAAAGATAAAAGAAAGGGATAGAAGAAACTATAAAGCCGCTCCCAATCTCTGTCTTGATCTTCACGTTCTGTAAATCTCCTTCGTGTTCTCCTCGTTGTTTTCTCTGCAAAATATCTTGTTATGCTATGTTCTGAAGTTTTCTCCTTTGTATATTAATAAAACCCTCATTTAGACTCCTAATTGGCTTCAATTTTTCCTCACAGCCGCACAAAACATTCACATTCTGCACTAGAGCGCTATAGGTGCTCACCTAGTACAAATTCAAGCACTCTAGGCGCTTGACCAGGACCAAGTATTTACAAAAATGCCACTCAGCCCAATTTTTAATCCTTTTTAATTCTTTTCTTCACCAAATGACTTTTATGCCCTTCCAACTCCATCCTACAATAAATAAACACAAAAACAAATAAAATGATACTAAAAACACTTAAAGATAACAATAATTAAGCTCAACAATACCTAATTCATAGGTATAAAACCCACTCATCACCTGCACTTTCTTCCATACAAAGCTTCATAAGGTGGCATACCGATGCTTGCGTGATAACTTTGTTGTATTCAAACTCCACTAACGGTAGATGGTCATCCCAACTTCCTTTGAAATCCATAACGCATGCTCTCAGCATGTCCTCTAAGGTTTGAATCGTTCTCTCGCTCTGCCCATCTGTTTGAGGATGATATGCAGTACTCAACCTCAGTTGCGTTCCCATGCGCTCTTGGAAGCTTTTTTAAAAATTTGTTGTGAACCGTGGATCACGATCTGACACAATCGATACCGGCACACCATGCCTAGAAATAATTTCTTTGATGTAGAGTTTTGCCAATTGATCCAAGTTGAATCTGATCTTGATCGGTAAAAAATGCGCTGACTTAGTCAATCGATCGACGATCACCCATACTGCATTATAACCCTTCTGTGTAGTTGGAAGCCCTACCACGAAGTCCATCGTGATATGCTCCCACTTCCATTTCGGGATTTCAAAGGTTGAAGTAACCCGCTCGATTTTTGATGTTCTACCTTAACTCTTTGGCAAGTCAAACACTTGTTGACGCATTGCGCGACCTCTCTCTTCATATTGGGCCACTAATAATGTTGGCACAGATCCTGATACATTTTTGTGCTCCCCGGATGAACTGAGTAACTCAAACTATGAGCTTCCTGTAGAATTTCTTCCTTTAACTCAGTTACTGCTGGCACCCAAATTCTCTTCTCAAATCTTAACAGTCCATCACCATCCACACTGAATTTAAGCTCTTCCTCATCTATAATTCTTTTCCTCACCTTTTCACATTCTTCATCGCTGCCCTGTGCTTCCTTTATTTTGTCCAACAGAGTCGGACGAGCCTCCATCGCGAATAATTTCTCACTAGATTCCTTTAGAAACTTTACTTCGAGCTCCAATCTTACCATTTCCTTAATTAACTCTTCTTGAGCTGTTATCATTGCCAACTTACCAATACCCTTCCTGCTTAGCGCATCTGCTACCACGTTAGCTTTTCCCGGGTGATACAAAATTTCGCAGTCGTAGTCCTTTATCAGCTCCAACCTTCTCCTCTGTCGCATATTCAGCTCTTTTTGCGTGAAGATATACTTCAAACTTTTATGGTCCGTGTATATTTCACACTTTGCACCATAAAAATAGTGCCTCCATATCTTCAAAGCAAATACTACCGCTGCCAATTCCAGGTCATGGGTAGGATATCCCTTTTCATAATCTTTTAACTGCCTTGATGCGTACGAAATAACTTTACCATGCTGCATAAGCACACAACCAAGTCCTTTGTGTGATGCATCACTGTAAACTACGAAGTCACCCGTATCATCTGGTAAAGATAACACTGGTGCTTTACTCAATCTTTTCTTCAGCTCCTAAAAACTTTCTTCACACTTCTTCGTCCAAACAAATTTTTCTGACTTCCTTGTCAGATTAGTTAGAGTTTTCGCTATCTTTGAAAAATCCTGAATGAACCTTTTATAATAACCTGCGAAACCCAAGAAACTCCTTACCTCAGTCGGCGTCTTCGGCTGCTCCCAATTAATTACGGCCTCCACCTTGGCTAGATCCACCAAAATTTCGTCCTTGTCAATTACGTGACCTAGAAATTGAACTCTTTCCAACCAGAATTCACACTTTGAAAATTTCGCATACAATTTCTCCTTTCGTAACGCCTCTAATACCATTCTTAAATGTTTAGCATGATCCTCTTGTGTCTTAGAATAGATTAAGATATCATCTATGAACAGGACTATGAACTTATCCAAGTATTGCTTGAATACCCGATTCATTATGTCCATAAATGCTGCTGGTGTGTTCGTTAATCGAATGACATCACCAGGAACTCGTAATGGCCATATCGAGTCCTGAACGCTGTTTTAGAAACATCTTCCTTCTTCACCTTCAACTGGTGATAACCTGTCCTCAAATCGATTTTGAAAAAATATTTCACTCTCTTCAACTGATCAAACAAATCATCTATCCTAGGTAGTGGGTACTTGTTTTTGATCGTTAATTTGTTCAACTCCCAATAGTCGATACAAAGTCTCATCGATCCGTCCTTCTTTTTCACAAATAAAACTGGTGCTCCCCAAGGAGAGACACTCGGTTGGATATACTTCTTATCTAATAACTCCTGCAACTGCACCATCAGCTCCTTCAGCTCCACTGGTGCCATTCTGTATGGGGCTTTCGAAATTGGTGTCGTTCCATGTACTAGATCTATAACGAATTCGATCTCCATATCAGGTGTAAGACCTGGCAAATCCTTCGGAAACACATCGGGAAACTCATTTACAACAGGTATTTGCCCCATCTCTGCTTCCACCCTCTAGGTATCAACAATATGGGCTAGATAACCTACACAGCCTTTTCTCAACAATTTCCTAGCTTTCATCATCGTCAGACAACTCGAGTGTCTAGGCGATTTACTACCATAGAACACTACCTTAGACTGATTTGGAGTCTGAAGGTTTATACATTTCTTCTGGCAATCTAACACTGCCCTGTGGTTAAATAACCAATCCATACCTAGAATTACATCAAATTCCCCTAACTGAATTGGAATTAAATCCACAGGTAACTTATACCCCCTTATATCTACAACACAATTCCTATGAATATGGCTAACGGGAATTATTTCCTTATTCGCCACTTCTATGTTCATAGGATGTTCTAATTCTTCCTAGGGTAGGTTTAATTGTTGGGAGAATTCCTGTGATACGAAGGAACAAGTAGCACCCGAATCAAATAATATGTATGCAGATATATCATTGACCGGAATGATACCTGAAACCATGTCCTTAGATGCGACCGCGTCTTGAGCTATCATGTTGAAAGTCCTTGTTGTTGGTCGATTTTGAGTTGGTGGTCCAGAAATTGTAAGATTTCCACCGTTATTTCCCCTTCCTCCATTTCCTTCACTCGCGTTCTTCTTTGGGCAATTCCTAGCCTGATGATCCAATGCTCCGCAGTTGAAGCACCCATTCCTCTTTGGGGCGAGGCAATTGGGTGAGATATGCCCCTCTTGTCCGCAATTGAAGCATATATTCTTTCCCTTTAGGTAAGTGCCTGAGTGACTCTTTCCACACTCCTTGCAAGATTTACCCCCAAAACTTATTGGGTTGCTGTTGTTATTGTTGTTGTTGTTCCACTTCCTTTTGCTACCACTGCTACTACCTTCCCCTCTATTTCTCCCTTTATTCTTCTTCTTCTTTTCCTTGTTGAATTTCATCAGGGCTTCACTTCCGCCTTCAGCAATTATGGCCTTCTCTAGAAGAGTAGCGAAGCTGTTCGTCTACAACAATGAGAGTCTGTTGTACAACCACGGCTTGATGCCCTACTCGAACCTTCTCGTCTTTCTCTCCTCACTGTCGACCTAATGAGGTGCAAACCTCGCCAGCTCGTTAAACTTTGCGGCGTACTGGGGTACCGTCATGTCATCTTGCTTCAGCTCCAAAAATCGCATCTCCATGCGACTCTACATACTCACAGGAAAATAATTTTCGAAAAAGACCTCTTTATACCTCTCCCAGGATATCACACCTTCTCCAGCCTTGTTCTGGTTTGCCTCCCACCAGAAGTTAGCTTCACCTTTCAGCATGTACGTAGCGAAGATCATTTTTCGCTCATCTCCTACTTGGGCGATTGTAAACGCCTTTTTCGATTTCTTTGATCCATGATTGGGTTTCGATGGGTTCTGTGGTCCCTTTAAACTCAGGGGGTCCCACACTTTTGAAGTCCTTAAAAGTTGCCACTTGGGCCGTCGGAGGGTTATTGTTATTATTCGGGGTCCGATTCTGTAGTGCCCCAACTAATAGGTCTACAAATTGTTGCATAGGGTCCAATTGATCCCTAACATTACTGAAAGATCCATCCTAACCTTTTTACTCCTTACCTCATGCTCTAACTCATCCCTATGGTTTTAAGCCCTTACACGGCCTTTCATCTCATCCCTCCAGTATGTGGTAATCAACTGTTTATCTGTTTGAAGACCCTGAACTCTCGCCTCCAATCCGTTTATCGTATTTCCCAAGTGGGACCGGATAGCCTCCTTTTCTACCCTCAACCTATCTACCTTCTGGTCTGATGCACGCAGCTTGTCAGCCAGATCTGCGTTCCTAACCATCAGATGATATACCAATGCCTCGAGTAGTGCCACTGCCCCCTTCTCTTCTTGGTACTGTTCCTCCAACTCGTGGATTCGATCGTCCAACTCCGTGTTCCTGTCCATCAACTCATCTAGCAGCCTATCCTCCGGTGCTTCCTCAGAGTCCTCCTCGGGCTCCTCTTCCTCGGGATCCTCCTCAAAATCCTCCTCAGGGTCCTCATCTGGGTCTGAATCAGGTGCTGCCTCAGCTATGGGCGGAGGTACAGCTGCTACTAACTGCTCACTAACCATATGGATATCTCTAATCTTCTCTTCTCCCGACATCCTACAATCAAAACAAATAACTAGATTATTATTTTAAAAAATAAACATTTTTTTAGTAAAAGTAACTAGACTCAACACATTAAACTCTGTGTGAGTTCATCTCTTTCTATCTCCACTAATTTCTCTACGGTTATAATCTAAGGTTCTCCCACCTAAGGTTTATAACCTACTGCTCTGATACAAACCTGTGACGCCCCCAAATCCGTGTAACATCAAACACAGGATATGATGCTCACGATACATCAAACACCATCATCTAACTAAACAAGCTTTATAAATAATAATAATGATTACAATAGTATCCGAATAAAATCCCAGGTTTACATAACCTTAATTAAACTTAAACTTAGCGTTTATCGCTACAATACATCAAATGCGGAAATCTATCTTATTGCAGAATATAAACTTTCAATTCTTCATCTTAGCTTTTCCCTTGTCCTTGCCTGAGCCCTCTGCCTTCTTATCCTTAACTGAAATGTTAAAGCAAAAATGAGCACAAATTACCCAGCAAGTATATAAAATAATATGATAATGAATATCAAGAGTAAAATCATCTGTTTTGACATTTCTCCATAATCGAAAGAATAATCAAGAAGTAGTGTCGAATATTGAAGACAAGAGTTCTAGAATTTTCAATAGCATACTAAGGGGTACAAGAACCCTGAACATTATTTTTAATTCAACGAAAACCATCAGAAGTTTTGACAATCAAATAGACTGTAAAAACATTCTCCGCAAGTACACCAGGTGATCAGCCTTTCGTACCCTACATTGTGCACAAGTATAAAGTTTAAACACATAAGCGTAAATCGGACTATATGCCCGACATCAGTTTTACCCCGTTATTCGGGTTGTTCATCTTAGTATCCATGCGGGACCGCACCAAAACAATTTGGATTAGTAGACTTTAAGTAGCTACAATGAATTTGACTGATTCAAATGATAATAGTTTCGCATCATTAGTATCTAGCCGGAACAAAAGGCCAGAAGGCATTCTTAAAAACAGTTCATATTCGATTAAGAACTTATACACAATTGAAATTGAGTTATCATCAATTGAATTTGAACAAGACATAAACTCGAACGAGATATAACTTGCAACATTAGAAGGTTGTAAATAAATTCCACAAATTAGGAAACTTACTTTCACATGAACAAAATGAAGTAAGATAGGATACTTGCCTTACGCGTAGTTTACGTTTATTGCTTAATAATACTTCAAATAACCTATATATTCATATATAGTTATATTCATTAGCCTTCTATATTCATTAACAGACTCACATATTCTATGCATCCAATGCATACCTAATGCAATTGTTTCATGCTTATGGATAGGTATTACAAACATACACTCAACCAAATATACATTTAAAGCAAATCATCATATATCATAAATTGTTGCCTTTGCTATTACTACAAAAGTTTCATTTATAAATCCCGTTTAAACCTTTTGAAATCTTGGTCCTATATGGCCATTGCATACTTAGACAGCACAAACATTCCAATAGACACATAATAAAGCTTATAAGAGCGTAATAGATATGTACTAAGCTTCAGTTCACAAACAGACCCTCTTGGCAACTCTGCAGCATGGCACGGCCGCGCCACTCCCATACAGGCCCAGAACTGAGCTTTTCAATGCATAGCTCTCTTTCTAGCATGTTAGGGTCTTAGTATACAACATACAACAAATATACACATTATTCTGAAGATTTAAAACCAAATTGGGTCCATGCATTCAACATTTAATATATCATTTTGAAATTTCTTTTCAAAACCAGCTTAATAGCTCTTTTCCTTAAAGACTAACCATGATCATATTTGACTCTCATATTATTGCTACATAGGTTCTGATACACATGCTCAAATGTTAATAAAACATATTTACGTCGCTTCTTCAATTCAAATTAGTTTTTCCTAAACAAGATATCTATCAAATCATAGTTTACAAATCAACTTTGTGATAACATACTCATGATACATCTTAATACATGTTTAAGGCTTCTTTATGCTCATTATACAAGGTTAAGTTGGGTACTAAGGGTTGAGCGAATAAATAAAAAAACATCAGTTCAGTTCTAGTGCAGGCGCGGCCGCGCCCTGTTTAGCCTTGGTACCAGTGCGGCCGCATTGGTGCGCAGACACAGGTGATGTAGGCTGTTGCGGCTGCGAACCAAACTACTAAAAACCTTTGCAATTGTTTTATACAGATTTGATAGTAATTGAGTCCCTCCACCCTTCCAATTCCATTCCATCAGATTGAACCCCTTTACATTATTCATCAATTCCATTAGTTACTAGAGAGAGAGGTTAAGAAAATGAAAAGATTTTGGGTTTAAAGGAATGAAATAACTCCCTCCTTCTTCAATTTTGCAATAACCGTGCTCTCCCCTCTCATTTGTCCCTATTTGATAGTCACTTGGGTCCCTCCAAATTCAGCTAATACAATTTTAATTAATAAAATATTATATTAATCAATTAATCAATTAAATAAATCATTTGACCATTTTACCCTCCGGAATTCAATATCTTTGTTACTAATATCGATTCCTACTAAAATCGACGTTCCGAACGTCGTTAAAATATTTGTTTGGTCAAAACCATCCCCGTATACGAGTTTGACTTTTTATCCGAAAAAGTTAACCGGTTGACTTTGACCAAAAAGTCAACCCGACACATTTTATAATTACAGTCTATTCTGACTAATTTCGACATTCCAGACTCAAATATACAGTTCACATTTTCAATTTCCACTCCGAACTCAATTTAAGTTTTAACTCCATTCCTAGCATTTAATAAATTTGTTAACTACTTAGTTAAATTCAAATAATTAAATTAATCTAAACCAACTATTTAAATACATCTCATCACATAACTCAGTTATAAATAAATATATATATATATATATATATATCACTTACACATATATTTATTAAAATCACTCAAGGGATTCACATAAATTCAGTTTATTAATTCCATTAAATTACATAATGATCTCGGGTATTACAATTATACTTTGGTACCTAGGTTAATTACACTTTAGTACTTAGTAAATTCTTAGAATATTCTTCTAAGCTCCTCAATGAAAATATCTTCCAAGCTCGATAATGCAGCTTGCAATTGAACCTATCTTCTAAGCTCCTCAATGAAAATATCTTCCAAGCTCGACAATGCAGCTTGCATTCTAAGCTCCTCAATGAAAATATCTTCCAAGCTCGATAATGTAGCTTGCAATTGAACCTATCTTCTAAGCTCCTCAATGAAAATATCTTCCAAGCTCGACAATGCAGCTTATAATTCAACCTATCTTCTAAGCTCCTCAATGAAAATATCTTCCAAGCTCGACAGTGCAGCTTGTCACCGTAAGCACGACAAATCACTTTGTCATTTCCAAGCACAACACAGCAACTTGTCAAAAATAATTTGTCAGAATGCTTCTTGGTGAAATCGTGGAAAGCATGACAAATCATTTTGTCAATGTAGGCACGACTAAGCAGCTTGACCAAAAATTTTTATTTGACCTAATTCATCATTTACACTATATAATCACAAAACACCTGCTTCGAAATATCATTTCGATCTTTATTAAGCACATATGTTATAAAATTCAAATCTCATTAAACTTCTCGATACCTAGTTTTAGGTCACTAAATTAGCCTCTAACCATATACGATCGTATTTATAAGCCTCATAAATAGTCGGGGTATTACATTAGTGCTACTCTAGCTTATCCTCCCCCGGATACACCTTCAGATGGGGAGGTCGCAGATAATGTTACCTCGGATTAGGGGAGTTTTCTTTCCTTTTCTTTATACTGTTTATTCAATGAGGACATTGTTTGTTTTAAGTTTGGGGGTTTTGTAGTTATTTATCTGTTTTTAATTAGCATATAGTTAGTCTAGTGCATTATAGATGTCTGGCATATTAGCATATACTTGCTAGTGCGTTCTCGTACTTGTTAGTGCATTATAGATGTCTGGCATATTGGCATATACTTGTTAGTGCGTTCTCGTACTTGTTAGTGCATTATAGATGTCTGGCATATTGGCATATACTTGTTAGTGTGTTCTCGTATTTGTTTGCATTTAGGGTATGTTCATATTTGTTTGCATAAGTTCAATTGATGGGCTAGTTTGAGTCTTGGCTCGGCCAATGATGAGATTGATTTTAATGGTTAACTTGGACAGTGTGATGGTCATTATGGATAATATAATTTAGATCATGAGAGTAGTTATACCTGTCTAAATTTGAGTTATCGGATAGCACGAAAGATTTGATTAGTTTGACTAATGGAGTTCAAAGTGTTGCATAATTGACTTTTAAATGAGAATTTTGAAATTTTTTGGGGTGAATTGACAATGAAGGCTGAGATGAGGTAAAAGCTAAGTTTGAGGGTTTCTAAAGGGTATAATATAAAAAAAACAAAAATACAAAAATACAATAAATGCGTTGACTAGTTGGGTTCTGTGGCCTTGGTTACTCGGGTAATTAGAGTCTTAGGGGTGTCTTAACACCTAGTGCCCTAAAGCCGATTGGTTTGGGAGTCACTGGTTGAACGCTCGCTACATGGGTGACTTTAAAACGCCTAAGAGAGCCTAGCATTGCACAGTCAAGCATACATACGAGATGGAGCGTAAAACGCACTCGTAGAAGAATAAAGATAGAAATAAGCTTTGTAAGAACCCTCATGCTTAGTAAATGCTTAGTTTTGGTTGGATTTGTCATATTTACTTGGATTAAAGTGAAATTAGATCATTCTTGTTGTAGAGTTGATTATGTGGCTAAATTTTGAACTATGGTTAATTAAATTGATTAATGAGCACACACGCACAACTTGGGTATTAGCAGGTGTATATTGTTTGATTGATTGGGATTATTAGTTCATATTGACTGGATTTACTGTTCTAGGTGCGTTGTTGATATCTCTAAGGCTAAAAGTTAAGATTCATACTGGCTATTGATTGGATTCTTAGGCACGGTAGTTTTTAGTTGTATTATGTTGCATTGTGTTGCTTGAGGACAAGCAATAGTTCAAGTTTGGGGGTATTTGATAAGTAAGTTTTATACCTACGAATCGGATACCAATTAATGCGGATTAATGTTTATTTCCTTAGTTTGTAGTTACTTTTCGTGCATTTTGTGTGTTTTTGTAGGTTGCATATGTTGGGGATTGGCTCGGCGAGAATTGAGTGGATTCAGCAGTTGCAGATGCAGAGTTGCAGGAAATTAGAGTAGCACGACCGCGCCCAAAATGACCTAGGGAGCAGTGCGGCTGCACCGGTCTTCAGAGTTGAAAAACAATTGGCTGGCAGTGCAGCGCGGCCGCGCCCCATTCAAGCTTATTTCCAGCACGGCCGCTCCGGTTCGGGAGTTGACCAGAGTTGACTTTTTCATTAATTAAAGCAACTTGATGTGTACTTGGATTTTAAACTTCTTAATTAGTTGGGATTCTTATCAGATATTATAAATAGTTGTTTTAAGTCAATTTCAAGGTTGTTGAACTTTTTATTTAGTAAACCCTAGTTTTGGAGCAAATTGTGAAGACTTGAAGCAAATTGCTAGAAGGAGGAATTCAAAGTAGGAGCTAGAGAGAGATTCAAGGATTACTCATCAGTTTTTGTTCTTCTCTCTTTCTTTTATTTTGATTTATGAATGCTATTAAATTTTTGGATGATGAATTCTAGTTTAATTATGAACTAAATTTCTTTTTAAGGCTATAATGGATGTTATTGTGTAGTTTTGTTTGACATACTTCTTGGATAATTATGATTAGTTATTAGTGGATTGTCTATTATGGTTTATACTTAATTGCTTAATTATTTGGCCAGTAATTACCGGGATAATCTATATGAATTCGAGAGATGAAGTTTAAACTTAGATTTGACCATAATAGCATGTGATTGTGCATTCTACTTGTTGTTGGAATTCATAATTTGTGTTTAGGATAGAGGTATACCTATTTACCACGTGTAATCTGATAGGGAACCTGAACTTTAAATCCTTTTTAATTGTAATTCATATAGAGATATAGTGAATTAGTTATCTAGGGTGATTATCTTGAATCTATCATTTGTGGATATAAGTTGAGTTATTTTTGAAATATTGAGAGATGGTCAAAAATACTGATGAGTTCTTGATTAACAATCCAGAATAATTAGCATAATTCAAAAGGGAAGTGTGTTGAGCAAAGTGAAATAATAAGTGAAGTTATAGTCTTAAGTCTTTAACAATCTGTTTTCAAACTTGTGGTAGTAATTTAAATTAGAATTAATTAGTTAAATTCTGAAATTCTGAAATCTTTGATCATTTGTTTAATAAAATTGAATTGGTATCGGATTGAAATTTGTCATTATAAACTCAGTTTTTTCTCTGTGGGATGATACTCTACTTTCACTTTATTACTTGTGGACTACGTATACTTGCGTAATTTGCTAGTATAGATTTAGGCAAACACTAATCCTTATAAAAACTCCTAAAACCCCCTTCAACAATTCAGTGATCACCTGATATGACTCTTCAACAATTCATCAACCCATGAAGTACGAGAAGACTTGATCTCCTTTTGACCTATAGAAGTACATAGGCAGCCATCTCATACCCGACTACCTGTTCTCTGAGACAAAAGCTGCAAATCAAGCCTTGCAGATCAAACCAAACCTGGTTGAAACTGTTCCATCCCAAACCAAGTCGAGCTCTTACGATCAAATTCAATGGAATCCGAAGGCACCTCGACATCAATCATCGAAGCTAAAGTGATAACATGAAGTGAGTAACACAATAATATATCAAACATGATCATCAGCAGGGACAGATACAACCTAAAAGGATAATAAATGCAAATAAAAAGAAAATCGCGACAAATATCGACTCGACGATGCTTAGTAACTATCCAATGGCCCCTCTTGTGGCCCTCAAAGAGCTGACACCCTCAGTCACAGACGTTAAAGCCGAATGCACCTACAAGGCAGAAACGACAGCAGGGGTACTCGAATATCAAAGCTCATACCCTCTACCTGATCACCATGCAGGTCCTAAAGAGTCCTTACAATCTCAGCATCTTATCAACCCACCCGTCGAATACACAGCGAAGCGACTACCTTGACAACAAACGAGATTGGGGCAAATTCCAGAACCGACGACAAATCAACACTGGGGCATTCATCGATTATCCAGGAAGGGACAATGCACAAGTCGACGCCCATAGTGTAATCCCATCATCATGCCATCATCATTAGAGTTTCCGTCATATCATCTCACTTGTCAAACGGTACGATCATTTGATCTTTTTCAATTATAATGTTCTTAGAATATAATGATCCGATCTAAGGTATGACTCTTTTATCTCTTTGTTTATTTTTTGTCTCCATTTACGTACATTAGGGATGGTAGATAGTTTAAGTCTAGATAAATCTTGCATTAGAGCCTAAAGAAGAGAAGAAAAGAAAAAGAAAGAGGTTTTGAAAAGCAAAAATTTTATTTGACTTGTTATAAATTGGATTAATTTTGATAAGCGTCCGTGGAGCAGGAATCACGAGTATGATCAAAAGATTAAAACTATTTGACCTTTGATTAGGCACAAAATCTTAGTGCAAAGTGCTATTTGCAGCAGAATCGACCTCATATGCGGGTCTGCATTTTACGTGTGTCCTGACTCTTAGTTATGGGGTATAAAGATATGACGACAATAGTGCGAAGTCAAAGGGTAAATAATGGCCAATCTAATGTCTCGAATCGTGGCCTAGGTTACTCAAGTAATTAAGCCTGAGGGGTGTCTGTAGACACCCAATTTTTGCGTTCCCTGCACTAACCATGAGAGGAGGGCAAAATCGTCAATTGAACCGGCTTGCGGGAGCGAAAGAATAGGCACAAGTGCGAACGTCCAACACCACCGCAATGATTGGCGACCAGAGCTAACACAACGGGCATTCCCGAATAAGGTGGCACTTCTCCCAGAAATTCCCGGACTGCAGAATACGAGTCTGTCAGCGAAAACCGATGTTACGGCACGAAAATCGAGGCGTGGCATGAAAATCGAGAAAGTCAAACCGTCCAGCCGCGGATTGATCTGCGGCCAAATAGTGCGCCTTTTGAAAACACGGAACTCGAAATCAGGTGAGTGGAAGGCAGGCGGCCAGCCAGCCGCAGATCAATCTGCGGCTGGCTTTGGCCAGCCTATTTCAGCTCAGTTTCGTTGTAGTATACAGGAGGTTGGAGGTTGAAAGAATTTGAGGGAAGAAGATGAATTCAGCAGCAAAAGAGCACGAAAATAGAGAGGAAAAAGAGCAAAATTTGCAACCAAATAGGAAGAAAAGAGAGAAAAAAGGAGAGGATTTATATTCTTTTGATTTTTGTTGTATCAAATATACTCCTCATCCTATTCAAATACACAAGTTCACATCCATTTGAGATCAATTTGCAAGGTGAAAACTCCATTTGTTAAAGCAATTTATATCATATTATTTAGTTGAATTAAATGTGATTTTCATAAACATTGTTGAACAATCATGGATTAGGGATTATTAGTGAGGGTTCCATTGGAACAAAATTCTTCCTAATAACCCGAGGATATCCAATTGGCGAAATTTATAGCTTGTTTATGGTGATGTATTGGATGTAAATTAGTTAGATTATCATTTTTCGGATGTCATGGTGTATTAGACAGATTCGTGTTGGTTAGTCTTGTGGTTTCATTTTGCGGGCATGTAGCAACATCGGGTGTGAGCCTAGGAACGCGACCCCGTGGTCCAAATCCGATGATGGACGTTTTGATGCGTGTAATAGATTCAAGGTGCTCGTTTTGGTAACATGTAATCGTCGGGCCTTAAAACGACGCTTAGGCGAGAATCGGGTTTAAGGCCCCGTAGTAGTGGAACATGTGATTGTTGGCATTCGGGGTTATTTTGATGGCTTACATGCCCGTGAATAGCCCCTTATGCATTTTGTGTTTAATTTGATTTGTAACACCAAAGGATTTCAAAGCCAAAACAATAAAGATTTTTCTAAAATCGATCAAAGTAGGATATTAGTATCACGAGGCTAAAAATTGGAAATGCTAATGAAAGTCGATTCCTATTTTACGAGAAAGCTAAGGAGAAGTTGTTTTCTTTTAATGTCATGAAAAATGGTTTTACAAAAAAAAGAAATAAATGTTTTATCAAACCTTGATACATAGGGCGAAAGAGATCTTAGAAATTGCCCATCGTTTACGAAAGCAACGTATAAATCTCGATTCCTATTTGGGCTAAGGTTTAACAAATTCGTGTTTTGCCAAAACAACACTTAATGAAAAATCTCATAAGAGCTTCCTCGAATAGGCCAAAGGACATTCTAGAGCACTCCCAAAATAAAACACGTCTCTTTCATAAAACACCAAAAAAGAATTCCTTTTTATACAAAACTCACCACAACATTCATTAGGCACACACACACACACGCATACATATACATTTCATAAATTAAAGGGTAGGAAAGTATTAAGATGGCGGTAACCGTGTTTCACGGAAGTCGGGGGGTGCCTAACACCTTCCCCTCGCTTAAGCAAGCCCCCGAACTCTATGAATCTCGATTCGCAGACCAATTAATTCGTAGTCACATATGAGCCAGCGATTTACAAAAACGAAATTCGGATGAGTTGGTACATCCATTTCAAATATATCAACTGGCGACTCTGATCAAATTGGCTCATCATAAAAATGATCTTTCAAAACCCCGTCGACATTAATGCCGACCTTTTCCAAAAGAATCATTTAAATCAAAAGGCTAAAATTGGAAAGGGTAATAATTACCAAAGGAGCGATAATTTCCGGCGTCGACAGCTGGTGACTCTGCTGGGGACATTAGAGGGCTTAAGCCGCGTACATGTCTTGATGCTATCCTATCCTTTAAAATTCATGAATGTGTGTGTGCATGCAAGTATTTTGATCTTTCGTACGTTTTGTTGTGTGAATGTGTGTTTTGTCCAATAAGTGAATATTTGAATGGAATTGCTTTACTTTTAAGTATTCATTTGCATACGATGAGGATGATGAATGTGAATGTATGTTGAGAGAGCACCTCCTCCTAAGGCAAACCTGTCGGTTGCTTATTACTGGACTCGAAGGGGCTGCTCCCCGAAGATGGCTCAAGAAACGCACCACCCAAATCCGCTCCAATCGAAAGGACTCAGACGAGTAGATTGCGAAGATTTGGGAACCTTCATGCCGAAAAGCCCGTGAGAGTAACCCTAGGATAGGTCAGCCTCAGATTAACCCAACGCAGGAAAAGTCTCTTCATGCCTTTTTATATTCACGCGTAAATGTCATGATCCCATTCATATTTGCCTCCCTTTTTGTCAAGAGAAATTATTGACCTCTATGTTTTACAGGGAACAGCTGGGGAGCATAATAAAATCATGTTCAGCATTCGTTATTGCATTAAAGGACTACTAACTTTCTGTTGTACAAGGAAAGATTAAAAAACCCCAAAACACAAAAGTTACAGCTTTAGCATGCATCCACATTTTTCATTTCCCAGGACTAAACTTTGAATCTTTGTTTCTGTAGGATTGCTCCTCAAACACGTTCGCAATGTAAAAGAGCCGAGAACTCTATATCTGAAATGGTTGATATTCCATCTACCAATTCCGGTTCCATATCTAGGGAAGAATTTGATGATTTTAAGAAGCAGATGTTAGAAATGGCCATAATGCTGAAGGAGCAGTTGATGCCCAGACAGGACCCACCTAAGGAAGATCCACCTCAACTTAAGGGCGAGCCAGTCGCCCCAAAGGCCATTCCCGTACCAAACAAAACAGTGATTACTATCCCGGAAGAGGGAGATACGGATGACCTGCGGAAGAAGATGAGACAAATGGAGGAAACAATCTGATCTATGAAGGGCATAGGGTCCCTAGGCAGGGTTAACTATTCAGATTTATGTGTCTTCCCTGGAGCCAGATACCCGGAGAAATTTAAAATACCCGAATTTGAAAAATATAATGGGAAAGGGGATCCTTACACACATCTGAAAATCTACATCGGGGAGCATGGATCTTACGCCGAGGATGAGGGTCTAAGGATGCAACTTTTCCAAAAGAGTTTGACGGGAGAAGCGAGAATCTGGTACGCCCGTCTTGACAATGCCCGGATCCATAATTGGGAAGAGTTGGCCCATACCTTCTTAACGCAGTATAGCTTTCAGGCACAAATGGCCCCGGACAGATACCAAATGACAAAAGTTAAGAAGCACAACGGTGGAGGGGCATGACCGCACAGGTGAATCCCCCGATGAGCGAATCGGAGATGGTGATGACCTTTGTAGACATTCAAGAGGCACCGTATTATGGGCGGGTCATCTCGGGGATTGGAAAACCCTTTGCTGAATGATTAAACATGGAGAAATGGTGGATATGGGGTTGAAATCTGGCAAAATCCGGGATTTCACGGCCTTGGAAACAGCTGCAGAACAAATACAGAATGGAAACTATGGCAGCACTTCCCGGAGGGTCCAAAAGAAGAAGGAAGAAGATGTTTCCCTCATCCTGCAGGGGTCGTCCAGAAAGACAGAAAGCAATCCTCCAGTACAGGTGCAGAGGGTAGGGCCATCCCGACAGCCTAACTTCGCTGAGCAGAGGGCGGAAGGGCGAAGGAGATATAAGGCCTCGCAAAATCGAGTATTCACCCCGCTCGGGGAGCCTCTTGAACGGGTCTTAGCGGTATTAGTAGCCCAAAAGAAGATAGTTGGTTTGGCACCCCCGAGTGACCCAAAGGGAAGAAGGTTTGACCCAAGCAAGTGATGCGCATACCACTCAAGTTTCCCTGGTCATGATACACAGGACTGTTGGACATTGAAGCACAGAATCCAAAACCTGATTGATAGCGGGGAAATTGTGGTGGAACAGCCGGATTCCACAAATGTTAAGGCCAATCCCCTGCCAAGGCATGATGGAGGGGGGGTCAATATGGCGGAGGCTAATGAAGCCGAGGGGCCGTCAAGGCTAAATTATGTGAAGAAAATTGAGGAAATGATCAACATGATAAATAATCATGGGAGTGCACGGAGAATGCCCATTAGGTTGTTGGGCGTGAGTACGAATACCACGGAGGGACCTGTCAGGTTGACGGCTCCAAGGCCCCTCGTCCTTGCGGCGAGGCCGCAAATCCCTATCAGTAGTCTGAAGACGGTACCCTGGAATTATGGGGGAATGCCAGAGGAAGCGGCCAGTTGTGTTTCTGTGACGACAAGGGGGAACCCCTTATACCTTCCCGGGCGTGTCCTTGAGTGCCAAAAGAAGAAAAATGAAGAAATCTCCGAGGAAAAGGCCATAGAATTCTTGAAAAGGATGGATCACCCGGAAACAAGGGGCATCCAGATTTTAAATGAGGAATCGACCCTGAGGGAAGGGGGCACCGAAAACCGCTACATATTGCGGTAATATCCTCGGGTTATATCATGAATGGGGTACTGATTGATGGAGGATCGGCATTGAATATCTATCCCCTCAGCACATTGCAGAAGATGAACATTAATCCCAGGCGCCTACGGGCCAGTCATGTAGTGGTGCGAGCCTTCGATGGTTCCCGGAGGGATACAATTGGAGAGATAGAATTGCCGGTGGAAATAGGACCTTGTACTTTTGATATCTCTTTCCAAGTCCTAGACATTGCGGCAAGTTATAACCTGTTACTGGGGAGGCCGTGGATACACATGGCCGGGGCAGTTCCTTCCACATTACACCAGCAAATCAAACTCATCATTGACGGGAATCTGGTAACAATCTCGGCAGAATGTGATGACCCTTCTCCTCCCAGGAATGGCCTACCAGTGATTAAGGTGGACGAGTCAGCGGCACCTGCCAGCTTTCAGGCGCTGGAAATTAGCACTCCCCACTACAGATGCCTGGGAGCCCAGCCGTGAAACCTAAGATCTCTCCAGAGCTTACCTTCGTCGCAAAGGAAATGATGAAAATGAAATTCCAGCCTGGACAGGGGTTGGGAAAAAGCAGCTAAGGAATCACCGAGCCCGTTCAACAACCCCATCAGATAGGTAAAGCAGGGTTGGGATATCGTGAAGGCTTAGCCCGGAGACACCGTCAAAGTGCGACTCCAATTCGACTAGTTGGCAGTCCGGTGACCAAGGTCAACAATGAACAGGGGACCAGCGGGCCTGTGGTTAAGTCAGGGAATGAAGAGTTAACCCCCGCAAGTGACGAATTGGCCAGGAGGGAAAGTTTCCTATAGGAGGTCGCGAAGGAGTTTGAAACCAAGTGCTATATCCCCGGATAATTAAAAAGCAATGGAGAGGGGACGGATGTTGTCATGCCACTGGAAGCCCGACAGGGTGTGCTTATCATCGATTGGGCAGGGCTAATTATCCCTGAAGAAGGTAGGAAGAGGGATGTAGGCGACGTAGCCGTAATCATCGGGGAAGTGTCCGGTGTGAACCCCCCTTTTATCCAGCGCATTGCATCTGACCTGACCATCGACAACTGGACCATGAAACTAGTGATATCCAAACAAGGGTAAAGCCCGACATCAGGGTGGTAGACCCCAGAGGATGGGAGGATGGAGAAGTTTATTTTGTTGTTGTTTTATATTTTGCATAATTATGTCGTTTCTTCATGTTATCCGAAAATGTGATCGTCGTGGAAAGTAACTTATATATGACAAGTATTTTGTTTCATGTTAGGTGTACCAATTTGAATAATCCTTGCCTAACAAACGGTCCTTCAAATTTGAATGATGATTATGATTTTGACATTGAGCTCGATTTCGATTTGATGGGCATTGAGCAAGACGAGACAGATTACGACGACACGCCTGACGAGATCAAAGGGTGGGTCGAGGATAAACCCAAACCCAACTTGGACCAAACCATCACTATAGATATCGGAATCCCTGACAAGCCAAAAGAACTAAAGATAGGGACGGACCTTACCCCCAGCCAAAAAGCCGAAATGACTGAGTTGCTAAACCAATATGAGGACGTCTTTGCCTGGTGTCATGAGGATATGATCGGATTGTCCACCGACATTATGGTACACCGATTGCCCATTAAGGAGGGTTTCAAGCCTGTCAAGCAAAAATTAAGAAAGTTGAAACCGGAGTGGAGCTTAAAAGTGAAGGAGGAGATCATCAAGCAGTTCAGGGCGGGAATCATTATGGTGTCCACTTACCCAGAATGGCTGTCCAATGTGGTCCCAGTGGCTAAGCCTGGGGGAAAGGTGAGGGTATGTGTAGACTATAGAGACCTAAACAAGGCCAGTCTCAAGGATAACTTCCCGGTTCCTTTCATACACATCCTGGTGGATAACACAGCCCAGTATGAGATGTACTCTTTTGTGGATTTCTTTGCGGGGTATCATCAGATAATGGTGGCAGAAGAAGATCGGAAAAAGACCGCATTCATCACCCCCTGGGGCACTTTCTGCTATAGACGATTGGCTTTTGGTCTCACAAACGCGGGGGCTACTTATCAGAGAGCCATGATGGCCCTGTTCCACGACATGATGCATAAGGAGATAGAGGTCTACGTGGATGACATTATTGTAAAATCAAGGGTAGAATCTGATCATATAACCCATCTTAAAAAGTTATTCGATCGGCTCAGAAAGTATAATTTGAAGCTCAATCCAGCAAAGTGTGCTTTCGGAGTGCAGTCGGGTAAGCTCTTGGGATTCCTGGTTAGTGATCGAGGCATTGAGTTGGATCCAGCAAAGATTAAGGCCATTGTGGATATGTCGGCACCTCACACGGAGAAGGAGATAAGAGGATTCCTGGGAAAAATAAACTTCATCAGCCGCTTCATATCCCACTTGACAACTACATGTGAGCCAATTTTTAAACTGTTAAGGAAAGGTGCTTCCCGAGAGTGGAATGAGCAATGTCAGAAGGCTTTTCAGACCATTAAAAAGCAGCTGACAGAAGCACCAGTACTGGTACCCCCGAAGGATGGGATCCCTCTGTTTATGTATATATCGGTCAATGCCATCACGATGGGATGTATGCTGGGGCAGAAGAATGAGGCAGGTAAAGAGCAGGCCATCTATTACCTCAGCAAGAGATTTAGCCAATGTGAACAGAATTACACTCCCATCAAGAAGACCTGTTGCGCTCTAGCCTGGGCTGCAGGGAGATTACAGCATTACCTCCATGGGCATACGACGTACCTGATATCGAGAATGGATCCCCTGAAATACATTTTTGAAAGACCCATGCTGAATTGTCGACTGTCAAGATGGCAGTTAATCTTGCAACAGTTCGACATGGTGTACATAACTCAGAAAGCCATGAAAGGGCAGGGAATTGCAGACCAGTTGGCGGAAGCCCCGTCAGGAGGGATGGAGCCGTTAGAAACTCCTCTACCGGGCGAGGATATATTTTGGGTATCACACACGAAATGTGATGACGAGGGGCAGTTCTGGAATTCTATCACCGGAGAGCAATACCCTGTGGCCACTAAGTTGCAGTTCAGCAATTCGAACAACACAGCTGAATACGAGGGATGTATATTGGGACTCCGTTTTGCCCGCGATATGGGACTGAAGAGATTAGCTATGTTTGGGGATTCAGAGCGGGTAATCAGGCAAGCGATCGGGGTGTACAATACTAAGGAACTTCGGTTACTTCCATACCATCGTTGTGTTACCCAATTGATGCAAGAGTTCGAAGATATCATTTTCCGCCATATTCCCCGGGGATGGAATGATTTTGCCGATGCATTGGCAACCCTGGCTTCCTTAATCCATATAATCAAAAGAAAAGACGTTCCGCAGATTGAGATAGCAGTACAGAGTGCCCCGGCATACGAGGAACATGTTGCAGTATTATCAGACGAGGTGGTTATGCCGGGGCAGCCTTGGTATCACGATATAAGGGAGTACCTGAGGGATAGATCCATTCCCGACCAAGCAGGCCGAGCCGAGAGGATGAGAATTCAAAAGATGGCAATGAAATTTTACCTGAGTGGGGATTCACTCTACAAGAGGGATGCTGGGTTGGGACTGTTGCAATGCGTAGATGAGACACAGGCCCAAAAGATTATGAATGAAATACATGGTGGGGTGTGTGGGCCACACATGAGTGGACCGATGCTAGCCAAAAAGATCTTGAGAACGGGGCATTATTGGTTAACACTGAAGGCCGACTGCGATGATCATGTCAAACGATGTTATCAATGCCAGGCGCACGGTAATGTGATCCATACGCCTCCCAACGAATTGCACTGTATGACCTCCCTGTGGCCATTTTCAATGTGGGGAATGGATGTAATCGGGCCAATAGAGCCCAAAGCAAGCAACGGGCACCGATTCATTTTCGTCATGATCGATTACTTCACCAAATGGGTAGAAGCGGCTTCTTTCCCCAAGGTAACTCAGGAGGTCATCGTCGGTTTCATCAGGAATAATGTCATTTGTCGATATGGGCAACCTGAGGTTTTGGTCTCCGATAATGCCAAGAATTTAAACAACGCCCTCATGAAGGGACTGTGTGACTAGTTCAAGATCAAACACCTCAATTCCGTCATTTACCGTCCTAAGATGAATGGGGCAGTGGAGGCTGCAAATAAGAACATCAAGAAGATCATGGCAAAAATGTCTGCTAATCATCGGGGATGGCCGGATCTGCTACCCCTCACCCTGCTGGCATACCGAACGTCAACGCGTACTTCTACAAGGGCAACCCCTTACGCTTTGGTGTACGGAATGGAGGCTGTTCTGCCAGTTGAGGTTGAGATGGCGTCCCTCACAGTAGTGATCGATGCTCAGATAAGCGAGGAAGATTGCATGTAAAGTCGATACGACCAATTGGCCCTAATTAATGAAAAGAGGGTGGCTGCTGTTTGGCACGGTCAGTTATATCAACAAAGGATCTCTCGATCATACGACAAAAGGATAAGACCTCGGAAGTTCAAGGAAAATGACCTAGTGCTAAAGAGAGTCATGCCTTGTCAAGACGAAGCCAAGGGGAAGTTCGCCCCAAACTGGGAAGGACCATTTGTGATTAAGAAAGTGCTATCCGGAGGAGCACTCATATTACAAGAAATGGATGGTGAGGTATTTCCACAACCCCTCAATTCCGACTCGGTGAAGCGGTTCTACGCTTGAATCAGCAGTTTTCCCTTTTCTTTGAAAACGAACTACGTAGGACCTGATCTCCCAACTTGTGGGGGAACGTAGGCAGCCATCATGGCACGGTTCGATCCCTAAAAAAAATAATAATCCTTTTCCTAACCCAAACCAATTCCCAATAGCCAGAAAAAGCCCTCCTCTGCCCTCGAAACCTTCCCAATACCAGCCCTAATCAGATTCATCCCGAGTAACATAAGCCTAGCCCAACCAAACAGTCAGCCAAAATCTAAAACTCAATCCAATGAAATCCACAGGGGTACGGCAATGTCTGTCAGATCTCCATCAAGACTTGAGAAGAAAAGGAATGCAAAATGTCAAAATCGTGGTCAACTGGATAAAATGAGGGTCCAATGGAAGGCAATGATACGACGAAAAGGGAAAATGACTAAATTTAAATGCATGTTTATATATATAAGTCATTTTATTACAAGATTTCTCTTTCAATAACCGATGAAACTAACATAGTCTATGCAGGAAATAAAATAATCTACAAATCTGAAACTAGCTGCAGCAGGATGGATAAAGTGGTGGATAGATCTGAAGCATCAGCATCCCCTGCAATCTGCTGCCCCATCATATCAATACGATCCAATAAAGTAGTGGCTCGGCTGACAGTCCCAGAATAAGCATCTATAATTGCCCTGGTCTGAAGTATAATGGCATCTCTGTCAGTAATGGCAGCATCTCTAGCCAGAATGGCATCATCTCTCTCGACTAGAGCGGCATCCCTCTCAGCCTCAGTAGTAACCAAGGCCAGGTGGAGTCGGGTATCCTCAATGACCTGACTAGGGGCAGAATCAGCTGAGATGGAGTGATTTGCGGTACCATCTGGGAAAATCAATCCAGAATCACCAGAGGCCCCGATCTGACTCAAACCAACCGGATCCGAGTCTCCGCGCAACCACTGCACGTAAGCAAATATCTGGATGTGGCAGCTCTCACTATATTCGGCAAAGATCCGGCAAGACCAAAGATTGTATACCTACAGTAGATCCCTCTCTGTCTGGGATGATATAAGGAATCGATAGGCGGCTGCGCCCGCGAAGGGGTGAAAATCCTGTGTCTGATCAAACTGCCCCATGACCGCCAGGGGATGATAAGTCGTCACGCCCCTCAAGCCAGCAACGGGAATGAAGTCCAGGTCGGGTACGTGAGTCAAGAAGCTCATAAAGGAGCAATAACCCGAATAGACCAGTAGATGAAAGGGGTCCTCAATGACCGACAAAAATGATGTCCAGGAGGCCACATTAGTACAGCTTACGGGACGAAACGAAAACTGCGTGGCTATGTCATGGCTAAAGCAAAACCCTTGGCGACGGAAATGGCCGATGGGACTGAGATGACTCATGAACCACACGTACAACAAAGTCGAGCTCCCTCCGTATGTCCAAATGATCGGGTCCTGCAAGTAAGTACAAAACTGAGATGACACAGGCCATCAGAACGTCCACTCTCAAGGCACCCCAGCGCTCCTCGGTCACGGAAAAATCACCGAAGAGAAGACGAAAATCGTCAGGTGAGCCAAATCGGTCAATCAAGAACTGAAGGGGAACCATATGGTCTGATGTGATCACTGGTAACAAGACAGCCCTCCGCAAACCGGTGAAAGTCAAGAATTGACGGCGTATGGAACCAACTGTAACCCTAGCACAAGATCTATCCAAAGGCAAGCCGGTGAAACGAGCATACTCCTCGAGGGTGGGGGTCAGCTCTATTGTCCCTAACCTGAACACCTGACGGGCAGGCGCCCAATAGCTCAGAATACCATCCACAAAGCCCGCTGGCACCTGGAAGGATAGTAAGGACCAAGAATGGCCCAAAAGACCATCTGCGATAACCCTGTCGGCCGACAATAAACTGTCCAGCCAGCAGAGGAGACTGCCAACCAACCCTGTGAGAGGAATGGAATCCAAACGTACCACGATATCTGAGGACGACATCTGTGAAAAAATAGTATCAAAAGACTGTACAGGGGTCATTTTCTATCCATAAATAAAAAGCATGCATCGTATAAATAATCATAAGACAAATGAATTTCATAGACATGAAAGATAAAAGTTATGCATAATGAGTAAATGAGTTCAGTACATAGTGCATAAAATGGAAAAAAAAAAATCTAAACAGGTGTAGGTACAGAAGCCCTATCCTATCCTGATCTAAATAAAATCAATCTCATCTATGAAAGCGGGATCCTCGAACTGATCCCCTGGGGGTCGTCGAAGTCGGAGGCCCAAAGTTCATGTCGGGGATGTATGGCTGTGCTGTGGTATCAGATGAGCTCGGGCCCGCATCATAACCCGCACCGTCAGGATCGTAGGCATAAGCATCCTCTGGAGTCCAGCCCAACACCCGAAGATATAGGGACAGCTGGTCTACCTGGCGGGTCAGAGTGGCGATCTGCTCAGCATGGGTAGGGCTCCGAACGCAGGCTGCCCAGTCCGTCATCATCACTGAGCCGGGGACCATATCCCCGAGGAAGAATATGGCCCGGGTCTGAGGACCGATAGTACGGGGCACCCACCAAGTACGGAAAGCATCACTCGTACTGGGACCCGTAGAAAGCATCCGGCCGTCCTCCCCTGTGAGCATGATATCTGAAGGCTGAGAATCCAGCGGCCAAGAGGTAGTGAAAGGAAGGGAATGCGGGATGCGGATCTCTCCAGTAACGCATCTGAATGCGCGCTCCCCCAGATACATCACCCATCCTCCAACACTCTGCAAAGTGAGGCGATGGGTGGAAAGCTCGAACTCCGGGCCAGAAGGACGCCCATCAGCAAACCCCGCAGTCAGATGCTCGGAGAGGTAGGGAACCCAGACGACATCAGCAGCCGTGATCAGCTCCAGCTGGATGCGGCAGTGTGCAAAGCTGCCAGATACCGGGACCTCCTCCAAAGTGCTATGATGCCATCGCCGGCCCCGGGGATAAGTGTCCAGGCCAAGAGTAGTGATAGGCCTCAGACATGGAAGACGCTCGTAGGCCCAGAACTGCGAGACGGAACAGTGAAAAGCATGAGTAACCAACAAATGCAGAAAAGAGAAATAAATGAAGGAAAGTCCAGTAAGAAGAGAGGAAGAGAAGCCTCACCAGAAGAAAATGATAGAATCCCAGCTAAGCATCTGTCTGGCCCTCCGAACGGAGACGCAGACCGTGGAGGAAATAAGCAAAGGTGAAAGACCCCCTACGACGCTGAAATGAATGGTAGAGGAGTTGTTCCCTAGGAATCAACCCCTCATGATGGTCAGGAATAGGCGTCGGAGCAGAATATCCCGTGTAGCCCGATCCGCGGGGAATGGTGTCGCATATATGCCTCCCACAGCGTCCATGGCCAAAGCTCCAGACCGAATGCTGCGGGCCTTGAAGACCCGGTCATCGGCGGCAAAACCCAGTAAAGCTCGGACCTCTGTTGGAGTGATGTCAAGATCCAGAGGAACGCGGGATCCAGTGAACTCGATGCCCGTGATGTACCTCTAGTCCCAGGGAGTCAACACAACCTCGCAGTCAAGAAGGTGAAGAGACTGCGTCTGATGAAACCAGCGCTCGGATAAGGCCCTCATGTAACCCCAGGGGCACTGACGGGGGATGATAGTGAAAAAGTGACGGAAGCCCCAAGAATCCACCACCGCCCGATAGTCGCTGTGCAAAGCCGTGTAGAGGGAGTAAATATTGAACCAGTTACCCCTCGGCTGAGTAAACTCGGGCACCTGTGGCAATCACCAGTGGGTCAGTCCAGATAAAAGGGGAATTGAGAAATTGAGAATAAAATAAGAATAGGACTGAATATACCTCGTTAGCCACGAGAGATGCTGAGGGGTGACGACTGAGATCCCGACCCAATAGATCGGGTATCTGCACAGATGCGCCAGACGGGGCACTATGAGGAGATGGAGCCGGTGTGCTGGAGGATGGCCCCTCTGCCGCAACCTCCGGAGGAGCAGCCTCCTCAACGTCCGGGTGATCGGGACGGATGACAGCCTCCGCCAAGCGACGAGCCTGACGGGTCCGAGGAAGAACAGGGGCAGGTGCAGCCCTACGATGGCGAACACCCGAGGTCCGAGATGCAGAAGAGCTACTAGGAGCGTCGGGATCCATAGCTGGAATAGAACAAGCGAAGAGGAAGGTAAGTTCCCTTTTGAATTATGTCACGAATATTCTAAATTCCTACCTTAATCATATAATTAATGCAGCATGATGCATGTTTACTATATACAAAAAAAAAAGAAAAAAAATCGGCAGAGTTCCGTTTGTAAAATGGACATCCCAGGCATAAGCCAAACATGTTTTCCATCAATCCAAACCTCAAACAGATCAAAGTTGCATTCATATGTGTAATTACAGCATGTAAAGGACCATAATGCATGATTTTCTTTCAAAAAGGAAACAACAGATATGTGGGACCGCATCATGAGCATGAAATAGAACTCACACAGTTGATACATAGCATGTATATATGATAATACATAGCATAGCATTGTAAAGCATACATTTCTATCTCTAACCATGCAAATAGCCAAATGTATAGCAAAACATTGACGAAATTGAAAAGTGAACGGTCAAAGAGTTACCTGTAGCGCGTAGATCGATCCTACCGGAGCAGTTTTTGCAAAAAAGGTTGGAAAGCTCGACAAAAGGGCGTTCAAGGGTCTGAAAATCGCGTAGGGTACGAATGAAAGTGACAGATTTGGGAAGCGGCTGGCCGCTCTTATGCCCGATCTTGGCCGCAGATCTATCTGCGGCTGGGCCCAGTGATCCCCCCTTGGTCCATTGTAAAGCTTAATCGATTCTAAAGCCCATTTTACTCATAATCTGATAATAAAATACGAAATTTTGATGAATCGGATGTCGAGCACGGCTTCTCAATTCGACCGAATGACCGGATACGAGGCCCGACACTCGCAGACAATCGACCGGCGATGATAACCGGCGATTACGAGATGGATGTCCGGTAACAAAAACCGGCTCCGACAGAATAACCAACCGGCGAAGATAACCGGGGGTTACGAGATGGGTGACCGGCGACGATACCCGGCCCCGACAAGACAATCGACTGACGACGATAACCGGCGATTTCGAGATGGATGTCCGGCGACGAAAACCAGCTCCGACAAGATAACCAACCGGCGACGATACCCGGGGGTTACGAGATGGGTGACCGGCGACGATACCCGGCCCCGACAAGACAATCGACCGGCTACGATAACCGGCGATTTCGAGATGGATGCCCGGCGACGAAAACCGGCTCCGACAAGATAACCAACCGGCGACGATAACCGGGGGTTACGAGATGGGTGACCGGCGACGATACCCGGCCCCGACAAGACAATCGACCAGCGACGATAACCGGCAATTTCGAGATGGATGTTCGGCGACGAAAACCGGCTCCGACAAGATAACCAACCAGCGACGATAACCGGGGGTTACGAGATGGGTGACCGGCAACGATACCCGGCCCCGACAAGACAATCGACCAGCGACGATAACCGGCAATTTCGAGATGGATGTTCGGCGACGAAAACCGGCTCCGACAAGATAACCAACCAGCGACGATAACCGGGGGTTACGAGATGGGTGACCGGCAACGATACCCGGCCCCGACAAGACAATCGACCGGCGACGATAACCGGCGATTTCGAGATGGATGTCCGACGACGAAAATCGGCTCCGACAAGATAACCAACCGGCGACGATAACCGGGGGTTACGAGATGGGTGACCGGCAACGATACCCGGCCCCGACAAGACAATCGACCGGCGACGATAACCGGAGATTTCGAGATGGATGTCCGGCGACAAAAACTGGCTTCGACAAGATAACCAACCGGCGACGATACCCGGGGGTTAGGAGATGGGTGACCGGCGACGATACCCGGCCCTGACGAGACAATCGACCGGCGACGATAACCGGCGATTTCGAGATGGATGTCCGGCGACGAAAACCGGCTCCGACAAGATAACCAACCGGCGACGATACCCGGAGGTTACGAGATGGGTGACCGGCGACGATAACCGGCCCCGACGAGACAATCGATCGGCGACGATAACCGGCGATTTCGATATGGATGTCCGACGATGAAAACCGGCTCCGACAAGATAACCAACCGGCGACGATACCCGGGGGTTACAAGATGGGTGGTCGGCGACGATAACCGAGCCCGACGAGACAATCGACCGGCGGCGATAACCGGCGATTACGAGATGGGTGACCGGCGACGAAACCCGGCCCCGACAAGACGATCATCCGCATTGACACCCTTTTATGAATGTTTTGCATCCATTGCATCTTACGTTGCACCATAAGTCATGTGGGTTGCATCACGTATGTATTGTAATCCTTGTGCATTGTCATTCATGCATCGAGTGTCTATTCTTTATCCTGTTCATTTCATTTAAACATTGCATAAACATGATAAAGAGGGGCACCTGTAGACACCCAATTTTTGCGTTCCCTGTACTAACCATGACAGGAGGGCAAAATCGTCAATTGAACCCGCTTGCGGGAGCGAAGGAATAGGCACAAGTGTGAACGTCCAACACCACCGCAATGATTGGCGACCAGAGCTGACACAACGGGCATTCCCGAATAAGGTGGCACTTCTCCCGGAAATTCCTGGACTGCAGAATACGAGTCTGTCAGCGAAAACTGACGTTACGGCACGAAAATCGAGGCATGGCACAAAAATCGAGAAAGTCAAACCGTCCAGCCACGGATTGATCTGCGGCCAAATAGTGCGCCTTTTGAAAACACGAAACTCGAAACACGGAACTCGAAATCAGGTGAGTGGAAGGCAGGCGGCCAGCCAGCCTATTTCAGCTCAGTTTCGTTACAGCATACAGGAGGTTGGAGGTTGAAAGAATTTGAGGGAAGAAGAAGAATTCAACAGCAAAAGAGCACGGAAATAGAGAGTAAAAAGAGAAAAATTTGCAACCAAATAGGAAGAAAAGAGAGAAAAAATGAGAGGATTTATATTCTTTTGATTTTTGTTGTATCAAATATACTCCTCATCCTATTCAAATACACAAGTTCACATCCATTTGAGATCAATTTGCAAGGTGAAAACTCCATTTATTATAGCAATTTATATCATATTATTTAGTTGAATTAAATGTGATTTTCATAAACATTGTTGAACAATCATGGATTAGGGATTATTAGTGAGGGTTTCATTGGAACAAAATTCTTCCTAATAACCCGAGGATATCCAATTGGCGAAATTTATAGCTTGTTTATGGTGATGTATTGGATGTAAATTAGTTAGATTATCATTTTTCGGATGTCATGGTGTATTAGACAGATTCGTGTTGGTTAGTCTTGTGGTTTCATTTTGCGGGCATGTAGCAACATCGGGTGTGAGCCTAGGAACGCGACCCCGTGGTCCAAATCCGATGATGGATGTTTTGATGCGTGTAATAGATTCAAGGTGCTCGTTTTTGTAACATGTAATCATCGGGCCTTAAAACGACGCTAAGGCGAGAATCGGGTTTAAGGCCCCGTAGTAGTGGCACATGTGATTGTTGGCATTCGGGGTTATTTTGATGGCTTACATGCCCGTGAATAGCCCCCTATGCATTTTGTGTTTAATTTGATTTGTAACACCAAAGGATTTCAAAGCCAAAACAATAAAGATTTTTCTAAAATCGATCAAAATAGGATATTAGTATCGCGAGGCTAAAAATTGGAAATGCTAATGAAAGTCGATTCCTATTTTACGAGAAAGCTAAGGAGAAGTTGTTTTCTTTTAATGTCATGAAAAATGGTTTTACAAAAAAAAGAAATAAATGTTTTATCAAACCTTGATACATAGGGCGAAAGAGATCTTAGAAATTGCCCATCGTTTACGAAAGCAACGTATAAATCTCGATTCCTATTTGGGCTAAGGTTTAACAAATTCGTGTTTTGCCAAAACAACACTTAATGAAAAATCTCATAAGAGCTTTCTCGAATAGGCGAAAGGACATTCTAGAGCACTCCCAAAATAAAACACGTCTCTTTCATAAAACACCAAAAAAGAATTCCTTTTTATACAAAACTCACCACAACATTCATTAGGCATACACACACACGCATACATACACATTTCATAAATTAATGGGTAGGAAAGTATTAAGATGGCGGTAACCGTGTTTCACGGAAGTCGGGGGGTGCCTAACACCTTCCCCTCGCTTAAGCAAGCCCCCGAACTCTATGAATCTCGATTCGCAGACCAATTAATTCGGAGTCACATATGAGCCAGTGATTTACAAAAATGAAATTCGGATGAGTTGGTACATCCATTTCAAATATACCAACTGGAGACTCTGATCAAATTGGCTCATCATAAAAACGATCTTTCAAAACCCCGTCGACATTAATGCCGACCTTTTCCAAAAGAATCATTTAAATCAAAAGGCTAAAATTGGAAAGGGTAATAATCACCAAAGGAGCGACAATTCCCGGCGTCGACAGTGTCTTTACACCTGGTGCCCTAAAAGTGTTTGGTTTGGGAGTCACCGGCCCAACGCTCGTTACATGGGTAACTTAGGGCCTAAGAAAACGAGCATTGCGAGAGGAGTAAATGCTGGAAGAACGGGAGACCTGAGCAGATTCGAATTGTGGTTTGGTTTACTCGAGTAATTAAGCCTGAGGGGTGTTATATTTGGGGCCCTAAAGCCGTCTAGTTTGGGAGTTAGCGGCCCAACGCTCGTTACATGGGTAATTTAAGCCTAAGAAAACGAATATTGCACAAGGTCAGGCGAGGAATAAATAGAGTAGACCACCTAATGTCTCGAAATGTGGCCTTTGTTACTCGAGCAAGTAAACCCAAATGGGTGTCTTTACACCTAGTGCCCTAAAGCCGTTTGGTTCGGAAGTCATTGGTCCAAAACTCATTAAATGGGTAACTCTGAATAGCCTAAGAAAACGAGACAAGTTAAGTGAGAAAAAAAAAGAAAAGAAAATACAAAATCAAAAAGTAGAAAAAAATTTGAGCGAGAGAAAATGAGACCATCTAAAGTCACGGAAGAGAAACCCCTACTAAGGGTTACGACATTCATAGTGCATATGTCATATGACATCAATTCTGCAAAGAACGGCACCGAGAATGAAGATGGAGTACCTTTTATAATATCCCGAATGATTATAAAACTTATAAATATGATTAGAAATAATTTCGAGGACGAAATTCCTATAAGTTGGGGTGAATGTAATACCCCGAAATATTATCAAAATTATAAATATTGTCTTAACTAGGATAAGAATGAAAACTCTAGAAATATCTAATGAACAACTGTTCAGGTAATCTTTGAAAACCTAATACGATTCGAAAACACTATCGTATACGTTTAGAATTAGAGCGTATAACCTAAAACTAGGTATCGAGAAGTTTAAAACCGTAAACCCTGATGAGATTCAAATTTTGTAACATATGTGCTTAATAAAGATCGAAATGATATTTCGAAGCAAGTGTTTTGTAATTTTATTATGTAAACGATGAATTAGGTCAAATAAAATTTCTCCGAAAAACGTCGTGCGTGACACGTCGTGCTTAAAAATAAATTTTTTGGCCAATGAACTTGTTGGTATAATTATTTTGACAAGTTGCTTTGCCGTGCTTAAACTGATATAATGCTGAAATTATCTCAAATATAACAGTCGAATATTCATTTTAGAAACAGTTTTAATGCCCGATTTATTTCAAACATAGTAAATGAATATTCATTTTGCAAGCAGTTATAATGCTCAATTTATTTTAAATATAGCTGAAAAATATTCATTCTATAAGCAGTTATAATGCTGAAATTATTTCATGTATAGTAGAAGTAGTCTTATTTATAAGCGGTTATAATACCCGAAATAAAACTTAAAAGATTTAATCGTTAATTGCTTAATTAGTTTACATGAACTTATAATCGTGTAGGATTTATGACGAACGTTTAGACTGTTATATTTATCTGTAAAAGATTTATGAGGCAAGTTTTCTAACTTCATTTAATTTTCATATTGAATGGAAGTTTTCTATTCCTTATCTTGAGCAAGGTTTCTAACTCTTGTTTAATTTGATATTGAGCAAGTTTTCTCACCTTACTCAAGTTATATTTGAGCAAGTTTTCTATTCCCTATCTTGTGTAAATCCTCTTACTTGTCGCAAATTTTTCCTAACCTTGTCCAAGATTATTATTTTGAACAAGTCTTTTACACCTTGTTATCAATTATTGTGAAGTTATTGCTTCTTGATTCAGCATAACTTAAGAAATGAATTATTATTCTTGTGATATTGAGCTAATATAGTTTATCAAAGCATAAAATTGTTGTGTCAAACCAAATTATTTTGGTAAGACTTCCAGAACTGAGATGAATCACCCCTTTGAGGGTCATTACCCTTTGAGGGTCATATATATGTCCAGTAAATCTCGATATAACGTGTTGTTTGCATGAGTAGGATGATATGCATACACCTAGGATATTGAGGAAGGCTAATCCCCTTCAAAATATCCAAACCAAACATATTTCTAAGTCTTTGTGACTGATAGAAATGGTTGATATGAATCCAGTTAGGGCTATCAACCCTCAGTTAGGCAAAATCACCGAACTCTTAAATCAAACACATTGTGTTTATATTTTTAAACTTGCTAAGCATTTGTAACTTATTCTTGCAAATAATTTTCTTTACAATTTTAGACGGTAATCTCGGAACTTCAAGGACCAACAATGGGAAGAGGTCGTGTTAAAATATTATTATCTTACTGTCTTCATAATTCAAGTCTTCTATAGACTTTGTTGTAATAAGAACACAATATTGAGAATGATGTAATCGAACTTAAAGTTATGAAATATATTATCATCTTTTGTTATATCAATTGAGTTGTATTTACATTCTTAGATAAGTTAGAAAGTAGTATTGATTTAGTATAGTATCCATATTAACTATACATCTGAATGAGGGTATTTGAATGATATTAGGAGTTCTGTAAGCACTGAGGTTACAGTTAATGAGCGCCGGTAAAGTGATACCTTTACCGGAATGCGCCCCTCGGTTCCAAGAACAATCTTATCATTAATACTATGAATGTCAAATAGATAGGAATTATGATATGAAAGAGATATCCATAAGATATAAATCTATACATCCAAGTGAGGGTATCCAAACACAGTTAATGTTCTGACAAGAACTACTATCTGTTATGGAATATTGTGAACCTTGGATAGATAAAAGCTATATTTTAAGGAATATTTATAGTTGATTAGTTTACGTGAGCACCAAATCTGTTATAGTGAGTGTAAAGAATTTGGGGCTGTCACACCTTTGATAAAGGAAAATAGTTCTTTTAAATTTGATCTTACTTATGCATAATGACCATGGATGTTTAAAAGTTTTCTTGCGATTTCATAACTTATTCTTTAGCGATAAGATAATAACACCGCGAATACGAGTTAAATGGTAGAGCGAATGAGCATTTAATTTCATATACTTTAACTTTATACGCCTCATTGATGAGATTATACTAATCTTTATATATCGAAGTTATCCCTGACAGCCCTAGCCGACAAGCCTTTTGCGCATTTTGTTATTTGTCTGGTGTGCAGGATATTGCTCACTATGGGTAACTCGGCATGGTCAACAAAGTGAGTTTCTTATATGAATCCCCGATAACAGCACGCGCAAGGGCTGGGGCATTTTTAAGATTCATTGAAATGGAAGGACTCTAAGGCTGTACCAAACTTCTCATGAAAAGAAATGGGAACTCTCGAAAGAAGTTACGATGAAGTAAGATCGCTACGACAAGGGAAAGGAAAAAGACAGAATTCCCCAAGAGAATCCTTAACTCAAGAACGATCGCCTTGTCAGTAAAATCGTATCATTTGACTAAATAGGGGTCATTTCCATCCAAGCATATATACAATGAACATGCATCATGATAATGAAAATGAATGAGCAAGCACCAACTAACGAAGCGAATCTATACATAACGTTTGTGCATGAATGCGAAAGTGAAAGTAAAATATACAGGAAAGAAGCATAGGCGCCCCAATAAATCTGGCATTGTGATACTAATCCCCAATCATATATGGCTCCGAGTGGAGGGAACCGAATGTATGACTCAGTTAATCAACGAGGATGACGGGAATGGCTACCAAAGCCGATCTACGAGGACGAGCCCCGAGGAGGCCCTAAGAATCACAAAACTACTTGGCGCATGAGAATTCATATCTAAGTCATGAGGAGAGCTTTCAGCGTCTAATCAAGTATGTTCTCTTTACAAGTTGGTTCAATTGATTATTGTGTTTTCCTTAGCGGGAGAAGAAATATAAATAGGCATGTTAAGCAATTGAGATGTATCAAAATCAATTGGAAGAAAAATGAATTTTCAAAATTATAAAGCATTTCGAGATTTGAAATATGATAACAATGGGTCATAAGATACTTATAGATCGTAAGATACCAAAAATGAGAAAAACGGTAAAAAAACGGAGCAAATATGAGAAAGATGGGGACGAGACTCAACAAAAGCGTCAGGGGCGAGACTCGACAATATGATCATTGGGGACGAGACCCAGCGAGGAGATTAGGGACAAGACCTAGTGATGTGATTTATGACGTAATATACGACGTGCGATGGGAGATGAGATTTAAGATGCAAATTAATATGCAATGCGATGTGATTTGATTTGATTTGTGATTTGATTTGATATGCGATTTGATTTGCGATTTGATATGATACATAATTCGATATGCAATTTAATGCGATATATGATTTGATATGCGATTTGATTAATATGCAATTTGATAGGCGATTTAATTTAATACGCAATTTAATATGCAAGTTGATTTGATATGCGATTTGATTTGATATGCGATTTGATGCAATATTTGATTTGATATGCGATTTAGCATGCAATTTAATTTGATATGCGATTTAATTTGCTATGAGATATATGATATGCGATTTGCCATGTGCAATGTGCAATATGCAAAGTGCGATTTGCGATGTGCAATATGCGATTGGCGATAATAAGCAACTTGCGATGAAATCAACGTCGGTGATGTGAGACCGTTGGGGACGAGACTCAATGAAGGCATTGGGGACGAGACCCAGTGATGTGACCGTTGGGGACAAAACTCAGCGAAAACATTGGAGACGATACCCAGTGATGTCAATACAATGACAATTTCCCTAGCGAAATCATATAACATTAAAAAGTTTTAAAACCTTTCACTCTCATTGCATTATGTGATAATTGGCATGCACCCTTTTATATGATTATCTTGCATTGTCAATATATCTTGTCATGCATTGGGTGTCTATATCTTTGCCATGCTAATTCTATTGTATTGCATAAACATGACAAAGATGGGCATCAGTAGACATCCAAAATTTTGCATATATTTTCTAACCCTGGTAGGAGGGCAAAAGATTCATTTTATCCAAAGGATGAGACATCCGAACAGAGGATTTTGGGACTCAAATCAATATGCACGAAGCCATCTCAACGACTTCGGAGTGACAAGTTACTTAAGGCATGACAGTTGACTAACTAGCACCGACGGAAAGATCTATTTATGCATTTTACTCTATTTTTTCGAATATGAAATTGGCCAAACCTTATGTTATTGCGTAGATCTCGGAAAGAGCTTTTCATAATGGTATGACACGTCTCCCAACTATCCCCAGATTGAAAGTTATGATTGTTTCAATGCAAAGCAAAGCGAACGACTAGCCGACATCTACCCAGTGATGGTTTTTCCCTTTTTCGCTGCCTTCCCTAACTCGGAATTAGGCGAATAATATATCATTTCAAAGGTATCGAATAGAGCTTTCCATATTGGTATAGCACAATTACTAGCTTTTCTCGAATTGAAAGTTACAGACAGTTTAGTGCAACCACAGGTATACTTGTGGCCAGCAGTAGGTGTACCTGCGGCCAAGCTAAGAAGCCTATAAATGGAAAAAATCAGCTTGGGAATTGCATTGTAGAGAGAAAAAGTGTGTATTTAGTGAGAAAAACACTCACAAACCTCTTTCATACCCATCTAGATCTAGCTATTCTCATTAAATCCCACTAAATTAGATCCAAGCCATCTAGATTCAAGCTCAAGAAGGAGGATTTCACCATTCCCAACGTGAAAGACTCAATCTTTATGTATATTTAATGTAAATCTAATGGATTTAGCATAGATTTGTGTTTTGTGTGAAAGATTCGATTTTTATATAGATTTGATATAGGTCTATTGGATCTAGTATAGATTTTGCCTATTATATATATTATTGCGGTTGGATCTATTTAAAGTTTCAACCTTTATATATATATTGGTTGTTTATCTGTAGATCTACCCATTTTACTGATTATTTTGCTTGTATATAGTTAAAGATCAAATCTTTTCACTAGATCTACCCTAGATCTAGTCAGATCTAGCCCTTAACCGGTTCTAAAGCTTCAAAGCTTGAACCTTTATGCTAGATTGGCTCGGATCTAGCTTAGATCTAGTCATTTCCAATGTTTTCAATCGATTTTGAACACTCCATAAAACCTTAAATCCATATCTAGTGGGGAGGAGGTCCTAACTAATTGTGCTAGGGATTCTAATAATTGAATCACTTGATAGCGATTTTAGGATACATTTTTTATATGCTTTCGTTTTAATCCCGATTGTGGCATTGTACGGATCTAAGGCATCTTATATCTACGAATTTATATCCTAGATTCTAAGTCCATTTCCATAGATCTTGTTAATACACATAGTCCCTCGAAATGTTAGCTTCGATATTGCAATCTAAAAGATAGGTTTACGAGAGCCCGCTTTTAGATCTCTTTTTGCTTACGTTTCAATATATTATGATGTGAGCCTAGGAATATTGAAGTCGGGATCCTCGAGTCGGATCTTGACCTAATTCCCACGATGGACATGATTTCGATTGTAAAATTATTATCCAATCATTGTATATGTAAATTTGGGCCTTAAAACTGTATCGAGGGTTTCATCCCATAAAAACCAGATTTAAGGCCCCGTGATATTGAAAATTGCGATTACGGGTGTTCGGGGCTATCGAGATGGCTTTCATGCCCACAGATCGCCCTGAGCCTATTTTGATGCTTAATTTCCCGTTTATCACCAACAACGATTTTTAAACAAAATGATGAAGACCTTTTAAAATCAAATCGCATTGGGTAGTAAGACAACTTTAGATTAAAATTGAAAGTAACGAACAATTTTGATTCCTATTTGGCGGAGGGATTGAAAATCATATTTTTCGAAATGTCACCCCAAAATGTTTTATCAATTAAAAGCTAAAATGAACCTTTTCCTTTAATCAAATCCCTCGTGCATAGGTTCAAAAAGGCTGTAAGTTGCTTTCAAGATAACGCACTTCGCACGATTTTAATCCAAAGCTAGATAACGATTTCCTTCAAAATCACATACACACACACACTTCACACTTAGGAAAACATCAAAGTGCGGTAACCATGTTTTCACGGAAGTCAGGGGGGTGCTTAACACCTTCCCTACGCTTACGCAAGCCCCCGAACTCTATGAATCTCGGTTTCGAGACCAATTTTACGGAGTCACATATTGGGCCATATTGCGAAAATCTAAAAATTCGGATGAGTTGGTACATCCATTTAACTCTTTACCAACTGGTGGCTCTATCTAATTAGCCTATCATTAAAATAAACATTTCAAAACCCCGTCGACATTTATGTCGGTATTTTTCCTAAAGCTCACCCTTTAAGCGAAATGAATAAATTAAAATCTTAAAAAAGGGTAAAAACTAGACAAATAAGAAAATTGCAAATTCCCGGCATCGACATATCTCCTGCAAGAACTTCTCATTCTTTGCTTTCTGTTCATCAGTGGAGATCAACACGTCTTCATCATCACTTGTGTTACCAGCCAGGCTACCAACCTTAGGTACCAATAGGTTCGATATGTGTGGAGGAATCTTCTTCAATGGGTCCCCAGAACTAAAGCTACCGAATTTCAGCATAAGGATGGTTGCTAGTTGGGGTGGAACCTTCTTATAAGGATTTCTTCGTTTAGAACCACCAAAATATCCTAATCCTGCTCTTCCCAATTGAGCAGGTATGTGGACCGAATCTTTATTCCTTTGGCCATTTCTTCCCAATCCTTAGCCCAGGCGAAACTGTCTGGTGATCATTTCCTGAGCCACTGACATTACCTCAGGAGATACCCTCAATTTCAGAGTCGGAGAGCCTATGGGATGGTACTGGGCAGTATTAACTTCGAAAGCCTAAAAATTGGCGGGTTCGATAACTTCATCCAGACCGATCATAGGAATATCCCCGTGTAGATGGGAAGGATATTCGGGTTCTGCTGAAATGGTTACTAGATTCCCGTTGATGATATATTTCACTTGTTGATGAAGAGTAGACGGAACTGCCCCGAACATATGGATCCAAGCCCGTCCTAGCAACAAATTATATCCGGTAGTGATATTTAATACTTGGAAAGAAATGTTAAAGGTATATGGACCTATTTCCATAGGGAGTTCGATCTCTCTAACGGTATCCCTCCTTGATCTGTTGAATGCTCTGACCACCACATGGCTGCTTCGGATTCAATTGGGGTTGATCTTCATTCTTTCCAGAGTATTATAAGGACAAATATTTAGTGCTGATCCTCCATCAATTAGTATACCGCCCAATACATATCCTAAAGAAATCACCGCAATGTGCAGGGGTTTACGATGCCCGGTTCCTTCGACAGGTATATCATCATCGGTGAAAGAAATTACATTACTATCGAGGATATGACCAATTAAGTGGCTAAATTTCTCCGTGTCCATAGTCTTTGGGAGATGCGCCTCTTCCAGGACTTTGACCAATACCTACCGATGATCTTCGGATGCTAGCACTAAGTCAAGGATGGAGATCAAAGCTGGCTGTAATGACCTCGATATTGCTGGCTACTTTTAGCTCCCCGGTCTCAATGAAATTCTGGATTTTATGAAGGAGGGCCCAACACTCTTCTGTGGCATGGTCAGGTGAATTTGAATGATACAGGAAAATCTTTATGGGATCATATCTCTTCAATCAAGGGTTTGTGGGTGGCAGCAGTTCCGTGACCTTTCCTTTGCTTATCAGCAGGTGTAGTGTTTCTTCCTTGGACTATCCCAAAGGAGTAAATTTCTGATTCATAGCCAATTCGTAATTCACCTTTTCCTTGGTCAATAGTTTGGCCTCTCTAGCTTTCTTATCTGCCCATCTCTCTTGTTCTTGGAGCCTGACATGATCCTCCTTAGTGAGGGGGATGACTTTGGGAAGAACAACGGTTGATATGGCCTTTGAGACTAGAATAATCATTTATTGCGTGAGCTGGTGTTGATACACGATCAATTCGCCCAGTTGACTCAGTTGTACATTGATCATTACTATTTTTTGTTCCACTGCATAGCTGCTTTCTGAATATTCCCAGCCTAGAGTATTTGTCTTAGATCACAAAGGATATTCTTCAACTTTCCTCAGATATTTATGGTTTCCAACCTTCCCAGAGCCAATCATATTAACCTCTTCCGTATTATGCTGAGGGAGAGGGTTAGTTTGGACGTTTGGTTGCTCTGGTGGCTTCACCATAATCTCTCCACTTTCTATCATGTTTTAAATTTTATGTTTTAAAGACCAGCATTCTTGAGTATCATAACCAGGGGATCCAGAATAATGTGTGCATCTCTTGTTGGGATCATATATCTTACCCTTAGGATCAACTGATGGAGCAAGTTCGGTGATCTTCTTCTGAGCTAACAATCGTGTTAGGATATTTTCAAGGGAATCACCAAGAGGAGTGAATTCACGATTACGCCTATTTTCACTGGTTTTCTGTTAGGTCTGAGCTTGATGAAATGTCGATTATTGTGGCCTCGGATGATTGCCTTGCATTAGAATGGGCGGGGCGTTCTTATTCCTTCAGGATTGCCCCTGCAACACTAGGCAGACATCTTCTTCCTTCTTCTTATGGCCCCTCTTGTGTGTATTCCCATAATTACCGGATTGGATGTGTTCTGTAACATCTTCCAATGCAGTAAGATCTTTGATTTTTCTGGCTTTCAAACCCATCTCTGTCATTTCTCCATGCTTTATCATTTCAGAAAATGGCTTGCCAATGCCTGCCAGCACTCTCTCATAGTATGAAGCTTCTTGAATGTCGATGAAGGACATTACCATTTCGTTGTCGTCCATACGTGGGCTTACTTGAGCTGTTGTAGTACTTTGAATATTTATGAGGCTTATAAATATGATCATATATGGTTAGAGGTTAATCTAGTGACCTAAAACTAGGTATCAAGAAGTTTAAAACCTTAAGCCCTAATGAGATTCGAATTTTGTAACATATGTGCTTAATAAAGATCGAAATGATATTTCGAACCATGTGTTTTGTTATTTTATAGTGTAAACGATGAATTAGGTCAAATAAAATTTTTTTGTCAAGCTTCTTAGTCGTGCTTACATTGACAAAATGATTTGTCGTGCTTTCCACGATTTCTCCGATAAGCACCCCGACAATTTATTTTTTTTCAAGTTGTTGTGTCGTGCTTGGGAATGACAAAGTGATTTGTCGAGTTTAAAAGATATTTTCATTAAGAAGCTTAGAAAATAGTGAAAGTGATATGCACACAAGCCAGTCATATTTGATATAATGTAGCATATACTTTGTAATCCTATTTCGTTTATTAATAAAAGAATTAATTTATAAAAGACATTTTTGTTATCTACATGCTGTTGTTATATTAAATGTGATAAACTCATAATTTTGAGCAATGTTTTTAGAATCATGATGATGATGCTAATGAGATCTAAATTCTTAGATAGCTTACAAGCTAAAATCGTTCCTAATCGGTGGATTACTAAAAAGGGAATTAGTGAATCCGGATAGATTAGTACATACTTTGTTTGCTCTTATGAAGAGGATGATTGATCTCATAATTATTTGTGTAGAGACACTAAAGCAAGTCTGTAGGTGCTTATTAGAGAATAAGTTCACTGAACATGACTCGCTAAAATAATACTTAATGGAGTTTTACTCGCCTGTCAATAGGAATTCCTTATGTGATAGTAGTACAAGTGATCCTTAGACTTGAGATCATCACAGTATCTTGTTTATGATGAGTTATACTTTGACATATTCCTTAATACCTTTAGGGTATAACATAGTGTATGCTTGGGTATAATAAGTTGTACATGGAGATAATGAATGGTCAACAAAGAATCTACCACTTCTAGTAAAAGAAGAGAAATGTCCTATATGATTTGATTAATGACAACTCCGTAGTCTTTGGCCAAAGCAGAATGAAATTAAAAAGTAGTTTCTATTAGATTTGGGAGAGTACTTACATATTCTCTAGAGAGAGAAAACTAGGGTTTTTCCAAACACACATCTTCTTGAATGGATATTATTCCTTGGTGGATCACCTCTAGAGGCCAAACACTTGGGTGGCTTGCATTGATCAAAAGAAGGAATCTAATCGGTGGTATTCAAGGAGAACACGAAGGATTTGGAGTTGAACTTGTACCCGAGGAAGCTTTGATCTACGAAGGTATAATTCTCTATCTGTCTTTGTTAATTAATAATTGCGCATAAAGATCGATTCTGGTTATGGTTTGTAAATTTTTAAATTCTGATTTACTATGCTTCCGCTGCTTATATGTAATTTGATTGTATGCTAATGGATATTACAAACCTAACAGGGGTATCAGAGCCAAACTTTATGAGAATTATTAATTGTTTTTATTCCGTATATGTATGGGTATATGTTTAGAACAATTTAATTGGGCATAATTGTTAGTATAGAATCATATTTTTGGGGAGAAAACTGAAAAATCGCGATTTGAAAAAACCAGAAACGAACGGACAGAGCTTGTGCGCCGCGGCGCTCATTTATGTGAGCCACCACGCTGGAACAGGGCCCGACGCGCATTCCATGAGCCGCAGTGCTCGTTTCTTGAGTCGTGACGCTTAAAGGCCTGCTGGTTCGTTTTGTGTGCAATTTTGAAAATTTTTGAAATTTGACTAAACTAAAGGAGTTTATTTTTATTTGGAATAGGATTCCATGTTTTTTCAGAAATTCTAAATAAAGAATAAAGTAGTTTATTTTGATTTGGAACTTGATTAAAAATAAAGGAGTTTATTTTTATTCAAAATTGGTTAAATTAAAATAAAGGAGTTTATTTTGATTTAAAATTGGATTAAAATAAAAGAGTTTATTTTGATTCAAAATCGAATTTCATGATAACTAATTAGAGTTGGGATTGGATTCCATGATAACTAATTAGAGTTGAAATTGGATTTTATACTTAACAAATTGGAGTTGAAATTAGATTTCATGCTAACTAATTTGATTTGGTATTGAATTTTATACTAACTAAAATTGCCCATTAAATGATATCAATGCATATATGGAATGATTTTATTATTCATGAGATAAATGTTATTTATTGATACATATGGTGATATGTATGATTATAAATGGGACTGATTATGGACTATTGACCAATATGTGATTGGATTTATTTTAAGTGGATGCTTGAATGAATGGGTTTTATAAATGGGGTCTACGTACCTCGTCTTCTCTAGTTTTTCTTGATGTAAATTCTATCTCCCTTCTATGTATTTCTCCTTGACTGCTGATCAAAGTTTCTATTTGTAGTAAATAGTTTTTGTAATAGGATTAGTTAGAATTACTTGAAGAATTGGAGACCAAAGAGCGCGTGAAGACCCGTTTGTAATGGAGCCCGGGTTTAAATATAATGGTTATATTTAAATTCAATTCTTGCACCTTAGGTTTGACCTTTTTGTTCACTTGGTGGCTCTAGTGAAACAAACTAAAATAAAAGTCCATAATCAATCCGGGTAGAATATAGTATTCTATATGTGCATGTTTATTATATATATATATATATATATATATATATTATACAACATGCTTCACATGTTAATTAATATGTCGCGTATTATATATATATATATATATATATATGTGTGTGTGTGTGTGTGTGTGTGTGTGTGTGTGTGTGTGTGTGTGTGTGTGCTAAACAAGATGAGACAAATAATAACAAAAACCCTCAAAAAAATCATATTAAGTTGTAATGTTCAAAGATATTTGGAATATCGAACGTCGCCTTCTAGCATGGTAAAGCGATAGAGTATTAAATATTTAATATGAGTTTGTTGTGCACACACAGGACAAGTATTAAATATTTAAGATGTTGCTTTATCACATTTGATGCTTATTAAGGAATTGAACATTACTGTTTTGTTGTGCACACACACGGACGGTATTTTTCTCTTCACATATATGGAAGTGCTAGGTTGGACTTAACTTAGATTATTTTAGTTCGGATGCGCACACACTTGACCATTATGATCTAAGAGGCAAAATACAAGGAGTTACATGGTGATGTAATTAACAATAGTTGTCTACCTATTTATTTATATATAGTTTGTTGTGCACACACAAGGCTATATACATTTGAAATAGGATCCTTATTCTCACTAGCAAATTAGATTTGCCGAACTATGTATTATGAGGGTAATATAGTTTTAAGAAAATAGTGGGAGATACCAATTTAAATAAAGACCTAATTTATTTTGGTAATTAATAAGATAAATGTATGCTAAAATGGTGTTACTTACAAATTTATTTACAGAATTTTACAATGTCTAATTTATTATCACTACGGAGCATATTAGATGCTAATTAATCAGACCGAATTAAACGGATTAGTTAATGAATTTGAGAATAGTTCTCAAGACTGAAAAGCTATCTTATTTCCTTAATACACATATCCCTGTAATGGTTGCAGACAATGCCTTTAAGGAAGAGATTGCTACTTTTAGAAAGTGACAAGATGATGCATAGTTGGCTCAATGCATCATGCTCGCATCCGTGAGTAACGAGCTTCAGCGTCAGCGTGAAACTATGGATGCTCCTACTATATTCCTGCACCTCAAGGAGTTGTATGGTAAGAAAAGTATGACTGCTAGATATCAGATATCTAAGGAGCTCTTCCAATCTAGAATGACCGATGGCACTACAGTACAGATACGTGTCCTAAAGATGACCAATTTGATTGAACAGCTAGGACAACTGGGTTTTGTCATGGATAGAGAGTTGAGCCAAGATTTGATCTTGTAGTCACTCCTAGACTCCTTCTCACAATTTGTTATGAATTTTCACATGAGCAAGCTAAAAGTCAACCTGCCTGATTTGCTTAGCATGTTGAAAATTGTTGAGAGTTATTTTCAACCAAGAAAGACCAAGTCTTACTAGTAGGGGCCAAATGATCTTTTGAAAAGAAGAATAATTCAAAGAAGGTATAAAGAAAGGCAAATACAAAGGATAATAAGAACAAAACTGATACGGATAGCAAAAGGAGTTTGTTTCCACTGCAATAAGCCAGGACACTGGAAAGAAAACTGCGAGAAGTATCTTACAGAGGCTAACCAAGCTTAGTGAAGCTTCGGTTACAGATACAGTTTTGTTCATGATTGAAATAAATCTTTCTGTAAGTCAAGGTTCTACTTGGGTATAGGATACCGACTATAGTTCTCGCGTATGCAATTCAATGCAGAAACTAAGCAGAAGTAGAAAGCTAAACAAAAGGCAAGTAATCTTATGTGTGGGGAATGAAACAAAAGGCTGTTGCATTAGCCGTACGAACTTATAATTTAGCATACCTACGGGCAAGTCTATTAAGTTAGTAAAGTGTTATTATGTTCTAGTTCTCATTAAAAATATTATTTCCATTCCAAGTATGGACAAGGAAGGTTTTGGTATTATACTTAAGAACAATGGTTGTTCTATTTATAATAATAATGTTTTATTTGGAACTGGAAGAATACTTGATGGACTTTATATACTTGACTTACATGAAAATAATTTTGCAAATTGAACAAACTAGTAAAGAAAAAGGAGATGATCATTCAAAGAGTTGAATATGTGTATTTGATGAAATACAAGTCTGAATCATTTGAAAGGTTCAAAGAATTCAGAAGTGAAACAAATTGTCAAAGTATTAAGATTCTTTGATCAGATCGAGGAATGAATACTTGTGCAATAAGCTTCTAGATCATCTTAAATAGTTTTCTCACAATGGACGCTTCCTGATACATAATAATTGATTGATGTATCTAAAAGAAAAAATCGTACCTTGTTGGACGTGGTGTGGTCCATAATGATTTTACCGACATTCCAGTATCCTTCTGGGGTTATGCCCTAGAAAAAGCTGCATATCTACAAAATAAGGTAACCTCAAAATCCGGCCCCCAAGACTGCATATGAGTTATGGACAGGGAGAATTCCTAATCTTAAATATGTTAAGATAAGGGGTTGTCCAGCTTATGTGAAAAGGTTTCAAAAGGATAAGCTTGGGACAAGATTTGACAAGTACAGATTTATGGGACATCTTAAAGTAAGTTTAGGGTATATGTTCTATAATCCTACTAAACAAAAGGTGTTTGTTACGAAACACACTGCCTTCTAAGATAAAGGTGTTTATCATTGAAGGGGCTAGTGGGAGGATAATAGATCTTGAAGGAGTTCAAGAACCACAAAGCATTGTAAGTCAAATATGAGGAACCTATAGATAGACCTATTATACCACAACCGAATCGTAAATCTAGAATAGTACCGAAGATACCTAGGAGGTGTGAATTTATCATAGATAATGATAATGAGGTACGCATCATAGAAGATAATGATCTAGTTATATATAATGAGCATAAGAGTTGTAGAAACTCAGAGAAATGACAGATGGCCATAAAATCCGAAATGGACTCCATATATAAATAACCAAGTAAGGACTTTGGTTAACCCTCCTGTAGGCATAATGCCTAAAGGGTGTGTATGGATCTTTAAGAGAAAGATTTGAGCTAATGGCAAGGTGGAGACCTATAAGACCAGACCTATTTAAAAGGTTTCAAATAAAGTCAAGGAGTTGACTATGATAAAAAATCGTATTACCGGTAATTATACTCAAGTTCATTTGGATTTTACTTGTGATTGCAGCTTATGATTACTTAATCTGGAAAATGGACGTCGAGATGCCCTTCCTCAATAGGGACTTGAGGAGAATGTATGTATGATATAGCCAGAGAGATTTGTTTCAAAGGTTGAAGCAAATCGAGTATGCAAGCTACAACAATCCATTTATGAATTGAAGCAAGCTTCTCAAAGTTGGAACATCCGTTTTGATGAGACAATCAAAGGAGTTTGATTTTATCAAAAATGAGGATGAACCAAGTGTGTACAAGAAGGTAAGTGGGAGCATAGTAACATTACTAGTATTATATGTTGATATACTACTGATAAGAAATGACATATCAGTGCTACAATCAGTAAAGATAAAATTGTCTAAACATTCCTCCATGAATGACTTGGGAGCAACATCTTCTAAATTGGTGATATAAATCTATATAGGTTTAAAAGGATGCTCGGCTTGACCTAAGGAACGTATATTCATTCGATGCTAAAGGATTTTAGCATGACAAACTCCAAGAAATGTCTCATGTTGATGAGCCATGGAGTGTATCTCTCTAACAGAATGTCCCCAAAGACACCTGAATAGAGAGATCGCATGAGTAACTATCATGTATACAATGAAATATACAAGACTTGATGTTGATTAGTCATATTCTGGAGAAGATCACTATCAGACAATGGAAAACATCCTAATGTAATTAAGAAGAACTAAGGATGTATCTATGATTAATGGTGGGTCTGAATTAAAACTAGAGGGCTATATAGACTCAAGTTTTTCATACTGACCAAGACAACAACAAATCCACTTTAAGGTATGTGTTACTTTAAACGGTGGTGTAGTGAATTGGAAAAGTTCTAAACAGTAAAGATTTGCTGGTTTAGTGATAAAGACAAAGTATATAGTTGTAAATAAAGCTGCAAGTTGATTGTTTGGATGAAAAGTTCATCACAGAACTAGGAATAGTTCCTAAGTCTCATTTTGGATCCAAACATGTGTTGCGGCACATTCATTTGATTAAAGAAATCATTGAAATAGGGGAACTCACTATAGAGATAGTGGACTCTTAAGAACAACATTGCATATCCATTTACTGAAGTTTTATCCAACAACACGATGATCGTCACTTAGAGAAGAAGGGTATTAGATACCATGGCGATTGACTTTAGTGCAAGTGGGAGATTGAAAGTGATATGCACACAAGCCGATCATATTTGATATGATGTAGCATATACTTTGTAATCCTATTTCGTTTATTAATAAAAGAATTAATTTATAAAAGGCATTTTCGTTATCTACATGTTGCTGTTATATTAAATGTGATAAACCCATAGTTTTGAGCAATGTTTTTAGAATCACGATGATGATCATGCTAATGAGATCTAAATTCTAAGATAGCTCACAAACTAAAATCGTTCCTAATCGGTGGATAACTAAAAAGGGGATTAGTGAATCCAGATAAATTACTACATACTTTTCTTGCTCTTATAAAGATAATGCTTGATCTCACAATCATTTGTGTAGAGACACTAAAGCAAGTATGTACGTGCTTATTAGAGAATAAGTTCACTGAACATGACTCGCTAAAGGAATACCTAATAGAGTTTTACTCGCCTGTCAATAGGAATTCCTAATGTGATAGTAGTACAAGTGATCTTTAGACTTGAGATCATCATAGTATCTTGTGTATTATGAGTTATACTTTGACATATTCCTTAATACCTTTAGGATATAACATAGGGTATGCTTGGGTATAATAAGTTGTACATGAAGATAATGAATGGTCAACAAAGAATCTACCACTTCTAGTAAAAGAAGAGAAATGTCCTATGTGATTTGATTAATGACAACTCAGTAGTCTTTGGCCAGAGCAGAATGAAATTAGAAAGTAGTTTCTAATTTGCATTAAATAGAGTTGTGCATTTAAAGATCGAAATACATATAATTAAATAAAATAAGAGTTGACAGTAATTCCATGTCTTATATTTAATTGGGACATTGTATGGTAGAAGAATTGAATTGTACGGTAACTACTCACTCAAAGGTCCTTTTATGATTAATGTTGAAATCTATATTATCTGAAAAGTCGTTGATCGCTAAGGTGGCTTACCCTTATTGTAGAATAAATATTATTTATTTAAATGAATTAAATAGTTTACTTTATCTATTTAAATATGATTAGAATTGTTCTAATTAATTTATTCACAATCGGTTTAATATGGAGAACCTAAAGGGTCACACCGCAAAAGAAAAATATTTATTTAAGAAGTAAATGACATAATCGTAATAATATGTTAAGTATATTTAATTTATGCTATGGTGATAGAATAAATTAAATAGCTTAATGTTTATTATTTAATATTTTAAAAATATTAAATATAAATTTAATAAGATGAGTCTTATTAATATTATTACTATTATTATTATTCAATTTCTAAATGGTTTAGGAATTAATTAATACAAGTACTCTCATAAATTCCTAATTGGATTAGGAATTTAATTAATTAAAAGGGTTTAATTAAAATAAAACCTTATTCCCAAATAGTTTAGGAGGGTTGCCTACATCTATAAATAAGAGGAGTCTTATCATGGATTAGGGTTACACATTCTTCCATTAGATTTGGGAGAATACTTACATATTCTCTAGAGAGAGAAAACTAGGGTTTTGCTAAACACCCATCTTCTTGAATGGATATTATTTCTTGGTGGATCACATCTAGAGGCCAAACACTTTGGTGGCTTGCATTGATCAAAAGAAGGAATCTAATCAGTGGGATTCAAGGAGAATGCGAAGGATTTGGAGTTGAACTTGTACCCGATGAAGCTTTAATCTACGAGGGTATAATTCTCTATCTTTCTTTGTTAATTAATAATTGCATATAAATATCGATTCTGGTTATGGTTTGTAAATTTTTAAATTCTGATTTACTATGCTTTCGCTGCTTATATGCAATTTGATTGTATGCTCATGGATATTACAAACCTAACAGATAGGTTCAGTTGCAAGCTGCATTGTCAAGCTTGGAAGATATTTTCATTGAGGAGCTTGGAAGATATTTTCATTGAGGAGCTTAGAAGATAGGTTCAGTTGCAAGCTGAATTGTCAAGCTTGGAAGATATTTTCATTGAGGAGCTTAGAAGATAGGTTCAATTGCAAGCTGCATTGTCGAGCTTGGAAGATATTTTCATTGAGGAGCTTAGAAGATAAGTTCAATTGCAAGCTGCATTGTCGAGCTTGGAAGAGATTTTCATTAAGGAGCTTAGAAGAATATTCTAAGAATATGTTAGGGTGCAAAGTGTAATAAGCCAAGCTCCTAACGTGTAATTAGCGAAACTTGGTTTTCCTATAAATAGCAAGCCTAGTTCTTCATTATTTCCTACTATTTCAAGAGTAGTTCAAGAGCAAAAGCACTCTATATTTATATTCTGAGAGATATTGTGAGATAAGAATTACTTTCTAAGCATCGAAGCGCTACACGATTGGAAGTAAAGCTAGCAACTACAAGAGTTATACTCTAGTAGTTATAATTTTCATTTTTATGTATGTATTAGTAAAAATATACTTTTACAAGCAGTTATATGTTGCCTCTTTTTAAGTCTTTAATAAAAGAGCTCTAACTCGTGCAAGTATACATGGTCAACAAGTAATACAGAGGAAGTAGAGTATCGTCCCACAGAGACAGTATTAAATTAAATCACTATGCATCAGCTTTATCACTATACTTATTTGCTTAAACTAATGACTTACTTTTGGTGACAAAATTATTTCTATATTAATTAATAACTAAATATGCAAAGACTAACGAAATATATCAAGCTTGGAATTAATGGGATCCTAACTTCATTTAATAGTTCATCTAACTACCACTATCATGCTAGTGAGTTCACATATCGCAGAAAAGTAGCCAAGGACACTAAAATAGACATAACCATTTGTCAATGCATTATGACCTACTTACATAATATCCATACGTGATAGACACCATGTAATCACCACTATAATCAAAATCACTATATTTCTATGTGAAATTGCAATTATATTGATTTTAAGCACAAGTCCTTATTTTGACTCTTACGGTGAAGCAATATATTTCTATCTGACTCACACAATATTAAGCTATCCAATTAAGCCTCATATTCGCAAGCTATCATGATTACAATCCATACTTATATGTTGTTTTTCAATTCCATACAAGTACTGAAGTCGAATGGTGATCAAGCATTCATACATGCAAAACAATCATGATAGAAATTCCTTATGATATGCAAAACAATCTAACAGTCAAGCTTATAATTAGACTACATATTAAAATCCGTTAGAATCCCATAATGGAGATTAGTTCATGTCTGAACCAAAAGCCATTATGGGATCAAAACTATACATGGAGAATAAACAATCAATTGAAATAATAAGAATTAGAATTGATCAAACCCAATTGAAGAATAAAATCCAAAGTAAAGTTCAACCCACATCAATATCCAATACTCGAACAAAAGTAATCCACATAAAATCTATCTAAAAAAAGTAGAATAATAATATTACTAAAAGTCTCCAAGTTTTTATTCTTAGGGTTTCCTTCTCACTATCTAATCAATATGGACTAGAATCCTCTTCAGAATTGGCTTCCTTTTTCCTCCTTCAGCTGGACAAGTAGTACAAAATCGTGAACTAGCGCTGCTGGCGCTAACCCTAGCGCTGCTGGCGCTATGCCTGGCCCAGGAATTTACAAAAATTCCACTAGGTCTATTTTGAGCTCCAAATTTACCCTTTTGCCCCTCCAGCTCCAACCTACAATAAATAAACACAAAAAACAAGTAAAATAATACTAAAAACGCTTAAAGACCACAATAATTAAGCCTAACAATACCTGATTCGTAGGTATAAAACCCACTCATCAAATACCCCAAAACATAACCAATTGCTCTTCCCCAAGCAATGCAATGATGCAAATACAAACTAACTATCATGCCTACGAATCAAACAATTAACCAACACAGTATCCAACACCAGGCCTCAAAGATATCATAAATACTAAAGTAGAATCTCTAACCAATGCAAAGTTTCTAACTTTAACCAATTAATCAAGTTACACCTGTCATCACCCATGTTGTGCGTGTGTGTAAATCAATCATTCCAATCAATTCCAATTCAAATCCATCACATAATTGACTTCTTAGAAGAAAACTTTCAATTCCCGTGAACACAACCAATTCAACTGATTCAAACAATCACTAAGCATAGGGGCATCACTAAGGTTATTTTAACACATTTAAATCCTTTTTAAACCCTTCCCCAGGAATTTAAAAAAAAATTTCTTTTAAGTGAGTGCATTTTATGCTCCATCTCACTTTCTTTTGAACGAGTGCGTTTTACGCTCCATCTCGTTCCATGTGTTTATGAGTGAGTGCGTTTTACGCTCCATCTCAACCCACCACATGATCCATTCTTCAATTGGGAAAGGTTCAAAATTTGCAAATCTCTCTTCTTCTTTTTTTCACACCCCAAGATTCCCCCAAACTTATATTCTTGCCTGTGTTTTATTAAATGGATGTTTCACCGATATTATCAAGCCCCAAATCTTCCACCAGAAGAAAATTATGCAACAATTTAAATTAAACTGATCAAAACAATTGATTGTGTGCTTTCCTTATTAACAAAAGTTTCAGACAGGTTAAACTTCACTACCTAATCAAAGTTATCACTAAGCACTAGTTTTCAATTCTTCACAAGTTAAAACCATGAAACCAGTCTTATCATTGGCCACATTAGATACTATATCAATTTATGCTTAATTCATAAAACTACATGCTTAAAATGCTTTACATAACCTAAACAATTAACATGCAACTACCATGCATCATGCAAAAACACAAGGAAACAAAACAAACTATATGCATGAAAACACAAAAACTACCACCCAAACTGAACAAGACAATGTCCTCATTGAAAAATAAAAAGAGATTAAGAACATAGGACTCCCCTGATGAAGAACACTACTCATCATCACTGCCATCGGCAGCGTCATCATCATCCTCATCATCCGCATCAGAAGGCGAGTCAGGTGGTGGGTAAATAGAAAGAGGAGGAGCTGGTGAAAACTGAAATGGTCCTGCCAAAGGATTCATCCGTCCAAACATATCTGCCAAGGCTGTCGAACAGTTAACATTATATGCATAAATCTCCGCCTGGCGCTGAGCAAGTCGACTCTGCTGTCGAGTCATCCGATCAAAACCCCTCTGAATCGATCCTGCCACTAAGTGTATCCGGCGAGTATGGTGCCGAAGATCCTGTCGGATAGTCTCAACTATAGTAGGGGATGGAACGGGATCCTCAACAGGTGGTGGTTGTTCTTGTGCCTGCTCCTGTGGCTGTTGCTGTGGTAGCTGCTGTGAATTTTCTGTATCCCATAATACGCATTAATACTTTTACGGCCCACATTTATTTCCTGACCCCGAACCATAACCAGATTCCCATTAGCTTCTTTAGCATTAGCATAAAACTCTCTCACAATATTCACGGCAGCTAGTTCGGGTTATGCAGTAAATACCATCCAATTTCGGCTGCGTATCATTTGAGCTAACTACCCATCTACCCGATCAATAGGTAGCAAGCCACGCTCAGGAATTAGAGATTTCCCGGAAGACCAATTTTTAAACCTATCACTTGCTTCGGGGCTAACAAATTTCTTCTTATCATACTTTACCACAGCTGATGAACCTGAACTTTCCCCTCTATGTCTTTTGGGAGCCATTAATAACCAATTAAACACAAATCAAGACCCAAAAGAACTCAAAATTTCATTGGGGAAATCTGTCGAACACTTGGTATGCACACTTTAAAAACCCTTAGACAATGTTTCCCCCAAACTTATGACTAACCCAATTTAGCACAATAAAATCCCCCACAACTTACAAGCATAAATATAGACAATTGAAATTTAAACTCAATCCCAATTGAGCTAACACAAACTCAATTGGGTGCACAATCAAAACCAAAGAATTCCTTTTAATATACTCAATTCAATGCAAAGGAAATACATTCCAAATCAATTGCACACAATTAAACTTACTGATAGATATAGCTTGTATCAAACATTCATCCCCAAGTGGAAAGAAAGCTTCATTCTGTTGCAACCCAAATGGAGTGATGAAATTTTGCTATTTAGTTGAATATGGAACGAAAGATGATTTTTGGGGGATATGTGTTCAAGCGGCTCGTGGTGAGATTGAATAGGAGAGATGGGTTGGTTGAATCACAATAGAAAAAGGAAAAGGGGAACACAGTCGACTAAAAGAAGGAAAAACTAAACAATTGAATTTTATTTGTGTGGGTGAAGCCTCCTTTAGCTCTATTTAGGGTTTACCCCCCCTTTTTTTTTTTTACCTGCCGAGCGCTGTAGGCGCTGTGAGTGATGAGGGGCCGAGCGCTTGCAGCGCCTATATGCAGAAGCCATGGCTTGGGTGAGCGCCTAGTGCGATGGCGTTGTGATACTCGTGCCGGTTCAAGCGCTGCTAGCGCTGGTGACACCATGACCCGAGCGCTGTAGGCGCTGTGATGCAGTTTGCTTGACTTGAGCCTAGCGCTGTTGGTGCTAGGTTGGGCGCTACCAGCGCTGATATGCAGATTGTGTATGTTGACTGGAGCGCTGCAGGCGCTAAATGTGAGGGGAATTGGGCGCTATTAGCACTGAATGGCAGTGACTGCCGCATGATGTAGCGCTTCAAGCGCTTGGTAGGGCGCTGCCAGCGCTGTTAGGCACACTTAGTCAAATTTTGGCCAATTTCAAGTTTCCACCTATACACACATCAACCCAAGTCCAAAATTAGTTACAGAAACCCCTTTTTTTTTCTTTTTTTTTTGAAGTAAAATAAATTACGAAACAAAAGATGAATAAAAGATTAAAATGCTGGGTTGCCTCCCAGATAGCGCTAAGTTATAGTTAATTAGCTTGACTGTCTTTGATTCTCATGTCGCAGAAAGGATTACGGCGACTTTCTGTCTATCCACCTCATCCCCAAAGTAATGCTTCAGCCTCTGTCCATTCACCTTGAACGATTGATCCGGAAATTTGTCGTATACTTCAATCGCGCCATGTGGAAAAACCCTCTTCACTGTGAATGGTCCTGACCATCTCGATTTCAGCTTCCCGGGAAAAAATTTAAGTCTGGAATTGAAAAGTAAAACCCTTTGTCCCGGTTTAAATGTTCTCTCAATGATCTTACGATCATGCCATTTCTTCACCTTCTCCTTATACAGCTTCGAGTTTTAATAAGCCCGTAGTCGAAATTCATCCAACTCATTGATTTGGAGTAAACGCTTCTCCCCTGCAGCTATCGAATCAAAGTTTAACTTCCGAATTGCCCAATATGCTTTGTGTTCTAGCTCCATCGGAAGATGACAAGCTTTTCCATATACCAGCTGAAACGGTGACATACCCAATGGAGTTTTGTACGCAGTCCTATATGCCCACACAGCGTCATCTAGCTTTAAGGACCAATCCTTCCCCATCGGATTCACAATTTTTTCGAGGATTCTTTTTACTTCTCGATTGGATACTTCAGCCTATCCGTTCATCTGGGGGTGATAAGCTGTAGCAATACGATGATTTACCCCATACTTGGCCAGCAACGCTGTGAACTGTCTGTTGCAGAAATGACTACCTTCATCGCTAATAATGGCCCTTGGAGTCCCAAATCTAGTGAAAATACTTCGATGCAAAAACTTTAGGACTACCTTGGCATCATTTGTCGGGGGTGCTGCCACTTCTACCCATTTAGACACATAGTCAACGGCTAACAAGATGTAGAGATTACCGGACGAAGACACGAAAGGGCCCATGAAATCAATCCCCCAAACATCGAAAACTTCTACTTCAAGGATTGTATTCAAAGGCATTTCATTCCTCTTTCAAATATTACCTACTCTCTGACATCTATCACACCGCTGAACAAAACTGTATGCATCTTTAAAGATTGTCGGCCAGTAGAATCCTGCTTGAAGTACTCTAGCCGTTGTTCTCTCTCCGCCATAATGTCCTCCATACACAAAAGAATGGCAATCATGTAAAATTCCGTCGGTCTCATTATACGGGATACACCTTCTTATCATTTGATCCGCACACTGTTTAAACAAATACGGCTCATCCCATATATACCATTTAACATCATGCAGGAACTTTTTCTTTTGGTGTCCCACCAAGTCAGAAGGTATCATCTTACTCACCAAGTAATTTGCGTAATCCGCAAACCATGGCACTTCCCCTTGCACCACAAATAACTGCTCATCCGGAAAGGATTCATTAATTTCAACTTTGCTGTCTACCTCCCTTTTTGGCTGCTCTAGTCGAGACAAGTGGTCTGCCACTTGGTTTTCGGTACCCTTCATATCCTTGATCTCCAAATCAAATTCTTGCAAAAGCAATATCCACCTGATCAACCTGCGCTTTGCATCCTTCTTCGCCACTAGGTGTCGAATTGCCGAGTGATCCGTATACACTATCACCTTTGTGCCTATCAGATATGACCTAAATTTATCAAAGGCGTACACCCTGCCAACAACTCTTTCTCTGTGGTGGTGTAGTTTAACTGTGCATCTGTAAGGGTCTTGTTGGCATAGTATATCACATGAAATAACTTTTCCTTCCTTTGCCCCAAAACAGCCCCCACTGCGTAATCACTGGCATCACACATCAGCTCAAACGGCAACGCCCAATCTGGTGTTGTGATAACTGGTGCTGATGTTAACTTATTCTTTAAATGCTCAAATGCCCTCATGCAAGCCTCATCAAAATTAAACTGTGCATCCTTCTCCAATAAACTGCACAATGGTTTAGTTATCTTGGAGAAGTCCTTGATGAATCTACGGTAGAAACATGCATGACCAAGAAAACTGCGGACACCTCTTACTAACGTGGGTGGAGGTAAATTCTCAATCGTTTCCAGCTTTGCCCTGTCCACCTCAATGCCTTTCTTCGACACTTTGTGTCCCAGTATGACTCCTTCTTGTACCATAAAATGGCACTTCTCCCAATTCAATACTAAATTTGTTTCAACACATCTCTTTAAAACCATTACCAAATTTTCAAGACATAGATCGAAAGAATCACCAAATACCGAAAAGTCATCCATAAATACCTTAACATTCTGTTCGACCATGTCTGAAAAAATCGCTGTCATACATCTCTGAAAAGTGGCTGGAGCATTGCACAACCCGAAAGACATTCTTCTAAAAGCAAAAGTGCCGTATGGACATGTAAACGTAGTCTTTTCCTGGTCTTCTAGAGCTATCGTAATCTGATTGTAGCCTGAATACCCATCCAGAAGGCAATAGTACTCATGACCCGCCAGTCGGTCCAACATCTGATCGATAAACGGAAGTGGAAAATGGTCCTTCCTTGTAGCTTTGTTAAGCTTGCGGTAGTCCATGCAAATTCTCCACCCTGTTACGGTTCGCGTTGGGATCAGCTCGTTATTCTCATTGGTGACAACGGTCATTCCACCCTTCTTTGGTACGCACTGCACAGGGCTCACCCATGCACTATCCGAGATAGGGTAGATTATTCCCGCATCCAGCCATTTCAGTATCTCCTTCTTAACCACTTCTTTCATTATAGGATTTAGCCTTCTTTGTTGTTCAACTGTCGGCTTGCTACCATCTTCCAGTAAGATCTTATGCATGTAAAAAGACAGGCTTATCCCCTTGATATCGGCTATGGTCCATCCAATAGCTGATTTAAACTCTCTAAGCACTCGTAGCAGTTTTTTCCTCCTGAAAAGATGTTAGTGCAGAAGAAATAATCACAAGTAGCTTTTAATCTTTATTTAAAAATGCGTACCTGAGATGTTCTGGAAGTGGTTTAAGTTCAAGTTCAGGAGGCATCTCAAGAGATGGTTTCAACTTTACCGATGTCTCTCCCGCTTTCGTAAGTGGCTCGATAGGTGTTCTGAATTTTCCGAATTTGGGGGTGGTATTCAGATATTGCACAAGTTCAGCACATTCTTTATCCTCCAAATCTGAATTTTCAGCAATCACTCGCTGTAGTGGTTCATAACCCAACAAACTTTCAACTTCATCATGGACTATACTATCCACCAAGTCTATTTTGAAACATTCTTCTTCATCAGTCGGGAGCTTCATTACTTTAAAAACGTTAAACGTCACCTCCTGGTCATGTACACGCATTGTAAGCTCCCCTTTCTGCACGTCTATCAAAGTCCTCCCAGTGGCTAGGAATGGTCTCCCTAGTATGATTGGTATATATTTTTCCTCTTCATAATCCAGAATGATGAAGTCCGTCGGAAAGATAAATTTGTCCACTTTCACCAGTACGTCTTCCACTATCCCTCGTGGATATGTGATAGATCTATCGGCTAACTGCAGAGATATATTTGTTGGTCTTGGTTCCGGCAATCCCAACTGACTGAATACTGACAACGACATCAGGTTGATACTTGCCCCAAGATCACACAAACATTTATCGAAGCTCATCTTTCCGATCGTGCATGGAATTGTGAAACTGCCCGGATATTTCAGCTTTGGAGGTAATTTATGTTGAAGCACTGCACTGCATTCCTCTGTCAAGGCCACTGTCTCAAACTCGTCTAACCTTCTCTTCCGTGACAGTATACCCTTCATAAACTTTGCATAACTTGGCATTTGTTCCAATGCCTCTGCGAAAGGTATGTTGATCTGCAGTTTCTTAAAAACCTCCAAAAACTTTCGGAATTGTTTATCATCCCTCTGTTTATTCAATCTTTGCGGATATGGAACTCGAGGGTGAACTGGCGGTACTGTATTCATGGGCTTCTCATCTGAACTAGCTTTCTCCTTCTCTACTGACTCGTAGTTATCCTTCTTCCCTTTCTGTTCATCTCCAATTTTTATCTTAGTTTCTACCCCAGTGTCATCCCCTTGTAAACTCGATGCTGCTGAGTCTGGTACATTTCCTGAATATTGCTTTCCCGATCAGAGTGTAATGGCCTGACACTGTTCCTTACCTTCTCTCCGTGGATTTGCCTCTGTGTTACTTGGCAATGAACCCTGGGGCCTGCTGTTAAGCATAGTTGCCATTTGCCCCATCTGAGCTTCCAGATTTTTAATAGCCACTGCCTGGCTTTTGCCTCTTTTTAAGTCTTTAATAAAAGAGCTCTAACTCGTGCAAGTATACACGGTCAACAAGTAATACAGAGGAAGTATAGTATCGTCCCACAGAGACAGTATTAAATTAAATCACTATGCATCAGCTTTATCACTATACTTATTTGCTTAAACTAATGACTTACTTTTGGTGACAAAATTATTTCTATATTAATTAATAACTAAATATGCAAAGACTAACGAAATATATCAAGCTTGGAATTAATGGGATCCTAACTTCATTTAATAGTTCATCTAACTACCACTATCATGCTAGTAAGTTCACATATCGCAGAAAAGTAGCCAAGGACACTAAAATAGACATAACCATTTGTCAATGCATTATGACCTACTTACATAATATCCATACGTGATAGACACCATGTAATCACCACTATAACCAAAATCACTATATTTCTATGTGAAATTGCAATTATATTGATTTTAAGCACAAGTCCTTATTTTGACTCTTACGGTGAAGCAGTATATTTCTATCTGACTCACACAATATTAAGCTATCCAATTAAGCCTCATATTCGCAAGCTATCATGATTACAATCCATACTTATATGTTGTTTTTCAATTCCATACAAGTACTGAAGTCGAATGGTGATCAAGCATTCATACATGCAAAACAATCATGATAGAAATTCCTTATGATATGCAAAACAATCTAACAGTCAAGCTTATAATTAGACTACATATTAAAATCCGTTAGAATCCCATAATGGAGATTAGTTCATGTCTGAACCAAAAGCCATTATGGGATCAAAACTATACATGGAGAATAAACAATCAATTGAAATAATAAGAATTAGAATTGATCAAACCCAATTGAAGAATAAAATCCAAAGTAAAGTTCAACCCACATCAATATCCAATACTCGAACAAAAGTAATCCACAGAAAATCTCTCTAAAAAAAGTAGAATAATAATATTACTAAAAGTCTCCAAATTTTTATTCTTAGGGTTTCCTTCTCACTATCTGATCAATATGGACTAGAATCCTCGTCAGAATTGGCTTCCTTTTTCCTCCTTCAGCTGGACAAGTAGTACAAAATCGTGAACTAGCGCTGCTGGCGCTATGCCTGGCCCAGGAATTTACAAAAATGCCACTAGGTCTATTTTGAGCTCCAAATTTACCCTTTTTCCCCTCCAGTTCCAACCTACAATAAATAAACACAAAAAACAAGTAAAATAATACTAAAAACGCTTAAAAACCACAATAATTAAGCCTAACAATACCTGATTCGTAGGTATAAAATCCACTCATCAAATACCCCCAAACTTAACCAATTGCTTGTCCCCAAGCAATGCAATGATGCAAATGCAAACTAACTATCATGCCTACGAATCAAACAATTAACCAACACAGTATCCAACACCAGGCCTCAAAGATATCATAAATACTAAAGTAGAATCTCTAACCAATGCAAAGTTTCTAACTTTAACCAATTAATCAAGTTACACATGTCATCACCCATGTTGTGCGTGTGTGTAAATCAATCATTCCAATCAATTCCAATTCAAATCCATCACATAATTGACTTCTTAGAAGAAAACTTTCAATTGAAACTCAATTCAACCCGTGAACACAACCAATTCAACTGATTCAAGCAATCACTAAGCGTAGGGGCATCACTAAGGTTATTTTAACACATTTAAATCCTTTTTAAACCCTTCCCCAGGAATTTAAAACAATTTTTTTTCTTTTTAGTGAGTGCATTTTATGCTCCATCTCACTTTCTTTTGAACGAGTGCGTTTTACGCTCCATCTCGTTCCATGTGTTTATGAGTGAGTGCGTTTTACGCTCCATCTCAACCCACCACATGATCCATTCTTCAATTGGGAAAGGTTCAAAATTTGCAAATCTCTCTTCTTCTTTTTTCACACCCCAAGATTCCCCAAACTTAGATTCTTGCCTGTGTTTTATTAAATGGATGTTTCACCGATATTATCAAGCTTAAACCCCAAATCTTCCACCAGAAGAAAATTATGCAACAATTTGAATTAAACTGATCAAAACAATTGATTGTGTGCTTTCCTTATTAACAAAAGTTTCAGACAGGTTAAACTTCACTACCTAATCAAAGTTATCACTAAGCACTAGTTTTCAATTCTTCACAAGTTAAAACCATGAAACCAGTCTTATCATTGGCCACATTAGATACTATATCAATTTATGCTTAATTCATGAAACTACATGCTTAAAATGCTTTACACAACCTAAACAATTAACATGCAACTACCATGCATCATGCAAAAACACAAGGAAACAAAACAAACTATATGCATGAAAACACAAAAACTACCCCCCAAACTGAACAAGACAATGTCCTCATTGAAAAATAAAAAGAGATTAAGAACAGAGGACTCCCCTGATGAAGAACACTACTCATCATCACTGCCATCGACAGCGTCATCATCATCCTCATCATCCGTATCAGAAGGCGAGTCAGGTGGTGGGTAAATAGAAAGAGGAGGAGCTGGTGGAAACTGGAATGGTCCTGCCAAAGGATTCATCCGTCCAAACATATCTGCCAAGGCTATCAAACAGTTAACATTATACGCATAAATCTCCGCCTGGCACTGAGCAAGTCAACTCTGCTGTCGAGTCATCCGATCAAAACCCCTCTGAATTGATCCTGCCACTAAGTCTATCCGGCGAGTATGGTGCCGAAGATCCTGTCGGATAGTCTCAACTATAGTAGGGGATGGAACGGGATCCTCAACAGGTGGTGGTTGTTCCTGTGCCTACTCCTGTGGCTGTTGCTGTGGTAGCTGTTGTGGTAGGATGAAACCTAAACCCCGCGAGTGCGACTCACCTCCACCCCATACTCTGTACCGTCCCATTGCAGCATGATCAATTGGGGGCAATGGGACCTACATAAGTTCATCTTTATCCCACTTGACTCCAGCTCGACGGCACAAATCTGTAATCAATGAAGGGTGAGGCAGTCCACCTGTGGTACTACCCTCAAGCGTGTGTATGATAGATTCATGAATTATCTCCCCTATATCCACTGTCTTCCCTTTAGCAATGCAGAACAATAACGCCGCCCGCAGATTAATGACATCGCTCATATGGCGGCACGGCATCAACTTAGCACAGATAAAAGCATGCCATGCTTTTCCATATCTACTCAATTTGGCTGATGGAAAGTGCACAACTTCTCGTTGGTCAGA